>KZ308130.1:589971-784461 GCA_000376725.2 Ladona fulva
GAAAAAAAAAGAATGTTCGAGTGCGATGCTCCTACATCATTTAATTAAATGATAGGTGCTAAAGACTTTTAAAAAATTTTTCTGTTAATTTCCTATTAAAGAAAAAGACGACTTTAAATAAGTCAGCGTGGTAAAATAATTAGTTGATGCTTTAAAGAAAAATAATGAAAAATAAGAAACAATCTGTTTATGTTGTCTATTTATGGAGTCAAAATAAATCGTGGAGGAAGAAGATTGTTACTTTCTTAAGAGCTCTTCGACTTATTTTTAAGCTTTCCTTTCCTAAACCAGCCTTTCCTCCCGAATTTGATGTAGCCATGAACGTTGTAGATACATGCGCATTGCAGTCATTCATATCTCTGGTACCTCTTTCGGCCTTTCTTGATTTGTTTCGGAAAACTTGTCTCCGAATTGCATGCCATACATTTTTTTTTAAACTAGTGCTATTTTAGTGTGTTATACAAAACGTCTGAAAGATGCTGTATAGTTTATTTTGAAATCTTATTGCATCACTCGTTTACTCTCTGGAATAAGAGTTGAGTTATATCTCCATGATTGCGTGCTCGGAGGTCACGAGTTACGTGTTAAAACATTGAAGAAGAAATCTTCTGTCGTTAAAATGTTTGGTTTTCAAGTTCATTGTGTATTAAAAGGTGTTGTCTATTTTCTGCCTGTTTAAGATCCGAATCTATCTATTTGTATGGTACAAAGTGGTAAGCGAAATACTGATTTGAAACATTCATTTCCACTCCAAAGCCTTGAAAATTGTGGTTATAATTCGCTGATGATACCCGATTATACTCGTGACCCGTATGCTTTCTTCATATAACCAAAGCGCAGTATTTGTTTCAATCCTTCAATTTGATGTAGTTCTTACGATATCAGCCCCTTAGTAAACTACAATAATAGACATATTTTGGTATCTTACATTCCATAAAGCATGGTAATGTGATTTAGATTTATTCATATGACCCTCCGATTGAAAGAAATCCTCGCCACAATTTTAATCAACATCTCAATGGAATAAAACCTGGCAACCTTGCTAGCGGTAAGTTACTGCTGAAACAGTTGAAACCTCGTGTGGCGTCTGAAGAAACCCTATAGTCGGGGGACCTTCCTTGGTGACACATAGCTGGAAAAACTAATGGGTCTCATTCTGCTCCTAGCTATGCCCTCCCTTTAAACATTTTTGCAGACCATGGCTCTTTATTATTTATTTATATCCCTCTACGATAAATGATGTTGCGTGACCGCCCGCAGTCTACAAACCATCCGCCTCCCTCCATCCACCGTCATCCTCTCTCGCTACCTTTCTCCCTCACGCGTTTGAATTCGATTGGGATGATCACACTCCCACGCATGCATCTTTTGCGCTTGCTCATTTTGGCGTCCTTCGATACATGTCACGGCTTTGTTGCTCTATTTCCAGCATACCTTCAAAAACGTTGATACATTTCGGTGGCGTGACTCTTCGACCCGCTGTTTACGAGTATATCTATTCCTCGACCTCTTTTGATGTGTGACCTATTTCTGTGAAGTGAAGTGAAATCGGCCAAGCAATTGAGCTATATCGCTAAATGTGTTGTTTTTCAGAAGTTTGGTTTCATCAGCAATATTTTCTCATTTAATTTACGCTGAGAGATTGTATAAATTCAAATCGGTGTTTTATGATACATGCAATTTAGTATTCTTTCTTAAAAAATAATATTGTACTATCTAGATGTATACTATTTCTTGTTTGTCTCCGTATTATAATTGGTCAACAAGGTGGTATCTTTGGAAGAATTGCTTGTTTTTTTGTTTAATTATTTTTTTGTTTTTATTTAATTAACTGTACCCTAATTTTTAATTTTAAGTGGTCAGTTTAGAGAATATTCCCCAATGTACTTCAAATTCTTCAATAATATCGACTTGATATTTCTATTGTTGTTATCTTTTATGCAAAATTATTTATTTATGAAAACCCTGTTTGCTGTCCTATTCTTGCTTATTGATGCTACTAATGTCATACATAGAGATCGTAGTGCCATGAATATATTGAAGTTTAAAGGTCCAACAAAACTGAGAAAAAAAAAAGAACAAAGATCTATCAAATATAAATGGATGAAATTGGTGATGTCTTAGTTAAATATTGACTAACTTTTGGAGCTTCAATAGTGAATTCAATGAATGCTTGGGAAGTGTTAACATTTTCTAACTGACCTCGTTACTAAAAAAATCTGGTCATTCCTAGAATTAAAAAAAATTAGATAATGCAAAATAAATTTCATTTGGAGGTTTATCTCTGTTTTTCCTCAAATTAAATATTTGAAAAACTTTATATTGTTGTTTATATCACTACTGTATATGTTATCATTTCCATTTGAATACTCACCCTACTTTCTTGGTTCACTTGCAGATTGGATGGAGGAGGCAGTTTCAAAAGCAGAAATTCTTCGCTTGATATACCAAGGGCGATTTTTACACAGCAATGTGACGCTTGGTGCTTTGGGCCTTCCTCCAGGAAAAACCACAGTCATGCACCTTGTGCCACGGGAAAACCTTCCTGAACCCAATTCACAAGGTAATGTTGAATCATGCCATATTTTACTTTGCTTAAATAGTCATATCATATACTCATATTGAGGATGTTTTTATTATGTAAATGTCAAATAATGATTGTTGTTATTTATGACTGTGTTTTTGCTTAAATATTTTGGCATTTTAAATTTATTAATTAATGGAATGGAAAAATTGCACTGTGCATTTTTTCCATTGCTTTCATTTGTCACTTTGATTTTATTACTGTAAACTTATTATTATACTATTTATGAATCTTCAATGTGCAAATTGGTGATGCACTAGACCAAGGTTTGCTTTCCAAATATGTCAAATACTGTTATTTCAGAACTTATTCTCACTGTTTTCCAATTATTTTAATATATTTCATTTGTAATATTTTTAATTTTCTGGAAAAGAAGGTCATGAATAATATATTTTTGCCATGCACTGTCAAATATATATAAAATTAAAATGTCGTTTGTTTTACAATTTATAGTGGTAATGGAAAAGATAATAGGATATGTTTATTTTGAGCAAGAATTATCAAGATAATCATTGCATTACATTATGCAAGCAGTAACACGATGAATGTTTAATTTCCAGCTAAAAAGAATTCCAAAATTAAAGTATCTTCATGAAGCAAGTCATAAAATGCAGTTACATGATTGCTAATTATCTGGAACTAGTAGCATGACAGAACTTAATTTAGTTTATAATATATAAAAATATATCTATTATTATATATGTCTGGTCCTCTCAATTACTGGATTAATTCTTATATTTATAGTTAATCAGAATGAATGTTTGCATTTTTGTATTCATCCTATTATTTAATTTATTTCATACAGAATAATTTCCTTAATGAATCATTGTTTAAAAGCTTCACCTCATTGAAGATGTTAATTACTGTGAAGGAATTCTTTTATCATTGTCATAAGTGTATCTGATTTCTATTAAAAGAATTAAACTCAGACTTACAGAAACTTTTAGCAAGGTAAGTGATCCCTCAAGTAATCACTCTTTGGGTAAAGATAAATCTTTTAAAAAGGGACTGTGCACAGGTAATATAATGTACATCATATACACATGGAAATTCTCCAAAGTCTTTTGGCATTTAGTCATCAACAAGGCAGTGAACTGTTGCTAAACAGCAATAAATGCCACAAAAATGATAGTGGGTTGAATAAATAAAGGATAGAAATCTTACATTAATACTGTTCAAACTTTTAATGTCTTGTATTTCTTTTTCAGATCAGAGACAGAAAAGCAAGGGTGGAGGCAGCAGTTGCTGTTCTGCTTCATGCTCCATATTGTAATGGCCATGGCTCCAAAGGGACTTCTTGATCCTCTAACAACATGTCCAATTTCCCCTCACCACTTGCCCTCCCCCAGTGCGCAATCCTCCAACAAAAGCCGGAGGAAGATGCCTTGCAGAGGTGGGACAATGGGTCAGTATGAAGTGGTGCCACAAAGGTGAAGGATCTTATTGGAGAGGCTGTGTGCCCGGGTTTGCTGTTTTATCATAGCCATTGGGCTTGATGGTCCGCAAGAATTGAAACAAGAAAATAAAGTGAATGGACGGACTTGATATAGGGGGTAGAGTATGGAGGTAGGAGGAAATTTTTCATACCGTTGTGATATTTGGGTTAGTGCGAAAGTGTGAGAGAGAGGGAAGATTCCAAGGAGTTGGATGGAGATATTATATATATAAATAGACAGGACAGAGGGGGGGAAAGGATTTAGAAAATAAAATCGTGTGGGGTGTATATGAAGGAGAAGAGGCATTGGTTTGTCAGATAACCTGCAGAAAGGAGTTTTCTTTTTTTTGACCCACCAATATTTCTGTGTGTGTGTTGAAGCAATTTCAGGAAGACTTTTAAATGGAAAAGATTCAAAAAAATGTATATGGAGTGTGCCGATCGGGGAAATGTGTTTTAGTGTGATAGGTTTAAAGAGAAAAATTTACTGAACCTCTTGTCCTCACTGTGTGGATATATTGTTTTTCTTTTGTTGTTTGTGTCAGTTATATTTCTAGTTTTTATGTTGACTGTGTCTGCAGGTTCATCACTTCTTCAGGATGGTGAAAGTGTTTGACATGTACTGGATTTTGGTTTCCATTAAGTTTCTAAGTGAAGGAGAAAACTCCTGACGTATTTCCTTTCTTTCCTGGAGATATTTTCCCAATTAATCCCTTAGAAATCTCAACATCTATACCCTGAAAGAAAAAGGTATCACTTTTGATGCCCAAATTTAGTGTGTGGTTAAAAATCATTTCCTTTTGTCAAAAAGTATGACAAGGGCATATTTTAACATGCCAGAAATCATTGTAGAAAAGACAAAATATCTTCCTTTTTTATTCCCAGACTGTGTTGGGTTTATTAGAAGTCACAACTGGTACGTGGCCCACCAAATTAGGCAATCCATGTGTAAAATTTTTGGAAGGCATTGATGGCAAGATGGGTAAAAGCATTCTTTCAAAGTGTTATTAAATGTTTCCAGTTACATTGGTATCGTAGGTGCTTTTTCTCAGCAAACAATTCTCTTTTTCACGATTTCGGTGACCGTGAAGGTAATGTAATAGCGCTAAATAGATTTTGTGTAATTGTTTACTAAAAGAAAACATATTGTGGAATGAATGGAATTCAGATTTTCTGGGCGTGGTACCTCTGTGTAAAAGAGAGGTTTTTAAAAAAATCTCTTCTATTGTTTCTCCATGAAGTATGGCACAATTAATGTAGCTTCTGAACCAGAAGTATGAAAGGCTACTTTAAGGATGAAACACAATTCTTGTGATTGTTGTTGCAAAATGTGTAAAGGGAGACTTAATTTTTTTATTTTAGGTCCTCTATAATTGCACTTATGCATTAAGGAAAAGAATATACAAGTAGACCTGAGGATGGATTTTTTTCCCTTTAACTCCCTCAACAAAATATATCTCTAAAACAGAAATCTGTCCCATAAAGATTGCCTGACCCTTTTGTTAAAATTAATTTAAATCTTCCCTAATCACTCATAAATTTCTTTTGTATGTGGATATATGGAATGATATTATTGTAAAAAATTTGAAAAGATATATATATATATATAATTATGGGCTACTTGGAGAGGTTGGCATTATTATATACATAAAAAGAGATGAAAGAGTGTGGGTGTTGCCTACTTGATTTGTGGAAAAATTATTTGATCAAGTGTTACAAAAATATGTTCATAGTGCATCATTAGGCGGAATTATCGATGGAAAGTTGGTTACGAGAAAATAACAATTCACATATTATAAATATACAACATATAAATATAAATATATATATTATTGGTTGAAATGTGCTTTTCATCTCCAAGTTACATCCTCTTGCTCTTTAAAAACTATCAGGGATTTATGATTTCAAATATCCTTTTCTTTGCATAATTCTATATATTTCTGTTTCTAGCCTGAAAGAGTCATTAAAAAATATATATCTATATACCAAGAATATGTAATACTTTTAATTATGGCTTTGGTATCTAAATTTTGGTACCACATGTGATAAATTATTCCACCCTTTCAAGCACAGGATGATTCCCGAGGCATGAAAAACTCTCTATATATCTGATATTGCTCGTTCTCACCCATATAGAGAGTTTCCCGTGACAACGTACAAAGTGCAGGAATAAAGGCACATACATACACACCTAGAGGTTTCACCTTGGTGACCATATGTGCTGCTCAGCAACCAAGTGGTTTGAGATACTTAGCTAAGTGAATGTCAGCATTTTATCATCTGATGTTTATGTTTTAATTTGATTGTAAATATGGTATTGTATTTTTGTTCCATATGTAATTCCTCTACAAGAGGATTTTACTCTGCAGAGATGGAGTAGTATTAGGTAATAAAGTTGAGATTGAAAATGCATTTGGTTTGTGTGCATTTCCTTCTCCCATCTCTCAAAAATGTAGATGTAGTTCAGTTTTTCTTGAATTTCTCCCTATGTGAGTGGTTGGGTAATGGGAGAACCTACATAAAATTTTATGAGATTCTATGTGCCAAAATTCTTTAATAGTAAAGAAAATCTTTTTATATTTACACCATGTATTTGATTGGTATTAGAATTTTAAATGTTGTTTTTGGCATATTCAAAAGAAATTGTGGGGTATATTATTCCTTTGGCACAAAAAATTTTCTAAAATATTCCATGAATTCCTTTACTGTTGAAAACTCACAAAACTTTTAAGGAATGTTTTGATTTATAGATACCTGGTATATTTTTCAGATTTTGCCTTGTAGAAATCTCATGAAATTCAAAGTATTTTAAGTTTAATTTAAGATTCAATTGCTGTGACAACAATCTTAAAATTATTAATTTATTATATGTCCTTAATAATATTTAATAACCTTATAATGGATTTTATGAAAAATGTAAGGAATTAGTCATCTATTTTTCAACATGTTTGGCAGCTTACTGAAGTCAATGTTGTATTTCAAATTTTACAAATACTCAGACATTTTTTGGAGCCATTCTGATTGATGATTAATGAAGTCATGCAAGATTTCATTCCCTGTATAGTAACATGACATAGGGGTATACATAAATAATAGGAAAGAAGAGTTAAATCCTGGAAACAACTGATAAACAGTTTCTTCTAAAGGCAGGTGAAGCTTTTTCTTATTTGGTACTTTATATCTGTTTTTAAATTACTTAAATGTGGAAATATTCCAAGATTGGAATTTATTGGCCTTATTTTTGGTGAAGGATTCTCATCCTTTGTACTTAGCTGTTAACCTCAAGCTAAGGCTGCTTTCCAGATATTTTGATCACATCTAGGACAGTCAACTCTATGTTCTCTTTAAATTGATTGCTGGAATTAACTCAGAGGAAATGCTGTGAATATATCATAGGTTTCCCAGAAATGTAGTAAAGTGAAACTAGGATATAATATTTATTTGAAAGTTTATGCAGAATGTGTTGAATCTTTCATTATATCCACAAAGATACTTGAGAAAGTTTTCTATGGAAGAGAGCGGTAGTAAACCATCCAATTTGATGATTCAAGGAACCATTATTGGCAATGAAAGAATATGAAAGGAGAAAATGAGGTCAGATATCAGTCTTGGAATTATTATTGAATATTTAACTTTAAAATACTCTGTAATATTATTTAATTACAGATTCAGTGACTCAAACATAAATTGGATATTCTGTTGTACTTACTGCATATGCAAGGAAGTTGTATAAATGCATCAACCGTGGTTTACTTAACTCTGGCATCAGTATGGCATACATAGAAATATTCATATTTAAACAATAAATATTCATTTGAAAATATGAACACTCAGAGCCATTATACAGCGGCCAGGTTGTAAAAATGAATCGGTGCCCTCTCTATGTGGTAGTATGCTAAACGAATTAATTCTCATTAAAACTCTATTACATATTTCTACAATTATTCACTCCTATGATTGACTTTGAATGTTCATATTCACATTCATAGAGGTATAACAGTGGGGAAAATTTGTGATTCTATGCTTTCCATAGAATCTTATATCATTTTATATTATGCAAGTGATGTAAAACTATTTATGAAAACTTTACAAGTACCTTGCTGGTTACCGAAAGATTTGGATGTGATGAAATAAGATCATAAACCCTTACTCATTCCAAAATAATTAAGAAACCTCACCTACCTGGCCTTGTGTAATATTTTCATTCAAGTAATTAAGATTTTGTGTTAAAGGAACTGACTTTAGTCGACTGACATTAGCTGGCCTTTCTACCATTGGTGTGTCACACAACTTGCACAGCAGATTAAGGCAACTTTGAGAATACCAATTATTTTTAGTAACTTCAGAAAACAGTAATGCAAGGTTTAATTATGTAATGTTTGAAATCTTTAGCGACTTTAGGCATATCTCTTTGAAACTTGATTGCCTTAAAATGTGCAATTTATATATCACAAAAAGAAAACTCTATTCCACATTGATGCTTGTTCCCTTCTTTTGTTCTCAGCCATAGACGTTTGACATTTTGTGAACATGAACCACTCACTGGACAAATTACGTGAATGATTTACTGCTGTGTTTGAATCCATGACTTTGCAATGAGTAACACACTATCTGACATAATAGTAGTGCTTGCAGAATTTTTTTAAATCATTGGAATTAGAGTGCTAGCTGAATGAGGGTAATTTAGCAATAAAGCACTGGAAACAGGTATTTGTAAGGACGAAATCGCAAAGTCCTTGCCCACAAAGTCTCCCAAATGGCTTGGAGAAATGTTCTGCCAGGATAGTTCAACGGACAGAGCACCTGACCGGCAATTGGGAGACCCAGGTTTGATTCCCGGTCCTGTCAGACTTTTTTCAAGTCCATTCTTACTTGGGAATAAAGCACTGCTTGGTTACTCAGCAAATCAAACCTAAAACTTTGGTTCATGTATTTGACATTATTAGATTTAAATACGCAAATAAAAACAAAATAAACAATAACATAGCAACTTTGATAGCTAAGGAAGTCGTCCTGATTTCAATAGCCTGGGCAATAGTACCAATATTAACATATGAAAACTTAGCAGAGTGGAGATTTAACAGCTGCATTTTTATTTTACATATTAAGAAATATTACACTGAATATATACAAAGCAAAATGTAGAATCAGCCAATGAGAGGAGGGGTGGGGGGATGGGGAGGGGAAGGGTAATGAGAGGAGCAGAGGGTGGGGTTGGGGGAGGAATCATAGGGCATGGGTTAAGGGTAACTAAGGTAAAGGCGATAAGAAGTAACCACAATGTCTGAGAAACTCAAGAATACAAAGTCAAAGGCGGCAAGTTATATACAGGATGCACAGTCTTAAAATTCATTATATGTCAGGTTATCCAAAGAAGATGATGGTGGCTGAAATGTAACAAAGTACAAGGATAGTGGTGGGTTAGGGGATAATGGTTTGTAAAATGGGGGAGGGGTTAGGAAATAGAAATTCGTTAACAATGTTTGAAGAAGAGTTCTTCACAATTTCAAAAGTTCCTAAGGCGTCAAGTCTAGCACTTTTATCGCATAAGTGAAGCACTGTCATTTTAAAGTCACTTGAATGTCCCTTCATAAGCAAGTGCTGGCTGAAATGGGAAGCAGAAGGGTTGTTGTAAAGGAAGACACGTTTATGTTCCTTTTGTCTCTCGACAAAAGACTTCCCAGTCTGGCCAATATAAAAACCATCACAGTCATCACATTCAAGTTTATAAACACCACTTCTGCTACACGCATCAACAGGGTGTTTTAGTTTGGGACCCATCTTAAAGGAACATTTGAACCGCTCGGGGAAACTATTAAACACCGAGTAAGACATCTTACCCAAGAATTTGAGGGAACACCATTGGTTGACTTGGATACACGGAAAATTTGAATGAAAGCTATTTTCTTTTTCTTATTTTTTACAATATTGTCCACGATATCTGGATTGAAGCCGTTCGCGTCAGCAATATATTTCAAGATGTTCACTTCCTTATTATAATTGTTGGTGTTGGTATAGCACGGTTTCCCTTTAAATGGAGAACTCATGGCATCCATTGACTAAGGTAATATTGAGATCTAAATAAGGGAGGCTGCCATTGATACCTTTTTCCACGGTGAATTTAATTTTACTGTGGATGGAGTTAAGAAATTTGAAAAACCGGTCCAGGATGCGTCCAGTACCAGTCCATAAGCAAATGATGTCATCGACATATCCATACCAATAAAGGATTGGTTTCACTAACTCTGAATTTGAACTAAATAATGTCTTTTCAAAGTTATCCATGAAGATATCAGCAATGAGAGGCGACAATGGTGAACCCATGGCCAAACCACTTTTTTGTTTATAGTATTTGCCATTGTATACGAAATAATTTTGATGGAGGCATACATCTAATAATTTAGAAATATCATTGCACCATGAAGACTCACCCCCACGTCTCTAAGAAGTTCAATGGTGATGTCTATGGCTTCCTTGCAGGGCACACTAGTAAATAGGTTTGCGACATCAAAGGACACTAGTATCGTGTTTTTGAGGACGTTGATAAATTTAATTTTCTCCGTTAACTCTTGAGGGAGAACTTGGTTGAGAATTTAGACAAATCCTGAATCAACATATTAAGTTTAGTAGACAGTTTGTACGAAGGAAAATTGATGCACGACACAACAGGTCTAATCGGCGTATCTGGTTTATGTATCTTTGGGAAGCCATAGAATCTAGGGGCGATGGGATTCATCACAATGTACTTGTAGTTCTCACTGTTGTTGATGTTGCTGACCTGGTGGAGGGCTTCTCTAATTTTCCTCTGGTAAGCGGGAGTCGGATCGTGGGGGACACATTCTATTTCTTCGTTGTCGATGAACTCCGAACATTTGGCTAAGTAATCTGATTTATTCATTACCACAACACAGTTTCCTTTGTCTGCTTTCTGAATCATCATGTTCAACGTAGGTAGACAAAAATACTTTTAAAAAATTTATTTTGTCATAATTTTGATCATTAATTTTACACATACAGTAAAATAACATTTAGATATCCTCACAATAGATGATGTAAAAACCTAATTTTTGTAACCACAACAAATCAATTTTTCCATTTACGGTGGTGCTGTTAACCTCTAACCCATTAACTGACTGCTCTGGCAACAAGCAGGTTAGCATATGATCCCCAAACATAGTAAATGATACAGTGGGTCACTTTATTCTTTCATTGATAGAAATTGCTGTGTCATTCTTTTCTACTGCTAGTTCTGTTTTACACCATTTCTGAGTTTGTCAACTTGCATTCCTTGTTTTTTCCCTCAAAAATCCATCTAGCTATAAAGTGTTGTACAGTCAGCTTCTGGGGTCAGTTCATCATCGATTAACCACAGTGAATTGGATTTGGGGTAAATGTATGTTAAAGATTTAATACTTTAATAAAGTACTCAAGAGGAATTGATTCAGTCAATGATAAAAAGATAGATTCAAAAGATATCTAATGGTAACACAAATATAGTATGTACATGGATTTTTCATATTAAATCTGTAATCATAAACTTCAACAATTAAGCTGCAAATTTGTTTACAGACAGTTCCCTTTGAGTTTTGGAAATTACTGTATCTCTGGAAAAGCTTTTGTATTTCTAGTAGCATTATATCCAATATCCCTTGAACTATAAATTCAAAACCAAGAATCAATGGAGGAGAACATGGAAATTCTTACTAGATGAAGGACTAGCATTAGGAAAAATGTATCCTTTTCCTTATACTGTTATTCAATAAATGAGAACCCTATCATTAATATCACTCATAGAAATTACCTTATAAAAATACTTATAAAATGAATATTTACTTTCAACAAATCACAGATATTCATTTATACAGGGAGTAGTTAATACTTTAACCCCTCCAAGATCTTCACTTCCAACTGAGTAATGGAATTTGGATAGTCCATGACATGCTGCCCCATACTGGCCATCTTTGTTAACAACAACAATTCCTCCCATAAATTTAGGATAAAACTTTGCTATTCTTCTCATTGCATACTGTCCAGCAATGTCTGGCTGAAAGCCCTTCCTCATCTCTTCCACAGCCAGGAAACTGAAACAATTATTTCAAAATGCAAGAAAATAGAAATCACAATTTTTTGGAATTTATTATTCATAAAATATCATTTGAGTTGTACAAATACTGGATATTCTGAATTAAATTGCATTATGTTTTTCTTCAAAATTTTCTCACATCAGATAGGGTAATTTAGCAATAAAGCACTGGAAACAGGTATTTGTAAGGACGAAATCGCAAAGTCCTTGCCCACAAAGTCTCCCAAATGGCTTGGAGAAATGTTCTGCCAGGATAGTTCAACAGACAGAGCACCTGACCGGCAATTGGGAGACCCAGGTTTGATTCCCGGTCCTGTCAGACTTTTTTCAAGTCCATTCTTACTTGGGAATAAAGCACTGCTTGGTTACTCAGCAAATCAAACCTAAAACTTTGGTTCATGTATTTGACATTATTAGATTTAAATACGCAAATAAAAACAAAATAAACAATAACATAGCAACTTTNATCAGATAATAATTCTCAATTAAAATATTTAGTCAATTTGATTCCAAGTGAAAAAACACAATTTGCACATCACTAAATATCACAATTATAAAATAACATGACAATGGAGATTAAGTGAAAGACTTTTTATACCTCCTTCTCTCTTAAATATTGTTATCACTAACTCCCTCTTTTTTCCATAAATGAACTCATCACAGATACAGTGAAGTCAATGATGTAATTAATTGCTGAAGAATGAATTGTGGTGGTGATGAAGATTGAATTGTCGAAAAACAAATAATATCAGGGTTCAAATTCATCATGAAGTCTCACGAAAGGTTCATTCTATGTGTTTATTCAGATGACTTAACTAGATTTGATCCAGAGTTTCAAGACACAATGTCAAGACCTAAAGCACCAAAGTTGCATTAAAACTCAAATCTAAGATCCAATGCGATAGTGATTATAACAGGTAAATGTTCTCCTTCCAAAATTAGCATGCCATTACCTACAATTTATACTTGAATTTTTGAAAGTAGAAACTTCGAATTTTCAATCCAAATGCTATTTTTACCAAGTCAAGTGCTCTACTTGCATGTGATTCTGGTTAAGTTCATGATAAGATACAACAAATTTTTTAATATTAATTCTAATTAACCACCAATTTGCACCACATTGCTTCATTGCAGAAAGATACTATGTACACAAAAAGTCAAGATTGGGTCATGCATAGTCACGAGAAATAAAATTCACTACTCTTAAATCTGGTTACTGTAAACTTTTCCGTCACAAGGGAATATATGGCGCCTGGCTTATCAACAACTGATATAATCAATCAAATTAATTTAAATCATGATGTTGGATTCATAAACAGCAAGCAATTTTCTGCTGAATTAGCTTTGTATTTGCAAGACAAGACAAACCTTGGCAAAAATCTCATCATGACATCCCCATCACCAGTAGCTGCAGCAGCACCAACTTCATTGTCAGCATATGCTCCAGAGCCCGGTATGGGAGAATCTCCAACTCTCCTGCAAGATTTGAATTTTCAAATCAACCCTATAATCATCTTCAAGGTTGTAATTGAAAGTAATTCAGGCTCCCAGATAGCCAAGTGGGCAACGCGTTCGACAATAATGAAAGTGGTCCTGGGTTCGATTCCTGGTGGGGGATCACATGTGAAATGATCTTAGCTGACAAAGCACTTTTAACAATACTTGAAAGTAATTTTAATACTTGAAATAATTCAGGACCTGATAGCCATCATCAGGTCCTGATGATGGCCACTCCTTGGCTGAAACCGGTCGCGTTTTCAATATACGGTGGAAATAAGTAATTGTGAATTTTTATTTTCTTCGATTATCTGTTATGGATTTCCACGTAGCAAAGCCTTCAACAATTGATTATAACTCTAATTACAAATTACATCATTTATGCCATATTATTTGTTTGCTATTGTGTATGTCATTCACACAATCTGCTTCACTACTTCAGATTCTGAATTATATCAGTACAAATATATTAAATTATATACAATATTATAAACCTCTGTTTTATGCCATGCATAAGTATTCTTTTTAATTACAGGTATAGCTGACAAAGTATTAAATTAGATATAAAAATTATTTCTTGAGCTGTTATGGAGAAGGACAAGAACTTACTCTGTGATAATTTCATAGAACACTGCAAGAGGTCAGGAACACCCACTATTATAAGAAAAACCCAACATATATTTCAACAGTTAAGGTATAATCTTGAAAGGGCAAAAGAATACTGAAGGTGGTTTTCTTAGAACTTGTTACGGCATATGCTCTTGAGCACTTGAATAATGGCTTAAGAAACATTATAAATCTCTAACTCACTTAACTACAGAATAGTTACAAAGGTTTTGAGAAAAGTTATGAATTTCAATGTAGGAAATTTTTGTTTTATCTATGACATCGCAGTTAAATAACTGGCATTCTATAAAAAGTTACCTCACTGAAATTAAAGTGTTTCAAATGAAGTTGTCAGAAATTAATCTTGCAAATATGCCTTCTAAAAAGACCAAGCAAACATTTACTGAAAATAATCTTCTTTATTTTATATATCTTACTTAATTTTAACTACATGAGGGTACCATAAAGTATTAAAACATCTTGAGATGTGAAAATAAGAGTCTAGTCTTCCTGCAACCATAAACTGATAGAGTGATGATGAAAATTTTATAAGTAATAGCTTTTGCAAAAACAATTCAATAGTTTATAGATTTAAAGGAAAATTCTTTATTCTGTTATTATAAATAATAATACAGCAAATATGGAAGAAATAAAAAGGAACCACTTTTCAAAAATGAACCTAGTTCCTAATTTATTTAAAAACAACTATGCNAAAGAGTTTCTACAGCATTTTATGACTGTTGACGAAACATGGATCCATTACTACAAGCCAGAAATGAAAGAACAGTCAAAACATTGGACTCATCGTCAATTGCCACAGCAAAACTGGTGAAATTTTGGAAAGAATTGCTACCTCATTACTAGGCAGTCAGCTACACTATGACTGCCTCTCTTCCATGCCCTTCTCCCTCCACTAGTTCGAGGAACCCGTCTACCTAATCTTTTCCGCGAATTATATCCTTTACCCTGTCCTGACCCTATTGTTTCCCCTCCACCCCCCTGACCTGCTCTCTTGTTTCTATATGTTGTTTCTGGTTGCCTCTTCACTTGAAGATGACGCTTAGGCATCGAAACATGTCGTTTATTTTAATCATTGTGTTCTGTGGTATTTTGCATAGTTGTTTTTAAATAAATTAGGAACTAGGTTCATTTTTGAAAAGTGGTTCCTTTTTATTTCTTCCATATTTGTCATGGAATACCACAAAGTTACCCGCCAATCAGTTGAGTTTATTTATTTATTATTAATAATACAGCATATTTAAAACTAGAGATATTCAAAGACACCCACAGATTTCTAAAATTTTAAACAAAATGATGAAATGACATTTTATACTCAAGAGTACCATTTTTACCATGAGTCTTTCTAAAATTACAAATCATTAGGAATAAGATGATGCAATTTAGATATTTCATACCCTGGAATTTTGTGATTGGCTCCATTGGTTGATGTCCCAGCCGCTATGTTCCCTTCAGTATCAATGGCAATCATCCCTATGGTGTCATGATTCATTTCATTAAAAGATGAGCTTCCTCGTTTAGTAGATTTCCTCAGGCTATTCTGATTTGGAGTGTATGGTCCACAACTCTGCTTAGGATTTGGACTAACATTCTATAGTAATTTTAGAAGAATTTTATAAATTCATTTTAACGTGTATCATATTGAAGTGATAATTTTATTAAAAATTATTAACATCAAAAAATGTGTACTAAAAATTGAGACACAGTTAAAGAGACAAAAGTCAATTAACCTTCCAAAAATTTGGCTGGCAGTTAAAATGAATCCATTCTCTCCATTTGGCATGGGAATCTGGGGTGTATAAAGGTTCCTCTGGAAAATTCATTGCCTTCGCAAACGCAGAGGCTTGATCTCCGACTAGGAATGTATGCTCTGTATATTCCATGACGTACCTTGCTACGGAAATGGCATGTTTGATGCGACGTAAAGCTCCAACAGCACCAATATCCATAGACTTCCTGAAAAACCGTACAACGTAAGCGACGATTTAACTCACTCCCTCTTATTAATAAGAATTATTTTCATCATGTTTTACCCATCCATGATCATGGCATCTAACGTAGTTTCTCCATTTTCATCAGGACTACCTCCATAACCGACGGTAAAATCACATTGTTCAAGTTCACACTGCATGCAACCCACTTCTACCGCATCTAAAGCTGTCCTTTTATCTTCACTTAGCGCCTGCCATGCTGGAATTTTAGCGTTGAATTTTTACTTAACACTCATCATGAGACAAATCGACTGAATTTGCAGGTATTACCTTTTAAAGTGGCATTCGTGAAATCCCAAGTATTTACAACCAGAGGAAATGGATTGCTAACGGAATTAATTATGAACGGATGACCGTTTTTTTTCAACCCATGAGTATGAAATAGGGCAATTGATATAAATAAACATTTGATTAAAATTATGCCAAAATTTTCCATCGTTCCACTACGTCCTGTCAGTCGCTATTGAGTCAGAATGTACACAGTGCTCTTCGAAGGCTTACATAATCATTTTCCACAGAACACCTACTAAGTTATTTTCATGGCAAGGCCAGCACTTGCATGGACGCATTCGACAATTAGACAGGATCTATTCGATTTGCCGTGATTTTATCAGAATCTAAATTAAGACAGCTTACAGTGTATTTATTTAACGTATTTAACATTTCTTTTTTGATCTTCATTTTAGAAGGTGGAACCGATGACACTCACAGATGGCGTTGTGTAATCAAAATAAAAGATGGAGGGGTCAACCTATGGCTCCTTAAAACTATTGCGCTATTAGAGTTTTACCCAATAAAATGGTAAGTTTTTATCAGTTCTATATTTTTTCAAATAAATATAATTTTTAGTTTTTATAATTATTATAATTTTTATTCTGGCGTTTTAAATTATTGATTATAAATTTGTGTTACACCGGGCGATTTTAAACGTCTCATCGGTTCATTGATTATTATGGCCTCAATTAAGTCTTACGTGAAATGTTTAATGGTATTTGCGGGAACATGTTCATTTACGCAGTTAAATCATATCTTAATATAATTTTAATGTAACAATTGTCAAATTGTGTTAAGATTTTAACTTGAAATGCCTCTAAACGGTATCAAAACCCTTCCGCGAGTTTCGAGTAGTTTCTCACACATTGATTTTAGTTTTCAATGCTATGCTGAGTATTATATCACTAAAAATATTTTTAATATGTTTGTTTCCGTTGTTTTAGGGTGCAAACGTATCACAGTTGGAGAGAGACATAGGATCCGATCAGTTTCCCCCGAATGAACATTATTTTGGTTTGGTAAATGTAAGTACTCCACGTCAAACTCAGTATTAAGAAGTTTGTTAACATAATTTGCTTTTTAACTGGGTATTTTAACAATTTCTATTTAATTTTCAGTTTGGTAATACATGCTACAGTAATTCGGTGCTCCAAGCTCTTTATTTTTGTCGGCCATTCAGAGAAAAAGTGCTTGAATACAAAGCTAGGAATAAACGAACAAAAGAAACATTATTAACATGTCTGGCCGATCTCTTTTATCGTATAGCTACTCAAAAGAAGAAAGTCGGTTCTATTGCACCAAAGAAATTTATAGCTCGTCTTCGAAAAGAAAAAGGTAATGTATCATCTACAGCATCATCGAATGTTTTGGTCCATGGCTGGTGAATGAGGAATTTGTTATTTCGTTTGCATTAATGGTATGAAATGATGTCAATTACTGCTATAGTTAATATATTTTATTAATTTTCAGAGGAGTTCGACAATTATATGCAGCAAGACGCCCACGAATTTTTAAATTTTCTAATCAATCGTATAAACGAAATAATATTAGGTATAAAATTTATTACTTTTAAAATTTTGATTGTTTTTATTACTTTTATTTTTAGTGCTATGCAACCCAAATGTCTCTTCATAATGCGTATTTCATTTATTCCTTTAGCGGAGAGGCATCAAAACTGTTCCAAACCAAAAAATGGTTGTAGTGAGCAAAATAACTCACAACAAGAACCCACTTGGGTCCATGAAATTTTTCAAGGCATACTCACCAGTGAAACTCGCTGTCTAAACTGTGAAACAGTGAGTACAAAATAGTTATCTTTAAATTTTTGAAATGTTGAAGATATAATTAAGATATACTCGTTGATTTCGCAGAATGGCAAGTCTCGCGAGTAATATTTGTTATTTTTATTTTATCTCAAAAATTTTTCAGTTTTGCAGTTTATTAACACAATCTATCCAACTGATTTTCTGTGTATCGGTAAAACACTAACGCTAGCTGTAGATATTAGAAGAAAAAAGTTCAGCTTGAAATCTGGAATATTAAAGCCCATGTGCCTTTAAATAGTCCTTTATATATTGATAGTAACTGCCATTCTGCTTAAAGAAAAAGTATGCTTAGTTAACTGTTTTTGCAAATATTGACGCAATTCTTTTTGAACCTCTTTATTGATATTTTAGATTTTAACAGTCTTTCCTCTCCTGTGAAATAGAAAATCGCTGTGGAGATGGAGAAATTTGAAATTTAATTTTCAAGATAACGGGTTATATTCATTAACTTTTTGCCTAAACTGTTTTCTGAACTACACTTCAATTTAAAAACAGATTTGTCTTTCATTTCTTAAATGCTATGTTTGTAATCTTCATCTTTTCTATTTACTTAAGAGTGATGCACGAACTCTAACTTTCTTTATCAATATACCTTTCTTAGAAGATGAAATTATTAATAAAAAGATAAATACTATGGGATTTAAAAGTGGAGATTTTAGTTACTAGGTGGAGTGTTTCAAAAGGCAAAGACATCAAATGGTAATTAACTTCTGGGGAAGAATCCTTTATCCTGTTTGTAAAATGAAATTAATGGAAGTCTTAATAATTTTTACTATAGTATCATATTTTTTTGTTAGTTCATTTAATTCTTACTGAAAGAAGCATAATATACATAATATTAGTTTAAAAGATATTACCTTATGCTGGTTTAGTGTAAGTGAAATTATACATTTTGTCCAATACAAAAGTAACTGATAGAAGTATTAAAATTATGTTGAACAGTAGTTACTTCTTCCTTTAAATGGAATCTAATCCACTTAAAGGAACAATGGAATACTTTTGACTATTTAAAACTCATTTCTTATAATAATTGAGGCTTTTCATTTTTATAGGTTAGCAGCAAGGATGAAGATTTTTTTGATCTTCAGGTTGATGTAGATCAAAACACAAGCATTACACATTGCTTGAAGTGTTTTAGTAATACTGAGACACTCTGCAGTGATAACAAATTCAAGTGTGACAACTGTAGCAGTTACCAGGAAGCACAGGTTGGTGGAATGCTTATTTTAGAGTACCACAAAACATTTAAAATTCACTAAGAGCACTTTCTGTGTAAATTTTCTAGCTTTTTCATTCAACTTCTTAATTCTTTTCGTGTTGTTTTTATAACTAATCATAAAGTAAATAAAGTTTTAATGATTATGTTAGTGGTTTCACAGAAATCAACATCTTCAAATGTTCCATGCGAACAATACATTTAAGAAGTACACATGAGGTTTTAGTGGAACCAATGTAACCTGCAGAAAATTACCTGGTATTTTCAAGTTGTGAAAGCATTCTGGTATTTTGGTTCTAGTGCACCACTCACTCTTGTTTCAGCACACATTTGCATTTCTTATTGTGATCAATGTTAACTTATTGCTTTTGTTCAGAGTATGGAAGGTTGATTTATCAAAGAGGCTTAAATATTGTTGAATAAAAATTAACCCCTTTATAAAGTAGACTGACTATTTACTAAGTTGATTAAACAATAGATAAGATAAAAAATGTAGATTAGCTAAAATTTCTAAGAATTCACTCATAACTATGGGCATAAAGCCATAATGTAAAGAATAAAATTATTTTCTTATACCAACTATTCAAATTTTTAGATGCATTTATTGTATTAATTTGATGGAAAATCTTAACAAAGAATTCATGACTTAGCAAAGGGCAGAAGAATATCGTAAAGGAAACAAAAATTTTGATAAAATGAAGTTAGCTCTTTAGTTCAATAAGCATAGATGATCTTATGATGATGAAACAGGATTGGCAGTTGGATTAAGAGTTTGAATTTGTAGGGAAATAAAAAAATAAGAGAGACATTCTGAACAACAAATTTGGGCAATATAATGAGCAGTCAAAAAAAAAAANGGTTATCATGAACATTTTTAAAATGTCATTTTATATACTGGACCATGTAAATGAAAATTATTGACTAAGGATGCTCCTTTTCTGGAAATGAGGATCTGTTTGAATGATCAGTGAATTTATCAACAGATTGTACAAAGATTTTCACATTTTTGTGAACAACTTTACCTTGGAAAACTTGAACGTGTTGTTAAAGACTGATGTTTAGGGTGCCATTATAAGTTTAAGTGATTCACTTTTGTTAAGAAAAGATTTATATTGTTAAACATTGATTTCCTATCTTTCAGCGCAAATTATCCTTTGACGAATTACAGAAGGAATGTGAAACATGCTTGTAGTGAGTGTGCCATGAGGAAATAACAAAACTTCTTTCTATTTGGAATTATTTCTTTACTTCTCTTAATTCTGGTGGGAATCTGATAATAAACTTCTGCAAATCTGTTGAGGTGATTTTCTTTTAAATGATGTTATAGGCTTTTTAATTGAAGTTAAATTTAAGGAATGCATCAAATTATTAGTACCTGAATCAACCTTTGTAATTTGGCCTTACCTTACATAGAACAATAAAAACAAGGACAAATACATCTCGCAGATGAGTTAAAATTTTCATTTAATTTTGAACCAATTGTTAAGTAGTTTACTTTTACTACAAGTGCTTGTTTGCTTCATGTAACTAATGGAGGTCCTTGTGATTAGTAAATATAAAAAAATCAATTTAAATTATTAACAATAATTTAATGTATTTTTACTATTACAGCATTTCTTTTGTATATGAATTAATATTTTACTTCTAACAATGGGAAATTTTAAAAATTTGTGGACATCAATTTCCACTTCCCTTACTTTAAATAATCAAGGCTGCTTGAGCTTTATGTGGGTTTTGATTTTATGCACTAATTCATGGCTTTTTACTCATTATATTACTATTTATTTTATTTTGGACATACTTAAGCTATTATTATTTCAATTTAAATAAAATTGATATGCTCAAGCGTCAAGGGCAGTCATTGCAGGTCAGTTTGTATACCCCACTAAGGGAGACTGGGTCTCTCCTATCCTTTACGGTGCAGAGTGTCTTCAGGTTCCTGGGGGTGTAAAACGCTGGGTGGATGTTCTCTCCAGGCAGTAAGAAAGATTTCCTAAGAACATAAACCTTCTCCATGATGCCCGAGGATGGGTGGTGCTCTCGTGGGAAGGTGTGATTTTCCAGGAAGCGATGTTCCTGAGTTACTGCTTCAGGAGGCGTTCCACTAATCTTTCACTGTACCAGTTGTGAACGTCTGTTTAATCTGTCACGGTCTGTTTAATTCTCTGTTGAACTCGTAAGAAGAAAGAGGAATAGGTGAAGTCATGGAACCATATCTTAAGTCTATTATAAGGAGCAATGACTTATGTATATTTATTATCTTATTTTCTTTTAAATGATGAGATATTGGCTATTCTCAGACAAAATATCCATTTATCTATATAGAATATTTTCCAGTCAAGTAGTATGATTGTATGATGAAAGGAAGCTGGCAAGGATCAGTTAAGACAAGGTCTGATTTGACTAATGTTTTCATTTGAAAATTGACAGCATAAATCTGTGTCATTCATTTCAGTCTGACGATGCAGTTAATCCTGACCGCCTGTATGACTTGGTGGCTGTTGTAATCCATTGTGGTAGTGGGCCTAATAGGGGACATTATATTAGTATTGTGAAAAGTCATGGGTTTTGGTTGCTATTTGACGACGATATGGTCGATGTAAGTTAATATTTACATATGAATTTTTTCCACTTTATTTTTACTTTTAATATTTAATTCATCATTCGATTTATCTCTTTTTTCCCTGTAGAAAATTGATGCGGCAGCTATTGAAGATTTTTATGGTCTCACTTCTGACATTCAGAAATCATCAGAAACTGGGTATATTTTATTCTACCAATCGCGTGATTGTGCTTAGAATAAGACTCCATGGTAATGCCCCTTTTTAAAAGTACTGGTAATTGCTATGTAGGATGATCTAAACCCACCTCCTTCATTTAAAGTTATATACATAACTGACGTGGTTTCCTAATGCTTCAATTCCACCCTAAAATTTTCTATTACATAGGAAATTTAATTTTTTGTTAACTTAAAGTTGTATACCTGTTTGGGTATACAAGGCTTTAAATACTTTGTACATATTTCTAGAGTTGGATATGTATTATATATAATTGCTTATAATAAATTGTTTCAATAAATGGTTTTATTTATCTGGTTTTTGTATTTTATATGAAATTTGGTGGAGATGGTTGAACCCAGAATGATTCACTGTGCTGGATGTTTATAAAACCTGATGTTCTTTTGTATTTTATTAGCTTATTCTTTTGTATAAGTGTTATTTAACCTTTGAAGGGAATGGATAGAGTGAAATTATTTCATATTGTTGCTTTTTTGGGCTAATAACATTGACATTGATGGCTATTCCAACCTTATGTTGAAAAATCTTGAATTGTTATTATCTGTAAAATGTTAATAGATGTAAGTTGAGGAACCAGAAGAGCTGATGGGCCCACTTTACCACAAATTTTCTTGGAAAATTTAGAAGTCATAAGGTTGTTGATAAATGTCAACCTTAATCTTCTATGAACTTACATCTTTGAGTGTTTTGGGCTGTAAGAGCCTACTAATTATTTATGTACCTGATGATGAACTGAATTGTACAGCAGGATTTTATAGTCACCAATGCAGGAGTTGAAATTAAATATTCCAAAACCTGAACAAAATTAAGTATTCATTGTGTTTTTGGGTCAGTAAGGTGACAAACTAATTTTCTGGCGGTGTTTATTGAGGCTTGGTTTTACAGAAGTTAAAAAAGCTTATCCTGTAATATTTAGATAGACTTGTAAGTTGAAGATTCATTTCATTCAACAAATGCAACACAACCAAGATCATTATGTGATCTTGTTGTAAACTTTATCAACTTTTCTGTGATATTTATTTGATGTTAATTATGGAGTATGTAATCATTTATAACAGGTGGAGTTATTGAGTGAAAAATTAAGTAAATTGGTTATCATGAACATTTTTAAAATGTCATTTTATATACTGGACCATGTAAATGAAAATTATTGACTAAGGATGCTCCTTTTCTGGAAATGAGGATCTGTTTGAATGATCAGTGAATTTATCAACAGATTGTACAAAGATTTTCACATTTTTGTGAACAACTTTACCTTGGAAAACTTGAACGTGTTGTTAAAGACTGATGTTTAGGGTGCCATTATAAGTTTAAGTGATTCACTTTTGTTAAGAAAAGATTTATATTGTTAAACATTGATTTCCTATCTTTCAGCGCAAATTATCCTTTGACGAATTACAGAAGGAATGTGAAACATGCTTGTAGTGAGTGTGCCATGAGGAAATAACAAAACTTCTTTCTATTTGGAATTATTTCTTTACTTCTCTTAATTCTGGTGGGAATCTGATAATAAACTTCTGCAAATCTGTTGAGGTGATTTTCTTTTAAATGATGTTATAGGCTTTTTAATTGAAGTTAAATTTAAGGAATGCATCAAATTATTAGTACCTGAATCAACCTTTGTAATTTGGCCTTACCTTACATAGAACAATAAAAACAAGGACAAATACATCTCGCAGATGAGTTAAAATTTTCATTTAATTTTGAACCAATTGTTAAGTAGTTTACTTTTACTACAAGTGCTTGTTTGCTTCATGTAACTAATGGAGGTCCTTGTGATTAGTAAATATAAAAAAATCAATTTAAATTATTAACAATAATTTAATGTATTTTTACTATTACAGCATTTCTTTTGTATATGAATTAATATTTTACTTCTAACAATGGGAAATTTTAAAAATTTGTGGACATCAATTTCCACTTCCCTTACTTTAAATAATCAAGGCTGCTTGAGCTTTATGTGGGTTTTGATTTTATGCACTAATTCATGGCTTTTTACTCATTATATTACTATTTATTTTATTTTGGACATACTTAAGCTATTATTATTTCAATTTAAATAAAATTGATATGCTCAAGCGTCAAGGGCAGTCATTGCAGGTCAGTTTGTATACCCCACTAAGGGAGACTGGGTCTCTCCTATCCTTTACGGTGCAGAGTGTCTTCAGGTTCCTGGGGGTGTAAAACGCTGGGTGGATGTTCTCTCCAGGCAGTAAGAAAGATTTCCTAAGAACATAAACCTTCTCCATGATGCCCGAGGATGGGTGGTGCTCTCGTGGGAAGGTGTGATTTTCCAGGAAGCGATGTTCCTGAGTTACTGCTTCAGGAGGCGTTCCACTAATCTTTCACTGTACCAGTTGTGAACGTCTGTTTAATTCTCTGTTGAACTCGTAAGAAGAAAGAGGAATCTGGGTCAGGCAGTGAATCATGGAGTGGAAAGCGGCCAGTTTACGCGAATGACGGTGGGAAGACTCATAGGGGATGACATGGTCTGTATAGGTGGGTTTGCAGTAAATGGCAAAGGAGGGGGTTTCTTTTTTAAGGGAGATGGACAGGTCTAAGAAATTGAGGCATCCCTCCACAGCGTGTTTCATGGTGAAGATCAAAGAGTTATGGAGGGAATTCAGCAGGTCCAGGAAGTCATTCAACAGCTCACTCGTTCCATTCCACATGCAGAAGACATCATCCACAAAGTGGCGCCAGAATAAACAGTGTTTCAATAGTGGATTTCTGGAGGAGAAAAGACTTTTCCAATGAGTCTAGGAAGATTTCAGCTGAAAGGGGAGATAGTGGGGAGCCCATAGCTAAGCCCTCCAGTTGTGCGTAGAAAATTCCATTGAACAGAAAGTATATAGTTATGAGATATGCACTCTGATACTAACATCATAATCTCATCCAACTTTTCAGAGGAAATACTGCAACTGGACAGCAGATCCTTGAGAGTTTCTTCACAATCGGTATTGAGGAGAAGAGATTTTTTTATGTCGAAAGAGACTAAGTATGAGACTTGAGGAAAGGTTTTAGCACGCAATTCGTAAGCCAGGTCAAACGAATTTTTTATCCCATAATTCGGAGAAAATCCTGTAGTGTCTCTGATAACATCATTTTTCAATTTGAAGGCCAGATTGTGGGCAGGTGACAAAATACCGGAGACTACTGGTCTTATGAGATGTCCTTGCTTATGTAGTTTAGGAAGACCAAAAAAAGTTTTATGTTAAGTATTTCTTCACCAGAAGATGTCATGTCATTGACGAAACCAGTCAAAAATTTTTGCGGAAGATACTAAGTGTCCTTTTCTCCCGAAATTATTTCAATTTGTTACTATTTATTCCTTATTTGAATGAAGGTTTTGAATTAATGGTTATTATTTCAGGTTATACATTTTATGATTATTTAACACCATATTTACTCATGTACAGGTTGACACTAGACATTTTAGGTAAAATTTTTAATTTGAAAAACCTTTCCATTAGGTAACCCTTGGTTTTTTCAAAATCGTTTCATTCTGAAAAGTTAATTTGTATAATTCCTTTAATTTATTGTGTAGGTAGATGATAGAGATTGTTTTGATTTTTTTATTCAATTTTGATTGCAGCAATTTTAAAAGTTACAAAAATAATTCCAAATGATTTAGGTTATAAATTAGCTGAAGAAAAATTAATTTGTCTTGAGGTTACTTATGCAGCATGACAGTACCTCCCATATGCATTCTCACTGTACTTCTTTCATTACTAATGTTGGAATAAAAGCTGCCTTGCTTGCACGTAAATAAGATTAGTATAAGGTTAATTTCCAATAATTTGTGGATGCAAAAGTATTCCACTAAAAATGCTATTAATTTTACCTAATTAGTCTTGTGTACACACTTTTTAATGAAATACAAGAATAAAAATTTTATATTAATCTTCAGAAATCGTTCCTGGACTTATAAAAAGACTCTAAACTAGGGACAGATAATTATTCTGTTTATTAACTGTTATTTGCCAATAGTGAGGATTTTACTTGTTAATGGCTTTCTTGCCATAATTCTTTGGATAGGTAAAAGTTTACTCTTTTGTGAATAGGACTTCTGTAATGTTTTAAGGATGACATATTACTTATAATTCCTGTAGTTAGTTCATAGAATAATGATGTTCTGGCATTTCCAGTCTACCTTTTTTTCATAACTCAATTTCCAATTAGAAATGATTTTATCTTGGCCTACAATGACTTGTTTGACAAATATTATTTTTGAAAGATAATATACCAGGTAAAATATACTGTGCTACAAGTACTATCATTAATTTAGGTTATAAATTTTATGATTTTCCATCTATTTTATCTACCCTTTAACACTTCCTAGCTAGTTGCACTCTTATCCTCTCCCACATATCCTACCTTCTCCTGTCTGAAGCTGCCCCTTCAGTGATGACCATAGGCATAAAGGGCCATGTCACCCATCGAAGTATGACTGGCACCCTTTACAATCAGGTAAGATGACCAACATTGGGCCTTGCAACATTTGTATTCAAGGAGTAGATCCCAGTTTATTTCAAAACTACCTTTTAGCTCTTTCTGTACTACTGAAATGTATGAGCATTACTTACCACAAACCAACAAATATTTTACTTTTGTTTCACATTAATTTGCCTCAAGCAGTTCCATTTTGAAGTATGCCCTCATATTGGGAAAATAAAGAGTAGGAGAGAATTCATGAAATTAGTGCATGGTGTTGAAAATATTATGTAAGCACTATTATTTTAAAACAATTGAAGTATTTATCCTAATAATGGCCATTTATGGTTGATCAACTTCTAGCATGTTTGATATAAAAAAATTTCATGAATAGAGACTAAGGTAAGAGAACAAAGCATTAAATAATATATTATCATCTTAGACTGGGACCTTATAGTTTTTGGATCTATACTAACTACATCAGCTGCAAGGGGGGACTTAAGAAAGAGTTCAAGTGACACCCAGAATTTATCTAAGAAAAGAAAATGCATCTTTTCAATCCAAGACTTGGAAAGAAGGTACAAACATATAGAAAGCAAAAGGAGAGCAGAAGTTCATTAATATATTAAAATACTGGTTAATTACAAAATATGCACAGATTATTAATTTCAGCAACTTTATAAGTTTAACTTATTCACAGGCAACAGACATTAGAGTCTAAATGGAGTAGCAGTGCCAAAGAATATAAAAGATGTTTCAAGAAAGCAGAAAGTCCCAGACCATCTGAGAGTAATTATTTTTGCAAAGTTAGGCCTCACATAGGAAATGTACATGGGCTAGAAAAATGTTATAGGATAGACTCAAGACAAAGGAAGGGAAGTTCATAAAATAACATGATGTAAGTCTTAAATGGAATGGAAATTTTAGAAAAATGTATTCATTATAAAAATATTACCTGAAGTAAATTATGGACATTCAATTTGATGTTCATAATATAAATTTTCAAGAATGTCTGCAAATTAAACTTTTACTCGTAATAACTTTTCATCTAAACTCTTGTATCATTAATCCATTTAACAATTCTAATGAATCCCACTTAAACATTGTCATACAACTGATGGAATGAAACATTAAATACTACTTAGATGACTAGGAGTTTACGTATTATCCAATAGCTTTTAAAGAAACAAATACACCATAGAAACTTCAGTTGCTTCTACAGATATGCTAGACTTTCTAGATTAGATTACTAAATTTATATGAATAAAAGGAATCTCTCATTGAATAAGGTGGCTCCTATATCCTCCCAAAATATTGTTATAGGCTTTTTCCATGATGAGTAAGTTTTCTGAGGAATAAACTGGTCTGTTGAGGTATTCACCCATTCTACCAATTAACATATTGATTTCAGTATTGTTGACAAATGTCCTGGTCCTCAAAATAACATATCAAAAATCAAGACATACACGTGAAACAGAAATAGTTGGGAGAAGTTTCATCAGTTTACTTTTAATTTCTAAATGGTATTCTCTGATAAAATTCATACTATAGTCGAAGATGACATACCGAATTTTCCACGTTTAAATGATACTTTATTTAAATAAAATTCACTTACTAGTGGTTCATATGCAAAAGATGTATTTACGGTTATCAATGGACTGCCTAATGACCTTAGGATTTGTACCTAGGCATTTACACAAGCAAAATCTCAAATATAAATAGGCCAGATGTTTGGCTCTTTAGAACAGCTTAACAAGCCACTGGTTGAGCATGCTTCATTTCTTTACAATTAGAGAAATAAAAGAGAAGTTGTAAAATTTTAAAGGTACCACAAATACCAACCATATTAATAAGATATAGAAAGAGGATTAGAAGACTAATTTCAGTACCTTCCACATTAACTCGAACAATCATTACATTTTCCCTGCATACTTTTAGACTGGTGATTAAAGGTAAATATTCTATGTATATTTATATGAATAAAAAACAAAGAATTTGTCGATATATTTTATAGGCAAACAATTTCGTTACAGTTTTTACGCGATGAATTCATATGCAATTGGAGCTAACAATATTGGCTCATCCTTGCCGTTGACAATATGTGCCTTCCTTGGTTCCTTGGGCTATAAAAGAGAGAGGACATTAATAGGTGGAATTACTGACAAACATCCAACTACCTTCGCGTAGAAGGAAAAATTATAGTACCTGTCTCTTGAGGCAAATCTTCGCTCCAGAACTCTGTGCAAGTTTCCTTAGCCTTTCATTTTCCTTCACTCTCTTCATGAAGTCTTCTCGGCACTTAGAATGGTTGACATGTTCAACACGGATGTTGATCCTGATGATAGAATTTCATTTAAAATTCACTCTTAACAGTTAAGTAAACAAAGAAATACAGAAGAATGATTACCTCTTGGGAATGACGTTTCCTCGAACTCTCTTGTTGACAATTACTCCGAGCGCATGAGGAGTTACGTTATAGACGCGACCGGTCTTTCCGTGATAGAACTTGTATGGCATACCTTTTTGAACCGCGCCATTTCCCTGTAAAACATTCATTTTGATAAAACTTGTTCCTATTAACACTCCGACATGGATAGTATATGTAACAAGTATTTAACTTACCTTAATATCTACAATATCACCAACTCTATACACCTTCAGGTACGTTGACAACGGTATGGTTCCATGATTACGGAATTTCCGAGAAAAGAGATCTCTGGTTCCCCGGCGATAGCCCTTAGAATTCGTCATTTTGACTCAACCTGTTATTTAAAAATTGTCATTAAAAGCTGGCAATGAAAAGACGAAATAAAATCGAAACTGACACGATACGCAGCAATATGTCGCGTTTAAAGTTGCTCTATGATACACGTGGCCTTTTTCTTAGTTAAATTACTAGTAAATACACTAAAATTTTCATCGAAAGTAAATTTAAAGAATTGCTTACTACGCGATAATTAAATTTAAACAGTTTAAATGATTGTATAAGTTAACACAACGTTGCTATCCCCGTAGTATAAAATAAATCATCTAACCATACCTGGACTAAGTTCACGCTTAGACCGGAAAGAACTACAGCGGAATAGAAGAACAGGTAGTCAAGTTGGAGATTACTTAAAAGAATATTTTAAATGAAATATATTTGCGTTAATTAAATTGTATATATGGAAAACATAAATTGATATAAAATATTTGTAATACAGTTATAAGGATTTGATGTATTAAATACTCAACAACTTGATTATGTAGTATCAAGATGAGTTGGAAGGAAAACAAATGAACAATAACTAAGTTTCAAGTGATGATTCTCTAAAGTGACGGCAAATACTTTGAAATTTATGCATAGGTTATTGCTATTTTATTTTCATATTTTAAGTTTTACTTTCTCTTTAGGTTCAAGCATTAGCTAGTTTAGAAATTATTCTCTTTCTCAATCTTTTTCTTTCAAGCTTTGCCGGTGATAATCATTAGTGCTTTATTAATTAACTTTGGTATTTTGTATGGTATATTCATTTGCATGAAAATCAATTCTAGAATCACTTTCCAGCGAGTAATTTTCTGTGAACTAATTTAAAATTTCATTGTTTCAGGAAATCAAAAGATAAACTCCAGCATAATGAAGTCAGTTAAATTTTGCTTCATCTTAGTTTTCATATTTACTGTTGGAATTAGTTTAGCAATTCCTAAGCCGGATGAAAAAGAAGGGAAAAAGGACAGAACTCTCGAAAGGGTAAGACGATTTAAAATATTACAGCATTTTACATTAATTACTTTACTGTAGGGTAATCGATTTATTATTTAGGATCTCAGTAGCAAAGAGCATTATCCAAACGAAGAGCATAACCCAGAATACGATCACGAAGCATTTCTCGGTGAAGAAGCTAAGACTTTCCGGCAGCTTTCACCCGAGGAAAGCAGGCGAAGATTGGGGTAAATAAGTTTTAACATTCTATTCTAGTTGATTTGTAATTTTTACATTTCAAACGCTTATTCTATAGTTATTTTATCTTCTCATTTGCTATGTCACTCTTTTCTAGTTCAAGTTGTCGCATTAATCTTCCATCTTTGTAGATTTCTTTATTTTCAGTTATATATGATGACATTTGTGTAATAGGTATCTGTAGTTCGGTCCGCGCTATTTCTTCTACAGCATCGAGATATTTAGTAAAAGTTAAGGGTAGCTATTTATGCTGACTCGGGACTAATTTATATTTACATCATTCTTTCGTTATAATAATTTGTTCTCAAACTATTTCTCATGTAAAATGTTCTTTTTTTTTAGCTGTGGATAACATGTATAGTTCCGTTGATATTGTCTGTCATTTGGAGTCAGAGCTATCATAATTTCTGATAGACATCTCTTTCCAGCATTCAATTTGAAGTAATTCTAGAAATATTAGTAGGTTGATCATTTTCATCACTTGGAAGAAATTCCAGGGCTGTGCTGGAAGTTTGTTGTGCCTGTATTCAGAGTTGAATTTAATGCTCCACTGAATGGAAAATATAATGGCATACTAGAAGTAAAAGAGTCGCAACATGTATGCATTCAAGGAATTTTACTATTGATGAAGTATAATCATCGTTGACACAGTAAATGGAGTCCATACAATGTTTCATTTTAAATCTAAGGACACTATGTTTTCAGTCTTCATTATGTTTTCAATTGTATGTTTATAGAATTTTTTTGCTGTGTACTTTTGTTATTTCAATGAACATCCAAAACATATGAACATAATTATTGATAATGATTTAAAGAAATGGATTTTCATATAAGTATATATTGTGGCTCTCATCTTGTTGTGCTCTTTACATTTATAGAAAATTGGCTCTTGTAACTGACATGTGGCATAACTTCTATGTTTTGGGAAATGAAATTATATAATGAACTATCTCAGCCTTCACATCAAAATACTTAGCTGTATCATACATCATGAAAGGAATTGCATGCATCATTTCAGTTTATAAAGATTTTCCTCACAACATTGAGTATATTGATATACTCTATGCTGTTTCTTTTATGGCAAGAGAAATGGCTTAATATTTATCATTAAATGTAAAAATTATAGCTGAATTAATCTTCTGGTATTGTTAAATGCTGATCATCACTTTTTATGTATGTTTATTAAACAGTGTGTGACATACCGAGAACCACAACATTTCAGGGAAAAAATAATAGGAAATCATTAACATATAAAATATATCTAACCCCAGCATGGTGAATCATTGAACCTATATTTATAATTGTATCACAACTCCAAAAATCTGGGAAAGGAAGAAGTTCCAAAAAAATTAATGTCATTTCCCTTATTTCACTTGATATTAGGTATTTTTTTAAATTAAATATGTTCCAACCTTTTAGCTGTAAAAATATATCATTATTGTTCATGGAGCCAATCCCTTTAAAGGGGAAAACCACTGGAGCATAAACATTCACTAAAGATTGTAAGGGAATGTTCTGTGTGCTGAAATAATGGTCATGTGCAGAAATTCTTTTTGGGTAATTGTCATGTATCCAAACATTGACACCACTAAGATCTATTCATAGTATTTTTATGGCTGAGGTTTTGTGCAGGCTTGGAACAGCTTGTCAATACTCATGTTTTTCCTCAATAATTTAAGGTGAGGTATATACAGTTATGAGGTGAAAGACATTGTGAATGGGCCTTAGCCCTTTGTGTATGCTAAAGTTGCATCTGTAAATCAGGTGTCGGCAAACACTACATATTGTATTTCATATACGTGCAATACTATGTGATTGTGGTATGTAATTGTGATTGTACATACTATGATTACCCTCCCTCCCCACCCCCTTTGTCTTATGTGAATAAAAATTAGCTCATACATTCTAGGGTTAATATCATTAAGTATATTTTATGATATCAAGTCTTTATGTTGCATGACTTACTTCTGCTATCTAATCCATATGTTTAAGCTAATTATTCAGAAAAAAATTGCGAAGAAAAATTATTTTGACACAATGTTGGTTTACATTGTTTTTTTATCTGTAACTTACAGAAGATAGAAAACTTTGGGTAAGGAATGCACTTCAAAGTAGCAATTCAGCAACTTTCAATCAAAACCTTTATTTGGTATCACTATACATTTGAAGGTACAAAAAACTTTATTAGAGCCACAAGTGGCCCTGCAGCCACAGGTTGCCAACCCCTGAGTGAAGCTTTTGGAAGAAATATTGTGGATCATAGCAGCAGAAGTGGAATTTATGAGCCAAACATTATTTTAAAACTTCAGATATCAATAGATGTTACTGGTGCATTGTAAAGCATAAGTGAGCTTTCATTTAACACTTCATGCAAATAAATGCACTATTCTGTCAATGGAATGGTTTCAAGATTCTCCTTAGAATTTAAGTCATTGATGCATAACATTAATTTAAGCAAGGGGTAGGAGAATCTCATTATTGGAAGGCAGCTTGTAACATTCAGCCTCATGAGATACCATTAAGCTGCATTTAAGTGACAGAAGAGTGGCTAAATTTGCAAAATAAAAGCCAATATTGCGTCATAGATGATTAGTAGTTATTTTTTATGACATTTTTATAATGCCTGCTTTCCATTTTTGCAAGAATGATTAGCAGTTATTTTAATGGATCTATAGTATTTGTAAATGCAGAGGTTGGACTACTTTAGGAATATAATGTAACATATCCACTACATCCATTTTAGGAGTCATAAAGGTTTTCAATATTCCTTGTTCATTTGGCAATTCCATTATTAATATGATAAATTCACTTCTTTCTCGATTATTTGGTTTTAAGCTTCTGAAATATTTACTGTACATTCTTTGATAAATTTATTTAAAAAAATGATCTGTCAAAGACAAGTTTTTTTACCACCTGCTAGTTGCAATCATCCTTTGCCAAGGGAGGTATTTTGAACCATATTTCAGATTAAGCCAAATGAGCATTTCCTCCCTCTCCCAGGTGATTTCCCAAGGAAACTGTAATACTTTGTCTATAAATTAGAATTTTCAGCATATATTGTTGAATTGATATTGAATTGCATATTTGAAAAATTGTAAAAATTTATTCTCTTGATAAAATTATTGTTCTTGATTAATGAGGAGAAATGCTTCAATTTCATTGCTAGGTTAAAGGGTTATTCTAGAGAAATGTTGCTTTAATCTAATTTTGTCTCATGATATATCCAAACCTTTTCACTCACTGCCTTTGAGCAATATTCTCTTTCTTCCTAAACTCAAGTTGCATAAATATAAAATAACGTTTGCAGAAATTTTGGAATAATGCTTTAAATATTTAATGGTTTACTTTAGCAGCAGTAACATGAGCTCAGTTTCCATTTGGTTTACTATTATTATTATCATCTGCATATTAAACTGCATTAATTTATTTGTATTACTTTTACTGCATAGACTATGTTAGGAAAGTATTCAGTTTCCGACATTTTATAGGTGCATGTAATTACATTGAAAATTGTTATTGAAGAGAGTCATTATAGATTTCTTCATTAAATATTCATTTGAAGGAGGTGTATTCAGATGGTATCATGGTTTTTGATGAAACAATTCCAACTTTATTGGTGCGAAGAGACCTTTTTTGTACTCTTTATAATCTTAGTCTTACAATATTACAATTTTATTGTTTTATTTCTACCAATTGTTAAATTTTTATCAATTTTCAGGGTAATTTTTGATAAAATTGACAAAGATAAAGATGGATCTGTCTCTCAGGATGAACTGAAAGAATGGATAAGGTATACTCAGAGCCGATACCTTTTGGATGATGTTGATCGACAGTGGAGGTCCTATAATCCTGAAATGAAAGACAAGCTCACTTGGGAAGAGTATAAAAAACTGTTGTACGGTTTTATGGATGGTAAGTGATGTAATGAGAAAAAACTCTTATATTAAAGTTACTACTGCTTACAGAGACTGTATGTATCATTTTGTTTATTGGATTTGGTAGTGTTCTTATAGATCTCAAGATCCAAATTTCTTGATTTAATAATATGCATGTGTATTTTCACAGAAAATTGTAGTTTGAATACTGCTGGATATAAATGCAGACTACTTCATTATTGCATGTAGAAAACGTTTGAATTGCTTGTCTTTCATCTTTATTTCAGTTTGATATTTCACTATTTGAATTTATCATAGTGTATCCTCTGGCTTGCTTTTGCTAATTAATCATTTTCCTAACACTTGATAGACTAAATTTTGTGACACTGTAATACTTGTACTGAGATCATGGAGAGCTATTTAGTTGGCTGAGGGGATATTTTGTACCCTGCATTCCATTTTATTCCTAAGTTATTTTTTCCTCATTTTAATAAAATAGTAAGTGAATAAAAAATATTATAAGCATGTCTTTCCTGAAATTTATATTTTTTTAAATAAAACGTTGGATATCAAGAAAAAGAAGATTTAAATATTCAACTTGGTTTCCCTTTGTAGAGGCAAAGGACACAGTTACCACCTCACCCCAGGGCATAACCCAGCTTGTGCTTACTATAATTATATCTGTTTTTGTGTGATACAATGGTAACCTTAACTTATGAATATTTTTAATCGACTATCAAATTAGCTGCTATAAATTTTTGTCGGGTACTATAGCAAATACTAGGCTCCCAAGGAAGAATGGACTGGAATAAAGTCTGATGGGACCGGGAATCGAACCCGGGTCTTCCAATTGCCAGTCGGGTGCTCTGTCCGTTCAGTCTCCATCTTCAGGTTGAAAAGACATCAGAGGAAGGCATCAACATGTTGATGAACTTCAAAGCAGTCACCCGGCTGATATCCTGAGAAAACTTGGTGCATTATATTCTCTGGGAAAACACCAGATATTCTTAATCTACGTTTTTTTTTACTTAAATTTTACTGCTATCCATATCTGTTTCTCATGGAATGATTGCTTTTGGAAACTACTGCATGGAAATTTTTGCTGTAATTGACCTCATGCACTTTTGTTATATTAGGAAAGATTTTTATCAAAATTTTACTTTAGACAACTCCTCAAAGAAATAATTCTTTTTTGTGGATAATGCATCCTCATCATCTCTCTTTTTTGGCTGTACTATTGTTTTGATTTCATCATCTCATTCTTCTATATACTTTTTCTATTGAATGCTTGTATAACCTTGCATAATGCATGTCCACAGGCTTCTTTCTTACTAATCCTTAATGGTGATTTATTTGTCATCAATACTCATGCAGATATGGATGCAAATGATTTAGATAAGACTGATGATGGACCATCTTACCGAGACATGTTACAAAGAGACCGCAGACGTTGGAGTGTGGCTGATGAAGATGGAGATGATGCTTTAACACGCAAGGAGTTCATGGGCTTTCTCCATCCAGAGGAAATGGGGCACATGAGAGATATAGTCGTGCTGGAAACAATGGAAGATATTGATAAGGATAAGGATGGAAAGGTTTCCCTGGAGGAATATATTGGTAAGTTAAATATTTTATTTTTATTCATGCCCATTTTGCTGCTTGCCTATCCATCTATATCTTAAGCCCTTAACTGTGAGACAGTTTTCCCTTAACATTCACAGGAGGGGTAGAAATTCTACTGATTTCTAAAATTGGCCAGTCTTGCCCTCGTTATGTTAATTTGTTTATATTATTCATTGTAAGTATCAGATGAAAATGTAAAGATTTTGGTGTAAAGGAGAAGGAATAACTGAACTTGAACAGTTGAATAATTGTGATCTTAACGCAGTGGGGAAATAGGAGTCTTGCACAACTTCCTTGCCTCATGACCTTCCACAGCTTCCCCTTTTATGAGTATTTTTTTATGATATCCCAAACACTCCAGTGTTTGGGACTCTTTCATGCGGGATGGGAGGCATGTGTGTGGCATGCTTTTGGTCAGTTTAGCCTATTTGTCTAAACTCAGTAGCATGTACTCAAAAATTTTGCATTGAGTACAAGTTAGATTTCATATATCAATTCTGTTTTGTTCATAACTCCATGTCGTAATTTAACCAAAACAAATTACTACAAATGCTTGAATAGTTTAATAGTTTTTAATTCTCATAAAATGATATCTTACCCAACATCAACATTGCATGCAAATGAATGCTGAAAGTAAATGCACTACTCATTGATAATTAGGTAATTATTTTTATGGGGGGATCTCCAATGTTCTGGTGTATATAATTTCATTCTTTGCACTATACAAAATTTACACAACTCACACCATATGCTAGTTATGGTGAATTTCAGTAGTCCTTATCTGTATGGTATGCCCAGAAGCAAGGAGCAGTACACATTGCAGCAATGCAATCTTTGTAAATGGTTTCCTTTTTGGTCTCGTGAGGCATACATATTACTTGTTGTTTATGTCCATGTTTTTTGTATGTTGAAGGGAAATATTAACCAGGAAAATGTCTTGAGGGTTGTTCTGTAGGTGACGACTTCTTTCTTTCTTGTTTATCTCTGCAACAGGCTCCATATTTAGATACAATTCAATTTATGAGTTCCAATCTAAATAAAAGAATTTTTAAGGTTTCCTCCATTTTTTGTGAATAATTCATATGAAAATTTGTGAAAATGCACAAATCAAGATGCCAGAAGAAAGAAGATCAAGAATATTTTTGATTGTATTTCTTCATATTCTTCCTTGCTACACTGTGACATATGTACTTCAGGTCTTGTCAATGAGATAGCTGATATTACTATCAATAGATTCTGGCAAGACTTTGTGTTAGGAAGCCATAACGAACTGAGAAAATGAAAATACCATGAACTCCAAGGAACAATTGGAAATCCTGAAAACAATTGCTTCTCCAAACTTGAAAATTGTTAATAACTACCTTTCACCATTTCCCTCCCCAATCCTTTCCTCCGTTGTCAAATCCCTCTCCTTCCAAGACCCTCCCCACCTAGCCTACCCTACCCCTCCTTGACTATATATATGGGACGATATATTTTGTACTTTGCCTGATGATGACGTGACGCGTCGAAATCATGGTCGCTAAATAAACCGTTATGTGGTACGGGTAAATGTCTATTTTCATTTTCTCAGTTCGTTATAGCTGATATTGTTATTCCAGTTAGCAATGTCCACATGCTCCAAGAGAAAACTAAGAAGTGATTAATGGAAGTGATTGCCTGGACAGATAGTTACTTCTGGTTGTTTTTCCCACAAGTATTAGAGAAGCTAATAGCAGTAAGGGTGTGATAGAGTTATAGGTGTTTTTACACCCCCTGCCACTGGTAGCTTCCAGGGTTTAACTGTAAATATATGAGAGATCAGAGTGGTCCATTCCACCCATTACATCATTTTGATATAAAACCACCCTTTAAAATTAATCTAGGCAAAAAGTTCAGAGCAGCTATAATAATTATCTAAATCTATCAAATACCCCATGTTCAGTAGCACTATTTTGTAGGTTTATTACAGTTATTCAGTTCAACACCTTCAATTACATTATTTAAAATCTGTATCCTCTTCAGTATAAAAATAACATTCCAAACATATCCTGACTTTGCCTCACAATGTTCAAAAGATTCCTTCCCAAAATGAGATCTTTTCTTTGGGATAAAAACTTTTCATGACAACCACAGAAGTGAACTTAAGTTAATAGAAATTTCACCATTAAGTGTGTAACTCTCTGCAAACTCCTTCAGTAAACGATCTAGTTCAGGCTTTATTTATACAATTTTTGAGAGTTTGCATCTGATTCATTATGTGTATCATTATCTGCAAAAAGTAAACATTTTAATAAAAGAGAACCATTTTTCACCAATTACATCATGAAAAAATGGTGTTTCTCAAATCATGTTTTGAGATGAATAGCATACATACATGGTTTTTATCACAATTCCTTGAAAAAGAAGCATTCTAAAATATTGCTTTAGTTCATTTTTGTCTGTTTCTACTCAGTCTTTATCGATGCCCTATTTTCCTATTAATAGATTTTTCATCTGTATTTGCTCAGCTCATAAATTTTTCAAAAGAATTAATTCCATGAGATTGTCATCTAAAAATGATCACAAATTTCAGTGGGTTGCAGCGTACCAATTAACTCCTCTTGGTTCAGGAGAATTATTTGCAGGAACAGCAATTTTGTTTTACGTGCTGCAGCATCATCATCTTCACTGCTTTTGCTTTCAGATTCGCTTCCATTTGATTAATCCCCTTGTTCATCAAGATATCTGGTAAACATAGATCTGCTTGTTCAATTTTTTCCTCTTCATATTCCAAATCACATTTTAAAGTTTCTTGTATTCCGTCTTCCATTATATTTCCCTTCCTTTTTGATGTGATAAAAAAGGACTTTTAAAATTTTAACATCTATTATAAATATGTTATGTGAAACCTGATTACTCACTTTATCAAAATTAATGCTAATACTAAATTTAAGAAAATTAGAACTACAGAGGTACTGTGACATGGGTATCAATATAATTATGTACATTCAGCCTATGCTGCAAAATATTAATAAAAAATAAAAATATGAAAACTTGAAACAGGAAGAAAAGGTTAAGTTTGCAGTCAAGAAAAACTCAATAATGACAGTAAAGGATAAAATGGTGGCTTTCAGTGGCTCAGTGGCCCTGAAAGCTTTAAACTTTGGTGAAGACATTCACATGTGTGAAGACAATTCAAGTAAGAACTGAAAGAAACAGAAAGTTATGAATGATCTCCTAAGATGTTAAGACCGAGATTTAGATTTTGCATCTAAAAACTCTTTCCTCTGTGAGTAAGGGATATTTTGTAAAGCTCATCAATAGACCTGTCCAGCGAATGACAAGGAGTGTCTATTGATGCTTACACTGCTTAAGGGGTTAAAAATGATATTTTTTGGAGAAATCTGCAAAATAAAGCCATCTTCTTATCTTCTAATATCTAATGAAATGTATATAGTATTTTACATTGTAATTTCAGCAAATTCATGCTCTTGATTTAATGGCTATGGTTATTTTGTTAGAATATATAAATAGTTCATGATTTAATTTTAGACGTTTAACAGTAAATTATTTTATTTTTCATGCTAAATGTGCATTGGTTTCTACTGAGAGGAATTTTATGGTATTTTTAATGAATTAGAGAAGAAAATAAATTTTGACTTCCCGTTTCCTGTTCTCTGTTCCAATATTTTTCTCTTGAAAGTTGAGCATATTATTTCTACTACCTAAATATTGATGTCAGGGAATGTGAATCATTTTAAGCTTGTCTTTCTCTTTCTAATATGACGGAAGTAGATTTAATGTTTTAATTTATTCTTGTTCAGGGGATGTATACCGTGGTACAGAAGGAGAAACTGAGCCAGAATGGGTGAAGAGTGAAAGGGAGCAATTTGCCAAGTTTCGTGACAAGAATGGAGATGGTGTCATGGACAAAGATGAGGTTAGAAGAACATTATATATTCTCAGTCCTTTAACCACTAATTTACCTATGATATGATGTTTTTCTTTTTTTTATTTATTCAGAAATTTCACTGCAGTCAAGCAGCATTGCAGTAGCATACTATAATAAAATAATATACAATGCTAAAATTAGATTTACTGCTAAATTTGTGGAGAAAAATTAATGGTTTTTATAGTTATTTAAATTTATTCAAAAATATTTAGACTAAATTACAATTAGATGATCACTGGTTTTTAGAGTAGAGACCATATGTGTCCAACTGACGTAAGAAGAGGATTAATGCCTCTCACTCTCTTCAGTTAGTTCTCTTACCCCATTCCGAGATGCCTCATTGCTGCCTGAACTGCAACTTTTCGACCATGGAGTGTTCGTCTTAGCCAATAGATGGCATTAGTGTCGCCATAATGGGCGCGTGGTTAAAATCCTTCCTTTCTTTTCTGCGGTTGTACTACTCAGGGCTCAGGTGATGTTGAGGTGGCAACCAAGTGAAGCTACATTAGAAGCATGTTTGCAGCTATACTCTCTCCAACATAGCTATGAAAGAGTGTGGACTGGGAAAGTCTTCGCCACAATGCAAATTATACAAGTTGCACATATACTCAATTAGCATATGCCTGCAATTTGTATAATTTGCATTGTGGTGAAGACTTCCTCAGTCCACACTCTTTCACAGCTATGTTGGAGAGAGTATAGCTGCAAACATGCTTCTAATGTAGCTTCACTTGGTTGCCACCTCAGCATCACCTGAGCCCTGAGTAGTACAACCGCAGAAAAGAAAGGAAGGATTTGAACCACGCGCCATTATGGCGACATCTATTGGCTAAGACGAACACTCCGTGGTCGATAAGTTGCAGTTCAGGCAGCAATGAGGCATCTCGGAACGGGGTAAGAGAACTAGGTGAAGAGAGCGAGAGGCGTTCATCCTCTTCTTACGCCAGTCGGAAAGATCTGATTATCACCGAAACCGATACGATTGTAACATTTTTCGAATCGACTTCAACTTTCAATCGATTTAAATCGAAAGATTACTGTCTTTCGAGAGTTTCGGAATGCTTCAGTGCTTAATTCCTTGTGACATGTTTACCTGAAATCCTTCGAGTTGTTGCTGTAGTTGTTGTAATTGGTGTAACTTTTCAAAAAGTTGAATATTTCCTTGGATTACATTCTGTCTTGCCTAAAATGGAAGACGAAGAAGACTTGTTGGATGAAATAGATAGTCATCTGCAGCAAAACTTGGAAGATGATGTTGTACAAGAAATCGTCAAAACTGGAACAGATTTGCGCCAGTATTCAAAGCAAATCGAATTGGAATTGAAACAGGTACATAAAAACANTTCCCTCCCCAATCCTTTCCTCCGTTGTCAAATCCCTCTCCTTCCAAGACCCTCCCCACCTAGCCTACCCTACCCCTCCTTGACTATATATATGGGACGATATATTTTGTACTTTGCCTGATGATGACGTGACGCGTCGAAATCATGGTCGCTAAATAAACCGTTATGTGGTACGGGTAAATGTCTATTTTCATTTTCTCAGTTCGTTATAGCTGATATTGTTATTCCAGTTAGCAATGTCCACATGCTCCAAGAGAAAACTAAGAAGTGATTAATGGAAGTGATTGCCTGGACAGATAGTTACTTCTGGTTGTTTTTCCCACAAGTATTAGAGAAGCTAATAGCAGTAAGGGTGTGATAGAGTTATAGGTGTTTTTACACCCCCTGCCACTGGTAGCATCCAGGGTTTAACTGTAAATATATGAGAGATCAGAGTGGTCCATTCCACCCATTACATCATTTTGATATAAAACCACCCTTTAAAATTAATCTAGGCAAAAAGTTCAGAGCAGCTATAATAATTATCTAAATCTATCAAATACCCCATGTTCAGTAGCACTATTTTGTAGGTTTATTACAGTTATTCAGTTCAACACCTTCAATTACATTATTTAAAATCTGTATCCTCTTCAGTATAAAAATAACATTCCAAACATATCCTGACTTTGCCTCACAATGTTCAAAAGATTCCTTCCCAAAATGAGATCTTTTCTTTGGGATAAAAACTTTTCATGACAACCACAGAAGTGAACTTAAGTTAATAGAAATTTCACCATTAAGTGTGTAACTCTCTGCAAACTCCTTCAGTAAACGATCTAGTTCAGGCTTTATTTATACAATTTTTGAGAGTTTGCATCTGATTCATTATGTGTATCATTATCTGCAAAAAGTAAACATTTTAATAAAAGAGAACCATTTTTCACCAATTACATCATGAAAAATGGTGCTTCTCAAATCATGTTTTGAGATGAATAGCATACATACATGGTTTTTATCACAATTCCTTGAAAAAGAAGCATTCTAAAATATTGCTTTAGTTCATTTTTGTCTGTTTCTACTCAGTCTTTATCGATGCCCTATTTTCCTCTTAATAGATTTTTCATCTGTATTTGCTCAGCTCATAAATTTTTCAAAAGAATTAATTCCATGAGATTGTCATCTAAAAATGATCACAAATTTCAGTGGGTTGCAGCGTACCAATTAACTCCTCTTGGTTCAGGAGAATTATTTGCAGGAACAGCAATTTTGTTTTACGTGCTGCAGCATCATCATCTTCACTGCTTTTGCTTTCAGATTCGCTTCCATTTGATTAATCCCCTTGTTCGTCAAGATATCTGGTAAACATAGATCTGCTTGTTCAATTTTTTCCTCTTCATATTCCAAATCACATTTTAAAGTTTCTTGTATTCCGTCTTCCATTATATTTCCCTTCCTTTTTGATGTGATAAAAAAGGACTTTTAAAATTTTAACATCTATTATAAATATGTTATGTGAAACCTGATTACTCACTTTATCAAAATTAATGCTAATACTAAATTTAAGAAAATTAGAACTACAGAGGTACTGTGACATGGGTATCAATATAATTATGTACATTCAGCCTATGCTGCAAAATATTAATAAAAAATAAAAATATGAAAACTTGAAACAGGAAGAAAAGGTTAAGTTTGCAGTCAAGAAAAACTCAATAATGACAGTAAAGGATAAAATGGTGGCTTTCAGTGGCTCAGTGGCCCTGAAAGCTTTAAACTTTGGTGAAGACATTCACATGTGTGAAGACAATTCAAGTAAGAACTGAAAGAAACAGAAAGTTATGAATGATCTCCTAAGATGTTAAGACCGAGATTTAGATTTTGCATCTAAAAACTCTTTCCTCTGTGAGTAAGGGATATTTTGTAAAGCTCATCAATAGACCTGTCCAGCGAATGACAAGGAGTGTCTATTGATGCTTACACTGCTTAAGGGGTTAAAAATGATATTTTTTGGAGAAATCTGCAAAATAAAGCCATCTTCTTATCTTCTAATATCTAATGAAATGTATATAGTATTTTACATTGTAATTTCAGCAAATTCATGCTCTTGATTTAATGGCTATGGTTATTTTGTTAGAATATATAAATAGTTCATGATTTAATTTTAGACGTTTAACAGTAAATTATTTTATTTTTCATGCTAAATGTGCATTGGTTTCTACTGAGAGGAATTTTATGGTATTTTTAATGAATTAGAGAAGAAAATAAATTTTGACTTCCCGTTTCCTGTTCTCTGTTCCAATATTTTTCTCTTGAAAGTTGAGCATATTATTTCTACTACCTAAATATTGATGTCAGGGAATGTGAATCATTTTAAGCTTGTCTTTCTCTTTCTAATATGACGGAAGTAGATTTAATGTTTTAATTTATTCTTGTTCAGGGGATGTATACCGTGGTACAGAAGGAGAAACTGAGCCAGAATGGGTGAAGAGTGAAAGGGAGCAATTTGCCAAGTTTCGTGACAAGAATGGAGATGGTGTCATGGACAAAGATGAGGTTAGAAGAACATTATATATTCTCAGTCCTTTAACCACTAATTTACCTATGATATGATGTTTTTCTTTTTTTTATTTATTCAGAAATTTCACTGCAGTCAAGCAGCATTGCAGTAGCATACTATAATAAAATAATATACAATGCTAAAATTAGATTTACTGCTAAATTTGTGGAGAAAAATTAATGGTTTTTATAGTTATTTAAATTTATTCAAAAATATTTAGACTAAATTACAATTAGATGATCACTGGTTTTTAGAGTAGAGACCATATGTGTCCAACTGACGTAAGAAGAGGATTAATGCCTCTCACTCTCTTCAGTTAGTTCTCTTACCCCATTCCGAGATGCCTCATTGCTGCCTGAACTGCAACTTTTCGACCATGGAGTGTTCGTCTTAGCCAATAGATGGCATTAGTGTCGCCATAATGGGCGCGTGGTTAAAATCCTTCCTTTCTTTTCTGCGGTTGTACTACTCAGGGCTCAGGTGATGTTGAGGTGGCAACCAAGTGAAGCTACATTAGGAGCATGTTTGCAGCTTGTATTCTCTCCTACATAGCAGTGAAAGAGTGTGGACTGGGAAAGTATTCACCACAATGCAAGTGATACAAGTTGTAGACATATACACATTGAGTATATGTGCTACTTGTTTCACTTGCATCGTGGCAAAGACTTTCCCAGTCCACATTCTTTCACTGTTATGTTGGAGAGAATACAAGCTGCAAACATGCTTCTAATGTAGCTTGATTTGGTTTCCACCTCAGCATCACCTGAGGCCTGAAGAGTTTGAAGTATTTCTTTATTACTCAGTAGAGGTGAAAAAATGATGCATTTAGGATAAGGATGGAATTCATAAAAAAGTAATTAAATTAGGAAGGTTTACAAATTTATTGAAAGATGAGTTACATACATACTGTTTAATGCAGCAGTGAAAACTTATGACTTGTTTAAGTAACCATACAAAAAAATATCATGCAGATGTGTTTGCAATTAGAAATATTTCAATTATAACATTTTATGAAGGTCATAGAAGCATGGTATCCAAGAACAACAGCTGTAATAAGTTAAAGAATATTATAAAGAGTTGAGTGAATTTTTATTTTTATTCTTGAGATTCGCTGATGATTCCACTACCACCCAAGAGGTTATCAGCATGGTAGTGTTTCTCTTTTTCTATGGTCTAGGTTATGTACACTTATATGGTAAAGAGGCCCAGTAGGCCTATGAGAAACAACAAATAAACCTCCAGTCTGCATTTATGATTTGTAAACCACAAAATTGACAGGATATTAGTTGAGGAAAAGATATCAATAATGAATTCTAAGTTATATTGGAATTCTATGTTGAGAATTCTAAGTGATGTGAAATGTCTTAAAACTGAAATCTCCCATGCCACACGCCGAAAGGCAGCTTGCAGGGTATTTATGTAGATGTAGATCAAATGTTTCTTTTAAACTTAAGAAAAAACAATAATTACCTTCCACCTTACCTAGGTGAATCTTTGTGTACATACATTATAAGAAATGTATATAAATAATTTCAGTTATCAAGGACAAATAAAAGGAAGTTACATAGCAAAGTACATACAAAATTTGGTAAAAATAAACTTTTGAACTCTTAGTTCTACAAACTCAACACCAGATAATGTACCTTACCATGAGTAAAATAAATGAGAAGTAAGCACTACTTGAAAACTTAAAAATCAATATGAAACAACATGAAATGAGTGATGGAGCAAATAACTATTTCAAAAACTGGCATATTACGCACACTTGGGTGTAACCTTAGGGTTTTTTAACATCACTTTTCTCTATCGTTAACTTAATACAAAATTCTTATCTTCTCCAAGCCTGGGATATTGTGATCGAAAGTTACTATAATTTTTAAGATAAAGGGATAAAGTTACTTAACAGACAGAGTATAAATACTACTACATATTAGGTTTTTAAAAATTCAGTAAGACGTCTAGGCTCCATAATAATCATCATTCATCAAAGAAATACTATTAAACTATGGGAGAAGGTACATGGAATGCGGCTAACGAATTATCAGTTATAAATCTTATTACAAACTTACCTGTCCAGACTTCTAAGAAAATTAAGCTTCTTCCCACCTCTTCCTCTGTGGCTAAAAAGCCAACACTTTCTGTACTCCAACAAAATAGGCTGATTCCTAAAGGTTACATTCAAAGTGCACACCTCCTCTAAGCTCTCTCCGTTACATCCGTTCAAAATTGTAGGTTTTTCCCCCGGTTTCTACAACCCTAACTGCCGTCGAAGCTGCCAACATATATTCTTCGACTCTTGGTCATCAGGAACTGTCGTTACTTGCCAAAGGGTATTGAAATATCACGTGTAATTTAAAAATTTTAAATAACTGCTATTACTTTAAAGTTTTATAAGATCCTCTTCCCAAATTTTGGTGAATTTTCGATCCTTCCCTGGAATATTATAGCTACCTGTGAAACTTAAAGTTTGGTGGCACTGAAGGTGGCTGAACATGGAAAAGGATCTAGGGAGGAAGGGGTGAAAAAATTTGCTGGAGGTGGGGGGAGAAATTCGCCAGTCTTTCGTTTTTAGTACTCTTACCCCGGTACCAGTCAGCACGTTCCAGCACCCTTCTGCTAAGGCTTAAGTTGGTTCGGACTGGTAGAGACATTATTGTTTACCATTTTGAGAAATTGAGTATGACTGATTTTCACTGTCTAATGGTTTAATTTTTTTTAAAGAGGTACTGTGACATGGGTATCAATATAATTATGTACATTCAGCCTATGCTGCAAAATATTAATAAAAAATAAAAATATGAAAACTTGAAACAGGAAGAAAAGGTTAAGTTTGCAGTCAAGAAAAACTCAATAATGACAGTAAAGGATAAAATGGTGGCTTTCAGTGGCTCAGTGGCCCTGAAAGCTTTAAACTTTGGTGAAGACATTCACATGTGTGAAGACAATTCAAGTAAGAACTGAAAGAAACAGAAAGTTATGAATGATCTCCTAAGATGTTAAGACCGAGATTTAGATTTTGCATCTAAAAACTCTTTCCTCTGTGAGTAAGGGATATTTTGTAAAGCTCATCAATAGACCTGTCCAGCGAATGACAAGGAGTGTCTATTGATGCTTACACTGCTTAAGGGGTTAAAAATGATATTTTTTGGAGAAATCTGCAAAATAAAGCCATCTTCTTATCTTCTAATATCTAATGAAATGTATATAGTATTTTACATTGTAATTTCAGCAAATTCATGCTCTTGATTTAATGGCTATGGTTATTTTGTTAGAATATATAAATAGTTCATGATTTAATTTTAGACGTTTAACAGTAAATTATTTTATTTTTCATGCTAAATGTGCATTGGTTTCTACTGAGAGGAATTTTATGGTATTTTTAATGAATTAGAGAAGAAAATAAATTTTGACTTCCCGTTTCCTGTTCTCTGTTCCAATATTTTTCTCTTGAAAGTTGAGCATATTATTTCTACTACCTAAATATTGATGTCAGGGAATGTGAATCATTTTAAGCTTGTCTTTCTCTTTCTAATATGACGGAAGTAGATTTAATGTTTTAATTTATTCTTGTTCAGGGGATGTATACCGTGGTACAGAAGGAGAAACTGAGCCAGAATGGGTGAAGAGTGAAAGGGAGCAATTTGCCAAGTTTCGTGACAAGAATGGAGATGGTGTCATGGACAAAGATGAGGTTAGAAGAACATTATATATTCTCAGTCCTTTAACCACTAATTTACCTATGATATGATGTTTTTCTTTTTTTTATTTATTCAGAAATTTCACTGCAGTCAAGCAGCATTGCAGTAGCATACTATAATAAAATAATATACAATGCTAAAATTAGATTTACTGCTAAATTTGTGGAGAAAAATTAATGGTTTTTATAGTTATTTAAATTTATTCAAAAATATTTAGACTAAATTACAATTAGATGATCACTGGTTTTTAGAGTAGAGACCATATGTGTCCAACTGACGTAAGAAGAGGATTAATGCCTCTCACTCTCTTCAGTTAGTTCTCTTACCCCATTCCGAGATGCCTCATTGCTGCCTGAACTGCAACTTTTCGACCATGGAGTGTTCGTCTTAGCCAATAGATGGCATTAGTGTCGCCATAATGGGCGCGTGGTTAAAATCCTTCCTTTCTTTTCTGCGGTTGTACTACTCAGGGCTCAGGTGATGTTGAGGTGGCAACCAAGTGAAGCTACATTAGGAGCATGTTTGCAGCTTGTATTCTCTCCTACATAGCAGTGAAAGAGTGTGGACTGGGAAAGTATTCACCACAATGCAAGTGATACAAGTTGTAGACATATACACATTGAGTATATGTGCTACTTGTTTCACTTGCATCGTGGCAAAGACTTTCCCAGTCCACATTCTTTCACTGTTATGTTGGAGAGAATACAAGCTGCAAACATGCTTCTAATGTAGCTTGATTTGGTTTCCACCTCAGCATCACCTGAGGCCTGAAGAGTTTGAAGTATTTCTTTATTACTCAGTAGAGGTGAAAAAATGATGCATTTAGGATAAGGATGGAATTCATAAAAAAGTAATTAAATTAGGAAGGTTTACAAATTTATTGAAAGATGAGTTACATACATACTGTTTAATGCAGCAGTGAAAACTTATGACTTGTTTAAGTAACCATACAAAAAAATATCATGCAGATGTGTTTGCAATTAGAAATATTTCAATTATAACATTTTATGAAGGTCATAGAAGCATGGTATCCAAGAACAACAGCTGTAATAAGTTAAAGAATATTATAAAGAGTTGAGTGAATTTTTATTTTTATTCTTGAGATTCGCTGATGATTCCACTACCACCCAAGAGGTTATCAGCATGGTAGTGTTTCTCTTTTTCTATGGTCTAGGTTATGTACACTTATATGGTAAAGAGGCCCAGTAGGCCTATGAGAAACAACAAATAAACCTCCAGTCTGCATTTATGATTTGTAAACCACAAAATTGACAGGATATTAGTTGAGGAAAAGATATCAATAATGAATTCTAAGTTATATTGGAATTCTATGTTGAGAATTCTAAGTGATGTGAAATGTCTTAAAACTGAAATCTCCCATGCCACACGCCGAAAGGCAGCTTGCAGGGTATTTATGTAGATGTAGATCAAATGTTTCTTTTAAACTTAAGAAAAAACAATAATTACCTTCCACCTTACCTAGGTGAATCTTTGTGTACATACATTATAAGAAATGTATATAAATAATTTCAGTTATCAAGGACAAATAAAAGGAAGTTACATAGCAAAGTACATACAAAATTTGGTAAAAATAAACTTTTGAACTCTTAGTTCTACAAACTCAACACCAGATAATGTACCTTACCATGAGTAAAATAAATGAGAAGTAAGCACTACTTGAAAACTTAAAAATCAATATGAAACAACATGAAATGAGTGATGGAGCAAATAACTATTTCAAAAACTGGCATATTACGCACACTTGNGTACTTCAAAGAAAAGTAATTTGAGGATAGGATTGCTTAAGTGTGCAGTTTTCGAGTTCTTTCTTTAATATTTATTGATGTTTCTATTTAAGTTTGAAACCTTTAAGGTGCAAAGACATCTCATTTAATTGCAGCAGAGCTTGGATTGAATGCAGGGTAGCACTTTAAGAATGATAAGCCATGGCTCACCTAAGTTAAGCTAAGTATGGAGGTTCTTGCTTTTCTTGGGTGGTTTAAATGTTTAATTGTCAGTGCTATTTCTTCATTCCATTTTAACTAATGTGATATGATTTTAGTATCTTATGGTATGAGCTCAAAAGTTATTTAATGTTAACTAAAATAAGAACTCTCTTTCCCAATTCTAGGGTTGATTTGCTGAAAAAAATCTTCAATTTGTAGCATATGCTTCCTTTCAGTCACCTCAATCATCACAATCAGTTCAAACCACCTTCACAGGTGCACAGTCAGTCTTCACATGATTGTGGAAAGGGATATTTGATTGAATTGTTCAGATGTAAAAGCCAGTGTCAGCTACCTGTAGCCTGTGTTTGCTTATTGGCACAGTCACTTTTTACACCAACTTATTTTTATCAAAGATTGACTAGTTTTCTCATCCAATCAATGAAGAACTCTAGCTATAGTTCCCTAATCCAGTATTCACATTCCAGTTCTCTTCAATATCAAAGGATTTTATCCTGGGAGGTATTGAAAATGTCTCCTGCAATGAACATGGTGGTTGATGTGGAATGTTTTTATTTTCAACCTAACAAAGCACTGGTGGTTGGACATGATTAGTGTGGCTGAGCAATGACACATTAAGAATCATTGATTCATTAAATTTTTAAAGATGACTTGCTTGTCCTCATAGGTCTTGATTAATTATAAACCCATTTGCACTTTTTATTTGAAAGCTTACTGTGAGTCAAATTGTCTTCCATCAATCACAATAGCTCATCAGCCATTGAGGTGCTTATCCTCACTCATTCTAACAATTAGATCTATACTTATTCAACTACCAATTTTGATAAAATTTACATAACCTTTTAATGTTTTATTCAGGTGTGTGCGAGGGATGTGCAAAACATCAGTTAGCACACATATACCCTTACCCAAATAAAAATCACCTCAAAAATTTTTCAGTGAGTAAAATGGAAATGATAATTATTAGGGTATATAACCTGGAAAGAGTAATCAACCCTCAATCAATATAGGGTGATCAGATTTATTTCAACAAATTAGGAATTATGCTATTTTGAAAAAGAGAACTAAACTAGTACATTTTAATAAAATCTACATTCGCAGACGTGACTTCGTGGAAAGCCATTGCAGAATGAGACACTTGGTAATTTTCCACATGATTTTATTTTGAGACTGGTTTCGTAAGAGGACTTATATCTCAGGCCTTAAGATGTTAGCCCTCTTATGACACTGGTCGCAAAATAAAATCTTGTGTGGAAAATTACCGTGTGTTTCTTTAGATATAATCCTATTATCATATTTATTATTTGTTTCAGATTATTGTGACATATTAGACCTCTTTTCATTAAGTAACAATGATCAATGAGGTGCTATTTTCTATTTGAGCTTGTGACTTAAATGTAAGAGAAAGCTTTATCAGAAAAGGCAAGAATGTATTTGCTTGCTTGAAGCTTGCAAGTATTTCGTCAAGAATGTCAGATGAGCCAGATGCGCATTTTGTACTTAGGAGGTATTACACAACCAAAAACTTGGTTGACCTGAAGCATTGCAATGGATACAATTATCACTCATATTTGGCATCAAAATATGCATATGTATCTCTAAGAGTTTAGTGTATTTTCATATTATTTATGAAAAATGTTGTACTCATTCACTGTAATGTCTCTATGATTGTGAGAATTGAAAATGTTACCAAAATATTTGTACTTTTATTTGATATTTCCTTTGGACATGTTGATGTTTTACAGAAGCAAGATAATTTCAAGCAAGAATAAGTATTTGGAAAATATCTAAAAAATGTGTTATAAACAACTTAAAATAGAATGGTATGTGTGGGGATGTCCCTGATAACCTCATGAAAGAAAGATTTATGTGGAAGCAAATTAATTAAACTTAATTCCCTCAATGGCTGTGTGAAATATGAGATAACCATGGTTATCTTCCAGGTAATAACTACCAGGTTATCATTCTGACACTTAATATGATTCAGGCTTAATCTCCCATTATTTTTATTCACTGATATTATATTTCTTAAACATGTGTAATTATTTTAAGAAGCACTGCTAAGAGTGGTTTTAAAGTATAGGAGCCAGTGGCTGAGCAGTTAATATGCTTATCTGAAAAAAGGACTGCTGGAATTAATTTCTAGCTTCAGCAGTTCATCAGCTGGCATTTGGGAGTTGAGGCTGCAGGTCTACTTAGCTTACCAAAATGAGTACTGTTGGTAAAACTCTGAATGATGATATAGCTGCCATAGTGCCGGCTATATCACCTTTATTTCATACCATTAGGTCTGAGCATTAGCAGAATTAACTTTGTATTTACCAGAAGCATTCATATGCTATGAATGGGAAACTTTAATTTTTTAAAATTATAGAAGTAACTTACTTAAAAAGAAGTCGGTGGAAATTCATAAACCCATTTGATGCACAGCACGTCTTATGAAGTCATACTATGAACGGATGGGTGGTGATTGACTTCTTTTGAAGTCATAAACCCTTTGCTTTTCTCAGAGCTGTAGGGAAATGCTGCTGTAACAGCAGCTCTGCTCTATTTTTTTAAGCAATTTAAGTACTTGTACCTAAGCTTTTTTCCAATGCATTTAACATCTATATTGGCCCTCTTTTCTAATAGCTCTCATGTATGAAAATCTGTTAGCTTTCAAAAACTTATCTTTTAAATCAGTTGGTGATTTGCATGTAACGAAGAAAATCTAAAGTAATCACCTTATAATTTAAGTTTTCTAAAAAAAAAGAGTACTTGGTATTGCTCTCCACCATCTGAAGCCCTGGCAGTTTTCAGTTGTACCACATAATGGAAGCTGGCACTTAGAAGGTTAATAACAATCAATTTAAATATTAGAGGCTTACTTTTGTTTTTGACCAAGTGTATTTGTTTGTAATTAATCTTAAAAATAAAGATTTTTATTCAATAATAGTACTTTTTTGAAATATAGTTTTTTACTTGGTGAACCTAACTTATCCTTGATAATCCAGCTTCCATTTTAAAGGGTTTTTTTGTCTTCTATAGGTTAAGGACTGGATTATCCCTCCAGATTTTGATCATGCTGAAGCAGAAGCCCATCATTTAATTTATGAATCTGATGCTGATGGAGATCAGAAGCTCACTAAAGAAGAGGTCTTGAATAAATATGATCTGTTTGTGGCATCTCAAGCAACTGATTTTGGAGAAGCCTTCTCTAGACATGATGAATTCTAAATTCATTTGTTGGAGTATTTTTTAATCAAGAATGCACAATTTGATTTGCCAATTGTATGATTGTGGCAATATGGTACAGATTTGTGGCTTTCCATCTCCATAAACATTTTTAACAGGGAACGTTAACAGGTTTAGTGCTTTGCATTTCTTTTTTAATCTGTTATGAATTCTTTGCTTTATATGTAGAGAATAGGATTTAGTAACAGTTATGAGTTCTGATGAAAGGTTGTAAGTTATTTTATTTAATATCCAAACTTCTCAGAATTTTATATAATAACATTCAACTTTAAGTGAAATGCGTTCACACTAAAATTCGTAAAACATCAAATATAAAAACCAGAGAAGACTAACTAATTAGCCACTTGGTAACAGTTGCTACAATTGTTTCCACCAAAGTTTAAATATTTGTATTTTAACAAAAGAACTGAAGATTTATATTTTGGTGCTATTTTTTTGGTACAAATGGTATAACAAATGTTTTTTGTGAAGGAGGCAGTAAGAGGCTTAAGAATCTCTTTTTATATTCTTTATTGACATTAATGTTTTTTAGTGAAATGAGTAATTTAGTTCCTAGTAATGTCTCTGATAGTTTTTCTGTTATTTCCATGGCTTTGCTGCATTTTATAGATTTTCCCTTCCAAGTGATGACAAGTATTTTGAAAGTTTTTTGAGTAGTTTTCATGATTTATATATTTTTGTGAATATGCAAATTTTACTCTTGACAGTAATTTTTGTCATTGTAGACTTCATTCTATGACCACAGCTCTGAAGGAGTATGATAGGATAATGATCAAGGTATAGCAAAGTATATTTTGCACATGAAGTGATTGTATTAGGTAGGAACATTTCATATCAAAGCAGCTTCCAATGCAGTTTGTGATGATAAACAATCAAATATCTGTGGATGAATTGCATATAAATACTTTTACTCCTTCATTTTTAAATGAATGATTAGTGTAATCATCTCACCAGCCTTAGTGCTTTACATTGTCTCATTCTAATTGTTGAACTCTTCTCGTTTTAGCAATACTGTAAGTTATCTTTTACCTTTTCAGTCAGTAATGATAATCTATGACAGTTTTGTATTAAAAAAATTATAATCATTGCACAATGCTCTCTCCTTATTTAAAAAATCATTCGCTCATTTTTGGCATTTTTTTGAAATTTGGTGTACTGTGATAAAATAACAGTTCCACAAACATAAGTCGTTTCAAAATCTATAGTACAAAATTTAAGTTTAGGATTATAAAGCAGTGAAATCACTTTTACCCTACGTCACATGGCTCATACCTTGAACAGTGTAAATCTTTAAAACTTCAGCTAAGCTCTTTTTGCATTGCTTTGTTGAATGATTGGAAACATTTTCTAACCTACCATTATTTAGTTATTTTATTAATAGCATTTTGAAATTCATTATACCAGGTGCCCAATTACTTGCATNCCCACAAGTCTGTCTGAGGATGCTCATGGAAACCTGTGTTTTTTTTGCACATTAAAGTAAGCTAAATTACATTTTGTCTCTCAAGTCTAGTCTAGTCCTAGGTTTAATAAAGTAAGCATAGTAAGAAACAAATTATTATAAACCAACTAATACCACTGATTACTGCTGCCATTCGTCATTCAAATAGTCTCATATGAACATATTGTATTTCCTCATAATATAAAAGTCAATTCAAGCTTGTGGACTTCTTGTTATCTAAGCAGGTGCAGGGCTCCTGATAGCCAAGTGGGCAACGCGTTCGACTTCAGTGAAAGCGGTCCCGGGTTTGATTCCCGGTGGGGGCCTATGTGCGAAATGACCTAAGCTGTCGAAGCACTTTTAACAATACTACTACTCTAAGCAGGTGCCTGTGTCTTGCACTCATTGCACACAATATTAGCATGCCCTTGGTTGCATCTTCATAATTTTCACTTCTATGAATGGCTTTCAGACAATAATTTATGTCCACGGGATTCATATTTTCAGCTCTCCTTAGCTCAATTGCTGATCCTGTTACAGATGCATTGACATAACTGGTATTATAAACTTCATAACAAATGGCCACCAATGTGGGAAATACAGACAATTGAACCACAATATCTTTAAGGAGACTGTTTTATCTCTCTTTCTTGGGGGGACAAAATTTGAAGATGCACTTTGTTTACAATTCTCCTGCCACATTCTGCTATGCATTAACTTTCATCCATACTTTTGTGAAATCTGGTGTTATTACACAAGAGAATGTATCATTGCCATGAAATTGTGCAATAAATATATAATGATGGTCAGAGCCGAGCCATCCTATGGATGCATCACACCCAGGTGGTGGCATCTAAAGGGGGGCAACAGAAGAGCCAACCTAAAATAACTAAATAAGGTACGAACACTTAGTAACTTCCACAGATATATTTTATTTCACTGAGGCGACTTGTTTCGTTGATGAATCGTCATCTTCAGGCACATCGAAAAAGGAAGTACATGAATACATATGGAGAGGGGAAAGGGGTGTTGAGTGTGGGAGGAGGGGGTGGTGCTGGGAAAAACCAAAGTCGTCAATGAAAAAGAATGGAAGGTAGGGAAATGAGGGGTGAAGGGTTTGGGAAAAGGTATTCATTGGTTAGATTGTGGGAGGCTTTTATTTCAACCTGTTCAAGAATGTCCAACCTCCTTCCTTTGTTTTCTCTATGGAGCAGTTTTGCTGAAAAATCACTGCTATGACCTTCGCTCCGGAGGTGGATGGCGAATGCGGATTCTAATCCCCCGGTGTGGAGGCATTGTTTATGTTCACCGGCTCTTGTCTTAATCGCTCTCCCAGACTGGCCCACGTACTGCGCAGGGTACTTGTTGCAGTTGAGTTCGTAGACCCCGCTGAGAGAGTCCGGAGGTCTTTTGTTCTTCTTGAGTCCGATGCTTCTCCGCAGGTTGTTGGGGACGAAGAAAGCAGCCCTAAGTCTGTTTGGAAGCAAGTTTGCTAACTTGTATGAGAGGCTTCCTAGAAAGGGAATTTTCCTCCCCTGTGGAAGTTACTAAGTGTTCGTACCTTATTTAGTATGGCTCCCTTCCACAAAGTCTAGCTTGATCATATCAGATTTGTAGAAGATCCAACCATTATAATTATTATGACAACATCATTTGTTGCTTTCTGTGTGATGAACACAACTTATCTAGGAGAGATTTTGATGGATGGAAATTAAAGATTGGAAAAAATTAAGACAAAAGCTTGATAATGCTGACTCGCCGGTGAAACTAGATGCTAATTATAAAATATTCTGTGGAAGATTACAGTTTTATTTTATTTCATTAGTGATGGCCTTCCACGTTGTTACGCCTTACCATATGAGGAAAGAATTATGGGTAACTGAAGTCAAGAAAGGAATATTAATGCGATGGATTTAATCAAAGAATTGGAATCTATGAAAGATTACCAAGGTAAATCCTCTTCTGGTTTTGGAATGTATTTTTACTGGGGATTTGATTGGAGTTTTTTATAATTTGTAAATAGCTTTGTGAGTTTAATTGAGATATTTGCTGATGAAAAGCGATCATTCTTGAAAGTCAATTTGTTTAAGAAACGTCTGTGTTCATCAATGAGCTGATATAGACTAAAAAATTCTCCTCTAATTAGCATAGAGAAGAAATCTGTGATGAACTTTTATTTGATGGTACTGTACCAGAATTAGTAGTCCAGATATCAAAATGTACATTTTACTTAAAATGTTATTTATTTCTTATTTGCCTCAATTTCCTTCATGCATGATTGCTTATGCTGCAATATAATTTTTATTAGAAATGTTCATATTTAGTTGCGGAAAATAGATTTCCTAAAAAAATTTAAGTTTTGTGCATTGCCATGATATTGTTACTTACTTGTTTACATTATGAAAGTAATGTAAACTATTGACTCATGATGACAATTTACAATGACAGCATACTGAATATGCATGATTAATTGTTAGTGATGTTTTGTGATCATTGCAAACTGGGGAATGAAGTCATAAAACAATGGGTTTTTAAAGTCTTTCAAAATGGTTTTTAGCTGCAAATCGGGAAATATGTATATGGTTTAATTTTAAGGGGTGGCTAATTGTGTTTGCCCCTGGGCAGCAGATAGGTTGGGTGGAGCTCTGATGATGGTAATAACTCTCACTGATACTGTTCACCCTTGGAGGATTAGCAGGTTAAGGTTCCAAACTTACCTCTGAATTATACTTTTTTGTATTTTCTGCCTACTCTTCCTCGTCTCCTTTGTGCAGTATTGAATACTCCATGCCATTCCATCATAGGATGCAGGGCTGCACCCAGCCTATCTGTTGCCCAGGTGAGAATATAATTTATTGCCCCTTAAAATTAAATAACACCATACATTTCCTGATTTCCTGTTGTGCCTTCTGCTTCATTTCTGCATAGGACTTGCAATATTGTGTATCATTTAGAAAACAACAAATAATGTTGCTGCCATGATAATAAAGGTTGGCTAGGCTTCTGTTAAAACCCTTCAGAAGCTGCTTGGGTGCGATACAAAGCTTGTATCCATAGGATGGCACAGCTCTGATAGAATGGGACTGGAAGGTTGACAGACTTAAATCATGTATGATGTTATACCTGATTTAATCCATTTCTCTGTTTTCTGCACTTTTTGTTGCTCCCCTTTTTGTGCAAGCGTTTTCCAATACCATGAGTTTTTCTTGTAAGGCTTTCAGCTGAGGAGCATTTCCCTCATCCCAATCTTTCTTTCTTCTTTTTTGATTTAAATTTTTTCAACTCTTCATTGTGTTTTCTTATTTAAATTGTACACACTGTAATCTTCTGTGCTTGAATTCAGAGGTTAGGTGTAAGAGAGGTCCACATGGGTTTGACCTCCCAAATGAAGAATATAATAATAATATTTGGGCAATTGGTGTGAGTGAATGAAACTAGGCTAGCACTACAATTTTTGCCTCTATTTTTGACATCTAGTGCTCATTTATATAGAGTCAACCTAATCATTGTATATCTATGAAAAATCAGGACTGGTGGGAAGAAAGCATAGGCTCCCTGCATGGCAAGTGAGTGCCTCAACACATTAGTGCTAAGGCAACAAACAAATGTATATGTGTACAGGTTCATTTGTTCAAGTATTAGCCTGCATAAGGGCAACCATTTGTGTTCTCTTTTGTTCTTGTAGAGAAGGTTAGGAATAGCTGAGGCTGGAAGAAATTTGGGTCAAGTCCTCTCTTTTTGTTTTGCATTAGTATGTATGAGAATTGAGATGAATTAAGAGAAAACTGTTGTGCTACTTTATCTGCAAACATGGAGAATGATAATATGAGATTTACGAAGTCGTTGACTAAATATTAATTCTCTATAAAATTTGTTGAATATTGTATGTTTAGAAAAGCACTTAAAAAAAGAGTTGGTGCAGAGTTTGAGTAAATAATTGGCTAAATTTAGTGGATGAGATTCTGAAGGTCCAATTGTAATTTATAAGGAGCATAAGAATATGAATGGATGAGGTTAGCATGAAAGAAGTACGCAAAGGACTTCCTTTCCAATTAAGGGAATGCTGCAGTGGCTGTGAATTTATGAGTAAATACCCTTAAAATGGAAATAATTAAAAAGATGAAAATGGTTCCACATTATCTCCTTAGAAGAAAAGGAAGTAAATACTAAAGCTATTCAAGTATTTTGGTTTCAGAGTCTGTTATGCTATTAGTTTTTCATGTCAGTCATTAGTCAGTCTTATGGGGAGTGCAAAATAACCAGGTTTTGCACAATATTTATCATCACATCTTTTAGCTTCCAGTTATGTAAATACTGAGGTGGCATAATTGTATTTCAAATGTTATATATTTTGTTATACAAAAGGAAGAAAATGTGATATAAGCAAGAGGTTGTAGTCCTTAGTCATAATTTGAGTGAAAAACTACTTCATGTTTATTTGGTGTATTTCCACAAAGAGCTTTCCTGCATGGATTTAAATATACAAATTAAATATATCTTTAAGATTAGTCAAATTGTAATGCTAACAGGAGTGGATTTATAACAAGGAGACCATCCATCTCTCAGTCAAGACTGTAAGTCTTGACATATAGCTTAAAAAATCACAAATAGGACTAAGTAGTGACTAACTGGATAATATTTGTTTATACCTAATGTTTTACAATATCATTTTATTATAATCACTATTGAATAAGGTTATAAGTTTTGGTTTGGCTGGCACAGTGCTAGTATTGGCTTCTATGTCCCGAAGACAACAAAAATACTAATTTTTTGGTTTTTTGCTACTAAAGTTTTGGTAAAACATCCATGGATATAAGAGAACAAAAGAAATTTACCAAATACAGACAGTAAAATAACAATACATAATGACATTAATTCTCTTAATCTTTTGTACATGAATTATCAATGTAGGCCTGGTAGGTGGTATGTCTACAGTGCAAGATTATGGCATATTTAATGTAGTGTTTCTTAAATTTTCTTTACTAGCATATTTCTTCTTACATTTGTGGAAACGTGGATTATGTAAGAGTAACAAGTTTTCCAATACTTCATTTGAATGGAAATAGCCTTTGCTTTTGTGGAGATGTCAATTTGTTCCACTTTGGTGAATTAGAAATTTGGCCATCTTACCATGAGTGAATCATTCAATGTTGTTATTCAATTTACCTTAAAGAGTCAATTTTAAACATGTTGCATCTGATATAACTCTCACTCAGGCTTCTGAAAAGTCGATTAATGAAAATAATTCATGGGAAAACAATAATAATTTCCCCATCATTTGGTGCATTTAACTATGATATGAATTCAAAAATTTTACATATTGGATTACAAATTGAAATTCATTATTATTATTCATGAATTATAGTTTATACTTTTGAGGTTAATTATCTTCAAGGTAATAGCAAATCAGTCATGGTTTTACTCACAAAGATACAGGCCAAGGTAGTGCATAGAAAATGAAACAATAGTTCAAACAAGACTTACTCATTTATTTAAAGCTTTAAAGACATGTACATTGTTTTCCTCGCCACACACTCATCAAGAATCACACTATACATAGATTTTTCTATGTTTTCATATTTTTTCTGCTACACACAACTAACTAAGTTTATTTTTCTTTAAAATCTGTGGAACATATTTACATTCATTGAAGCCATCTCTGGCTCATTCTGCTTACAGTAGCAATGTAGTGCTTTTATCATGCTTTGAATTAATGCAGTCAGTTCCTCGCTCTTCAGTTTCACTGAGTCATCGTATACATGGTTACATCTCTTTGTCTTGTGTTTGCCAAGACTTCTGTTTTAAGTTAAAGTTGATTTGTGTAAAATATGATACAATACTTCTTGCAGTAGTTCTTCTAGAGAACTTTTTATGAATTGTTTTCTCCTTACCAGTATTCATCATTGTCGCTCTTCATTCTTTGATTAACAGAAGACTGAGATAGCATTTTACTGTTCTAGTGAGCCTAGTGGATAGGACTGCCAACATTCCAAAGCAATTGAAGAGAATATTTTCATTCAAGTAACAACGTTAACGTAAGTTTGAAGCATGCTTAAGAAAATAGATTTATCTTCTTTAATGCTGAATTGTCTACCATTTGAACAAGTCAGAAACTATTTTTAGAGGTTGGCAGCGTTGGCAGCCCTACTCGCCGTTACTACAAAGCTACCTGTTTCCAAATGTTGGCATTGGTCAAGAGTAAGTGCATTTGTTTCCGGAGAAAAAGCATTGTTGCGAGTAGAACTTCCGCTAACGAGAAAGCCGCTTATGCGAAATCTCGTAGCAAACAGAGCTACTTATTCTCAATCGAATTAAAGTTATGTAAATAAAAGTTTGGAAGCAAGAGGTCCAACGCGTTGTTCGGCATGCATTCACAGTCCATCAAGAGATTCGAAAAGCTTTCTGCGCGATAAATGAACCTTTTTCCCTCATAGTGGCGAAAATGCGGAAAATAAAACATTCCCTCGGCGCGTGACCGGAGTGAAACATAGCGTCTCGTAAATAGCGTGCAATGGTAAGCGAATTAGGGTCCACGAGGAGAGAGTTCCTTCCCCTTTTCTTTTAACGGGTGAGGAGAACTACCAGATGGAAAAAGTATGGCGGAATTTAATGAAAACTTTTGGGCGAGAAGTATGGAGGGAGGGAGAAATCACTCGGGATATCCGAAATACTCGCGCGGCGCATGGAAAGTAGCTTCGAGAATTCCGAAGGAGGGGCTTTGTACGCGACTTAGAAAACGGCGGGGAGATTGGCTGCTTTTCCCAGGAAGTTCCCCACACTCCGTAGGAAAAACCTTCATTTCGATCTTATATTTTCGGTCTCTATATGACTCGGAAAAATAATACCCCAAAAGGAAACCCCTCTTCCCTTTCTTACAGACGGCCTTACTTTATTAGGTTTTCCTTGAATCTTACGCGCAGCTGCGATTTTCGGATTATTTTTTCTCCCATCTCCCTCACATCCTCCTTCATCCCCCTCTCCAGCAAAAGGGGCGAAATGGATCTTACGTTCGTGAGTAAAATCGGTTTTGTCTTTTCCGTAAGGCACCGTCGCGCTTCTTTCAAAATTCCTTGAAAGAATGGAGAAAAAACAAAAGGATAGCGAAAAAGAGGGGTTGTGGGATGGATGTGGATGGAAATCGGGAGATATTAATAGTGGGAGGAAACATCTGTTCCCGCATCGCGTTGAATGGGGTCTTTCCTTAGGAGTGAAATGGGCCCGGCTTCGTGGAGGACATAGTGGTTCCCTTTCTGTTGGGACGTGTTGGAAATGATGCCCACTTTCGTATAACGTGCCTCCGTTGGGATGCAAAGACCGTGAGGTTCGGAGGGGCATTAAGAATTTGAGGCGAGAGGTATTACCCACAGGAGAGGGGAATTAGGAAAACTATTTTCAATGATCCGTCGGCATCCCTGCCTTTAAGATCCCAATATCTAACACGCGCGAATCGTATCGAACATGTGTCCGAAAGTTCGTACATATGAAATGATTTGAATTGTAAAACGGTAGGTTTGAGCATTTCCGTTGTAAGTTTGGGTTAGTTTTTAAAAGTCGATGGCAACAAGAGAAAATTCAACCCCAACCGCAAACTTTTGTATGAGTTCAATATTTTCAAATCAAATGAGTTCTTCACGTTTTCCACACGGATATTGCACCTTTTCAACGAGGATGGCAAGAAAACACTTGGGCCGACTAGTAATCGTCTTGTTTCCATATCCCCGGAAGTATCCATGGTACAAACACCACTTAAAACGTTTCTCCCGTCGAGTTAAAAAAGTCCAGTTCTCAAGAAAACTTTCCTTTCTGGTTAACACTTTGGCATGAGCTCAAAATCCGGAAAAATCCACCACAAAAATTTCTCAGGAAGAAAGATAAAACATAGGAAAAGACGTAAGGGTTTTTGCGGATCGAGATTCGTCAGTCTTCTGTTTCTCGCCAAGAAACCCTTGCGACCGGTATGCAAAGTTTTCAACACTCTAAAGAGATATCTTCCAAAGGTTGGAACGGCGCACTTCTACGCTCGAGGACCTCCTAAGGCTCAACTGCGGCCTCAACGCGCGTTCCTCCTCATTAGACCGCGCGCGTCACCTCCAGGCGGTCACCGGACCTCAAGGCTGTCGGAATCGGGGCTTCCGTAGCCACTCGAGGCGTCGTCCGCGCCACCACCTGCATGTCGATGATTCCCGGAGACGGCGAAGTGTCTGCCATGGTTTGGAATCCCGACCTGGTGGTGAGGATTGTTCGCTAGCTGCTTGTCGTCACAGAGCTGGTGGGCCTTCGAAAGTGCACCTGGCAAGGCTGCGGCTGGAGGCGGCTGCAGCAGGAGAAGTGGATGCTGGAAGCCGCTACCATCCGCTCCCCCAACGCTCAGATTGTTTCCTGGCTGCAGTAGTCATTTGGAGAGAAGAAGATGCAACGAATTCAGAATCTTTGCACTTCAACAAGTATGCATTAGAATTTAAAATTCACGGAGGCAGCTACAATATAATGAGTTCAATGCGGCAAGCGATTTGCTGAGAAAACACACGTGGTTAAATTCAATTGCGAAATTTAAAAGCTTTAACTACACCCTCCCATACAACTAATGTCGACGAATGGATGGTCATCTTCTGGCTAAAGACCATGAAGGACTGATGATTAGGGTCCATTTCTCGATACTAGTTGCATTTATTTTTGCAAAGAGAGAATTGTAAATTTCATCAAATTTTGCATGGATATTATCCTTAGTGTTTCTCCCAGAAACCACCACCTATCATTAGATTTTAATTGGAATGGTATGTTTTCATTTAACTAAGCATTTTTCTCTTTTTGCCTTGCGCAACTCATGGATTCCATAGTGGTTCAATGGTTAGCATTCTTGCTGTTAGGATTGTGGGGGGTTATCCCAAGCTGTCAGGGTTGTAAATACGGTTTCTAGATTATTTCATTCATGTTAAGTCGAGAAATTTCATCCTTCTATTTAATATATAGGGGTTTAAATCTCTTAATTTTTCTTTCCATTCGACTTTTTATTTTAGCGACACTTAAGAAATAAAGATATATAAAAAGTTCTTTTTTTATCGGAGGAGGTAATATTAGCATAATTTACTAAAAATTATATTTTCTGCATTAGAGACACTTTAAATACGAACATTTTCTTACACTTTTATTTATGCAGGCTATGATGTTAAAATAATTTTTTCTTCCTTCCATTGAATTTCAGTCTTTCGCAATTAGCTTGGTCAGTTAATCTAACATGGAATGAATAGTGGAATCTTACGAAAAGGCTTAATAGGTAAAGAGTTTCTTATGAGAGATGACTTAAATAAATAACTTACAGGAATCAAAACTCGAGAATCTAATCAAATTGCCAAATCGGAATGGACCACTTTATAATTTAAGAAAGTGTATAGTAGATATTTTAGTCTACAGTGATTATAGACTGGATTCCCGGTAGGGGTTTTTATGTGAGAAATGACTTCAACCGTAGAAGCACTTATAACACTACTACAACAAGGTCCACTTTGAACACGCAAGGCAATTTAGAGAAGCGCCACATTTTAAAATTTGTTTTGTTTTAATTTAGAGCCTCACTTTATTTTAATGTAGTTTATATTTTTCTCAAAATTTACTTGCATTTGTATTCTAACAATTAAGTACTGGATTTATATTCCCAAATTACTGGATTTATATTCCCAAATTCACTAATGCAGGATTTAATCATGCTCACCAAAGGATAAATGCAATTGGTTAAAATACACTACGAAAAATCTAAAGATCAACAAAATTTAAAAGAATAAGGTTATCAACTATTCTAAATTGGTTTTTAAATAGGTAAAGTAATATGGAAATTAAAGTCCATGCTCAGGATCGGTGCTCATTTCTATCGGAATTTTAATAACACCCTTTTTCTACGTATTCTGTGAAATGAAAGAAAAGAAATACAAATAAAATGACGCTCAGCGTAAGAATGAAAGAATAAAGAACAAAGCTCAAGTGTGTGGTAGGGTGCGTAGTGCCTACCTGTAAATTACTGACTTGCCTTCGAATGTGTGCCAAGCTGCTTGGGTTGCACGCCATGTTGGCAAACACCAGCCTCTCTTCGTAGTCGTACTCGCACAAGATTTTGTTGTCGCACAAGTAGAAGCGATCGCCGACACAGAACCTGCACAGCAATCACAGCGGTGCAATGGGGGAGAAAAGAGACAAAGATCGTAAACATTCGGTTAATGGGGTTCAGACTCCTGTTAATTCACGCCGACGTGAACTCCCGGCGTTGAATTATTAAAGCATTATCCTTTATAGATCAGCTTGTAGTTATTAGGACGATTTCTTGATTAAACATGTTATCGAAATTCAGATCTTCTACCTTAAATTTTGCTATTTTTATCTTACGCACTAGAACTGGATGGCATGATATCGTTAAGCCAGTTGATGCGTAGTATATCTCATATTATTTTTAGTAAGTAACAAGAGTTTCTTTCAAAAAGTTTGAAATATTAAAAAATGCAGATTTAAAATTGCTATTCTAGGAAAACAACTAAATTCATCAATCAATTAAAAAAACATCAGATAAACCGGCCACAGTGGCGGTGTGGTTTGCGTGCTAGCACTTCAACCATTAGGTTCCAGGTTTGAATCCCGGTTGATTTTTCTGATGTGTGTTCGTCCGTTGTTACCGTTTACTTCTACCATTGTAATTTTCCAGGAAAGAGATGTTTGTGGGGACATTGGCGAATGAACAAAAAAATAAATAAAAAATACCGTTGATGTAAATTTGATAAATTTATGTTGATGTAAATTTGATGAATTATATTATTCGGCGCATTTTAATACATGCATAACGAGCGAGAATGTGAGTTTTTCTCTATTTGATGGATGAATAGCGATCGTCTCTGTCGACATCTTATAGGATCAGTTGCGGCGGTCGTTAGTTTGGAGGCAGATCTCCAGTCTTTTATAAGGGAAGATTCCCATGTTTCTAGCTGAGCTAAGCACACGTGATCCCTTGCTAATGACAGTGTTTGCGCGACCCGAGGATCCAGGGCACAATTGACCTTCCTTCCTCTCCTTAGGTGATTTGTTTACCTCTCGCCCTTTACCCTACTAGCACCGCCGTCGGCAGCCATTGACGCGAGCTTCCTTCACGGTCCATCAACATAACTAGAGGCTGTTCGCGTGGGCGCCCATGTTTGCACGGTCGTGCACACGTGATCTCCACGCCTGGACGAGCTAACAGATAGCAAGGGGCAACATTCTTTGAAACTAATTGCTAAGAATTTGCGTTAGGTAATATTAGGTATTCAATTAATGGTTTCTGGCGTTATTTGGTGGCATTTCTTCATTATGTCAGAGAAACAAAACTTCACTTTGTAAATTCCACTTGTGAGAATTATTTACGACCCGGGTTTCGTTGCAGTGCAACATCATCAGGTAAATATTTCATATCGAATTTGATGTTAGGTCTCGTTTTGTGATACTGCCAGACAGCTAAATGCTCTTCCTAAGGACATATTTGGCCGAAAAGTATCTATTTTAAGAGAACATTATTAGGAAAAGAGAGTACACAGCTTTGTAGTTTCCAAAAGTTTTGCGGAGCGGGGTACATAGAAACCCATATGGACACAGCTTTATTGAATATTTAGAGCTTCCAAAATTAGGGCACGTTTTAGATTGCAATGCATTATCCTAAAGTAGGTCCCCCCCAAATGACTTTCAAAGTTGATTCGAGATGTATGATGTATGCGGTATACAATTTACATATATTAGTAATTACTGTTACCGAATCTTCGTTACTTGAAGAAAACTCGAGAATAATTCGAAGTGTAGTAATTTCAAAAGGAATAACAAGTGTGAAAAATAGCGACACGACACGTGTCGCTATTTTTCACACTTGTTATTCCTTTGGGAATTTCGTAGGATTTCAACCTAATAAGATACCTTCCTTTCCTTTAATCGTAGTAATTTCATGTTAATATTTTCTGGCACCATCCACATTATTCATCAATTTTGTGCTAATTATGTTATCTCAAGATATGACATTGACCCGTCAATTTATATCACAAACGTAACCGGCAAAAAGTAATTTCCGGAATTCTAAAGGAAAACTACGTCTTAGCTGAATCTTTTCTATCAAGTAACAAATATTTTCAGAGTTTACGGTGACCAGCCTCTTTCCTACTTTTCGGAATTTCCTTACACAGATAACTGAGAAAGAAAGGCGTGCAGGATTTTAGGACAACATATTGTAAGGTGATTCTTATTGATTGTTATAATAATTTCCTATTCTAAGCCTTTCCTTCTCATAAATTTGCTGGAACTCAATTCTTCTAGTTTTAACTCTGTCAAAGAGTGTATTCTTCCCAGACCGTGACCGGTTAAGTCTTCCTTGAGCGAGAGATAAATGAGAATGGCGGTCTNGATTATAGACTGGATTCCCGGTAGGGGTTTTTATGTGAGAAATGACTTCAACCGTAGAAGCACTTATAACACTACTACAACAAGGTCCACTTTGAACACGCAAGGCAATTTAGAGAAGCGCCACATTTTAAAATTTGTTTTGTTTTAATTTAGAGCCTCACTTTATTTTAATGTAGTTTATATTTTTCTCAAAATTTACTTGCATTTGTATTCTAACAATTAAGTACTGGATTTATATTCCCAAATTACTGGATTTATATTCCCAAATTCACTAATGCAGGATTTAATCATGCTCACCAAAGGATAAATGCAATTGGTTAAAATACACTACGAAAAATCTAAAGATCAACAAAATTTAAAAGAATAAGGTTATCAACTATTCTAAATTGGTTTTTAAATAGGTAAAGTAATATGGAAATTAAAGTCCATGCTCAGGATCGGTGCTCATTTCTATCGGAATTTTAATAACACCCTTTTTCTACGTATTCTGTGAAATGAAAGAAAAGAAATACAAATAAAATGACGCTCAGCGTAAGAATGAAAGAATAAAGAACAAAGCTCAAGTGTGTGGTAGGGTGCGTAGTGCCTACCTGTAAATTACTGACTTGCCTTCGAATGTGTGCCAAGCTGCTTGGGTTGCACGCCATGTTGGCAAACACCAGCCTCTCTTCGTAGTCGTACTCGCACAAGATTTTGTTGTCGCACAAGTAGAAGCGATCGCCGACACAGAACCTGCACAGCAATCACAGCGGTGCAATGGGGGAGAAAAGAGACAAAGATCGTAAACATTCGGTTAATGGGGTTCAGACTCCTGTTAATTCACGCCGACGTGAACTCCCGGCGTTGAATTATTAAAGCATTATCCTTTATAGATCAGCTTGTAGTTATTAGGACGATTTCTTGATTAAACATGTTATCGAAATTCAGATCTTCTACCTTAAATTTTGCTATTTTTATCTTACGCACTAGAACTGGATGGCATGATATCGTTAAGCCAGTTGATGCGTAGTATATCTCATATTATTTTTAGTAAGTAACAAGAGTTTCTTTCAAAAAGTTTGAAATATTAAAAAATGCAGATTTAAAATTGCTATTCTAGGAAAACAACTAAATTCATCAATCAATTAAAAAAACATCAGATAAACCGGCCACAGTGGCGGTGTGGTTTGCGTGCTAGCACTTCAACCATTAGGTTCCAGGTTTGAATCCCGGTTGATTTTTCTGATGTGTGTTCGTCCGTTGTTACCGTTTACTTCTACCATTGTAATTTTCCAGGAAAGAGATGTTTGTGGGGACATTGGCGAATGAACAAAAAAATAAATAAAAAATACCGTTGATGTAAATTTGATAAATTTATGTTGATGTAAATTTGATGAATTATATTATTCGGCGCATTTTAATACATGCATAACGAGCGAGAATGTGAGTTTTTCTCTATTTGATGGATGAATAGCGATCGTCTCTGTCGACATCTTATAGGATCAGTTGCGGCGGTCGTTAGTTTGGAGGCAGATCTCCAGTCTTTTATAAGGGAAGATTCCCATGTTTCTAGCTGAGCTAAGCACCCGTGATCCCTTGCTAATGACAGTGTTTGCGCGACCCGAGGATCCAGGGCACAATTGACCTTCCTTCCTCTCCTTAGGTGATTTGTTTACCTCTCGCCCTTTACCCTACTAGCACCGCCGTCGGCAGCCATTGACGCGAGCTTCCTTCACGGTCCATCAACATAACTAGAGGCTGTTCGCGTGGGCGCCCATGTTTGCACGGTCGTGCACACGTGATCTCCACGCCTGGACGAGCTAACAGATAGCAAGGGGCAACATTCTTTGAAACTAATTGCTAAGAATTTGCGTTAGGTAATATTAGGTATTCAATTAATGGTTTCTGGCGTTATTTGGTGGCATTTCTTCATTATGTCAGAGAAACAAAACTTCACTTTGTAAATTCCACTTGTGAGAATTATTTACGACCCGGGTTTCGTTGCAGTGCAACATCATCAGGTAAATATTTCATATCGAATTTGATGTTAGGTCTCGTTTTGTGATACTGCCAGACAGCTAAATGCTCTTCCTAAGGACATATTTGGCCGAAAAGTATCTATTTTAAGAGAACATTATTAGGAAAAGAGAGTACACAGCTTTGTAGTTTCCAAAAGTTTTGCGGAGCGGGGTACATAGAAACCCATATGGACACAGCTTTATTGAATATTTAGAGCTTCCAAAATTAGGGCACGTTTTAGATTGCAATGCATTATCCTAAAGTAGGTCCCCCCCAAATGACTTTCAAAGTTGATTCGAGATGTATGATGTATGCGGTATACAATTTACATATATTAGTAATTACTGTTACCGAATCTTCGTTACTTGAAGAAAACTCGAGAATAATTCGAAGTGTAGTAATTTCAAAAGGAATAACAAGTGTGAAAAATAGCGACACGACACGTGTCGCTATTTTTCACACTTGTTATTCCTTTGGGAATTTCGTAGGATTTCAACCTAATAAGATACCTTCCTTTCCTTTAATCGTAGTAATTTCATGTTAATATTTTCTGGCACCATCCACATTATTCATCAATTTTGTGCTAATTATGTTATCTCAAGATATGACATTGACCCGTCAATTTATATCACAAACGTAACCGGCAAAAAGTAATTTCCGGAATTCTAAAGGAAAACTACGTCTTAGCTGAATCTTTTCTATCAAGTAACAAATATTTTCAGAGTTTACGGTGACCAGCCTCTTTCCTACTTTTCGGAATTTCCTTACACAGATAACTGAGAAAGAAAGGCGTGCAGGATTTTAGGACAACATATTGTAAGGTGATTCTTATTGATTGTTATAATAATTTCCTATTCTAAGCCTTTCCTTCTCATAAATTTGCTGGAACTCAATTCTTCTAGTTTTAACTCTGTCAAAGAGTGTATTCTTCCCAGACCGTGACCGGTTAAGTCTTCCTTGAGCGAGAGATAAATGAGAATGGCGGTCTCTTGCATCAGAGATGTGATTCGTGGGATCCCTTGTCTCGTGTATTTGCGCACACGGCAAACATTTGGTCTCTGCGATTGTGGTTTATCGCCCGTGTAACTGAGGATGTTGACTCGTTGGATGAGGTGGCGCCTGGGTAAGGGCGGAAAGCAGGGAAATTAAATCTTTTTTTCATTTCCACATATTTTCCCTTCCAGGAGATACTGGAAAAGCAATTTTCTGCGGTAAAATTAGTCGGTCTTAAATGCCTTTACAGTTTTTTTTTTTGGATAGAAAAATCTGTTGGTGAATCTGAAGCGGTAAAAGGACATTCTTAACGAATTTTCTCGAATGATCGCATGTTTTCGTAGGTATTTATGTTAGCTGATTGGTAGGTACTACAGTGATCGAGTCTTTTTCTGAAATTGTGGGTTAATTACAGCTTTTGCGTCTATATATTCAGGTAATAGGCGACAAATATAGCCAAAAAGACTAATTTCTTCAAATTTCTAATTCAAACTTATTTTAAACAATTTTATTAAATCAAAATTAGTGTTTACTAAATAAAAATTTAAATCTAAAGATCAACAAAATTTAAAAGAATAAGGTTATCAACTATTCTAAATTGGTTTTTAAATAGGTAAAGTAATATGGAAATTAAAGTCCATGCTCAGGATCGGTGCTCATTTCTATCGGAATTTTAATAACACCCTTTTTCTACGTATTCTGTGAAATGAAAGAAAAGAAATACAAATAAAATGACGCTCAGCGTAAGAATGAAAGAATAAAGAACAAAGCTCAAGTGTGTGGTAGGGTGCGTAGTGCCTACCTGTAAATTACTGACTTGCCTTCGAATGTGTGCCAAGCTGCTTGGGTTGCACGCCATGTTGGCAAACACCAGCCTCTCTTCGTAGTCGTACTCGCACAAGATTTTGTTGTCGCACAAGTAGAAGCGATCGCCGACACAGAACCTGCACAGCAATCACAGCGGTGCAATGGGGGAGAAAAGAGACAAAGATCGTAAACATTCGGTTAATGGGGTTCAGACTCCTGTTAATTCACGCCGACGTGAACTCCCGGCGTTGAATTATTAAAGCATTATCCTTTATAGATCAGCTTGTAGTTATTAGGACGATTTCTTGATTAAACATGTTATCGAAATTCAGATCTTCTACCTTAAATTTTGCTATTTTTATCTTACGCACTAGAACTGGATGGCATGATATCGTTAAGCCAGTTGATGCGTAGTATATCTCATATTATTTTTAGTAAGTAACAAGAGTTTCTTTCAAAAAGTTTGAAATATTAAAAAATGCAGATTTAAAATTGCTATTCTAGGAAAACAACTAAATTCATCAATCAATTAAAAAAACATCAGATAAACCGGCCACAGTGGCGGTGTGGTTTGTGTGCTAGCACTTCAACCATTAGGTTCCAGGTTTGAATCCCGGTTGATTTTTCTGATGTGTGTTCGTCCGTTGTTACCGTTTACTTCTACCATTGTAATTTTCCAGGAAAGAGATGTTTGTGGGGACATTGGCGAATGAACAAAAAAATAAATAAAAAATACCGTTGATGTAAATTTGATAAATTTATGTTGATGTAAATTTGATGAATTATATTATTCGGCGCATTTTAATACATGCATAACGAGCGAGAATGTGAGTTTTTCTCTATTTGATGGATGAATAGCGATCGTCTCTGTCGACATCTTATAGGATCAGTTGCGGCGGTCGTTAGTTTGGAGGCAGATCTCCAGTCTTTTATAAGGGAAGATTCCCATGTTTCTAGCTGAGCTAAGCACCCGTGATCCCTTGCTAATGACAGTGTTTGCGCGACCCGAGGATCCAGGGCACAATTGACCTTCCTTCCTCTCCTTAGGTGATTTGTTTACCTCTCGCCCTTTACCCTACTAGCACCGCCGTCGGCAGCCATTGACGCGAGCTTCCTTCACGGTCCATCAACATAACTAGAGGCTGTTCGCGTGGGCGCCCATGTTTGCACGGTCGTGCACACGTGATCTCCACGCCTGGACGAGCTAACAGATAGCAAGGGGCAACATTCTTTGAAACTAATTGCTAAGAATTTGCGTTAGGTAATATTAGGTATTCAATTAATGGTTTCTGGCGTTATTTGGTGGCATTTCTTCATTATGTCAGAGAAACAAAACTTCACTTTGTAAATTCCACTTGTGAGAATTATTTACGACCCGGGTTTCGTTGCAGTGCAACATCATCAGGTAAATATTTCATATCGAATTTGATGTTAGGTCTCGTTTTGTGATACTGCCAGACAGCTAAATGCTCTTCCTAAGGACATATTTGGCCGAAAAGTATCTATTTTAAGAGAACATTATTAGGAAAAGAGAGTACACAGCTTTGTAGTTTCCAAAAGTTTTGCGGAGCGGGGTACATAGAAACCCATATGGACACAGCTTTATTGAATATTTAGAGCTTCCAAAATTAGGGCACGTTTTAGATTGCAATGCATTATCCTAAAGTAGGTCCCCCCCAAATGACTTTCAAAGTTGATTCGAGATGTATGATGTATGCGGTATACAATTTACATATATTAGTAATTACTGTTACCGAATCTTCGTTACTTGAAGAAAACTCGAGAATAATTCGAAGTGTAGTAATTTCAAAAGGAATAACAAGTGTGAAAAATAGCGACACGACACGTGTCGCTATTTTTCACACTTGTTATTCCTTTGGGAATTTCGTAGGATTTCAACCTAATAAGATACCTTCCTTTCCTTTAATCGTAGTAATTTCATGTTAATATTTTCTGGCACCATCCACATTATTCATCAATTTTGTGCTAATTATGTTATCTCAAGATATGACATTGACCCGTCAATTTATATCACAAACGTAACCGGCAAAAAGTAATTTCCGGAATTCTAAAGGAAAACTACGTCTTAGCTGAATCTTTTCTATCAAGTAACAAATATTTTCAGAGTTTACGGTGACCAGCCTCTTTCCTACTTTTCGGAATTTCCTTACACAGATAACTGAGAAAGAAAGGCGTGCAGGATTTTAGGACAACATATTGTAAGGTGATTCTTATTGATTGTTATAATAATTTCCTATTCTAAGCCTTTCCTTCTCATAAATTTGCTGGAACTCAATTCTTCTAGTTTTAACTCTGTCAAAGAGTGTATTCTTCCCAGACCGTGACCGGTTAAGTCTTCCTTGAGCGAGAGATAAATGAGAATGGCGGTCTCTTGCATCAGAGATGTGATTCGTGGGATCCCTTGTCTCGTGTATTTGCGCACACGGCAAACATTTGGTCTCTGCGATTGTGGTTTATCGCCCGTGTAACTGAGGATGTTGACTCGTTGGATGAGGTGGCGCCTGGGTAAGGGCGGAAAGCAGGGAAATTAAATCTTTTTTTCATTTCCACATATTTTCCCTTCCAGGAGATACTGGAAAAGCAATTTTCTGCGGTAAAATTAGTCGGTCTTAAATGCCTTTACAGTTTTTTTTTTTGGATAGAAAAATCTGTTGGTGAATCTGAAGCGGTAAAAGGACATTCTTAACGAATTTTCTCGAATGATCGCATGTTTTCGTAGGTATTTATGTTAGCTGATTGGTAGGTACTACAGTGATCGAGTCTTTTTCTGAAATTGTGGGTTAATTACAGCTTTTGCGTCTATATATTCAGGTAATAGGCGACAAATATAGCCAAAAAGACTAATTTCTTCAAATTTCTAATTCAAACTTATTTTAAACAATTTTATTAAATCAAAATTAGTGTTTACTAAATAAAAATTTTCTCATTAAAATATATAGAATTAGTATCCGATTACTGTAGTACCTAAAATGTATTTAATTTCTTGTCTTATGAGGTCCATCATATAAAAATAATTTAAATCGCACAAGTTCAAGGAATTAAAATTAGCTGGAACAATTACAAAGAAACCTCAGAAACCACATTAGAATTTTTCGAAGTGATTTTCTTGTTAATTTTAAGCTAAGGAAATGCATGTCCAGCAGGTTCTTTCAGAATATCATTCAGAAGTATTAGAGGTAGTAGATGTAAAAGTAGAGCTTAGGATAAGGAAATTTTAGTCTTAGATTTCTCATTAGCTCTCACTTCGTAATATCCTTAATCCTAATTCTAATATTCCACTTAGTAATATTATAATAGGGGGATGTAATTTAATCAATTACCATTAAATTGAGTGAAATTCGAATAAAAGCTCGATATGCGATAAAAATAGAAAGAAGTTAATTATTTTTTGCTGTGGATTGATCGAAAAGATACAATAGACTTCGGATGCATTTTTTACACCAAGGGGATAAGACTAAGTAGAGAGAGAAAGGGAAATATTTTTCTTAATATTTGAAAAGGAAAGGAATACGCCAGACGTGAAATTAAAATAGAGAATAGATAGGAAAATAGGGAAGAAGGACCTCACCTGTGGTTGCACTGCTGACAGGCGAAGCATTCCAAATGGTATACGTTGCTCTTAGCTCGCATAACCATTTCAAAGGCGGGTATCACCTTGTTGCAGGCCGCGCAATATCCTGTCGTTCCAAACAACCTATAAATGCAGATGCGGGGGATTATTAGCGTTTTGCGCCCCATCATCGCCGAGGAGAGTAAACCATCACATAATTACTCGGCCATTGGATGGACAGGAGACGTGGGGGGCACTAAACTTCCATCATCACGTACTCACAGAGCAGAAATTGATTAATTCTATTGGAAAGAGGGGCTAGATGGAGGATCGTTGACATCTACTCCTCAAGTATGGATTAAATCAGAATTGCACCATTTTATAGCGTCAATCATCGTCGATAACCCTAGTTTATTTCCATCACTATTATTTAAAACATCATTTAGTTTTACTATTGAAGTTTATCTTTTATCGGGAAGTAACTTCATTACGCTTTACATAACTTTATGGTGCATTTATTTCTCCCTTTTCACGTAATCAGGGAAAAACAGTCACTTAACGAAAACTAAGTTCCGAACAAGTGAAGAACCAAAATGCCAATCTGCATTTTAATCTAATTCAATTCAACATTCATTTTGAAGTTTCGGGAGCCTTTGAATGGAATTGAAATTGGCTAAGAGATAACCTTTGAAAAACCGTTTACATTCTTCGAGAGATTTAATCACAGGGCACATAGTTGTTCAAAGGTGATACACGATTGTTAATCGTCCAGTACAGTTCTTTTATCAGTAAACAGATATATGTAGTTATAATTGAGTTACATTTCACGTAATTTTCCTTGAAAAATAACTATGGTCGCTAATTCAATGGATGCGAATTCGAAAATTACGGAAGCTAAAATCCACATTTAAATTCAACATTTTAGAAAATTCAGTTGGCATTTAATAACTAATTAAAATTTACGTAAGGCACTCTCATTTAGAAAACTCTCATACCTCACCTCACACAGTCGCACAATGACATACTGCTGCTCAACTCTAAATAATACCATGTCTCGTAAGGTCGAATGACCGAATAAATATTTAATTTTATATTTCAATAAGGTTGTTTGATTTCAATACTGGAATATTCTTATTTTGCAGCAAAATTTCACCGAGATGACTATATGTTACTTTCATTTGCTTTCACAAAACATACTTCAGTAGAAGCTAGGTTGTCAAAATCATCAGTATAGAGAGAAAAGGAGTATTTTCTCACCGTAGGTAGTCCCTCCTGCAGAGGATGAGGTTAGCTTTCGTGTAGAGCGTGGATCCGACCTCTCCTAATCTGCAATCGCAGCAGCCGCATTTCAGGCAGTCTTCGTGCCAAAACATCTCCAGTGCTTTGAGTAGGTACCGCTCCCTTATGGCCTTCCCGCACCCCGCACACTCCCTTGGGCCCCCTTGACCTCCACCCGAACTCACGGAGCCCGCGCCGCCACCGCCCGCGGCCGTCGCACCCGACACTGCCCCCACAGTTGGCCTGCCCATTCCGCTGCCGCCTCCGCCTCCTGCAGTAGTGCCTCCGGGGGCGGATGCGGCCGCCGCGGCTGCTGCTGCCGCTGCCACGGCCGCCGCGACGGTGCCCGATTCTGAAGCAACAGGTAGAGAGAAGAAATGCCATCATAAGGTCTCCTTCACCATCACAATTGAACCTCCTTGATAATGAACATCGAAAACCCAAAATATACCCATGATTCAAATTTGATCGTCCGCAGTAAATTGCAAGACTAATTGGCATCGGAATTCGTGAAAAGTATGCGTGAGTGGAGCTGATTAGCTACACAGGAAATTATTGCATACGAAAATTTTATGAATCCGTTTCTAGAGAATTTTCATGGATTTCCGGTAATATCTTAGTGGATACATGTATTTTCTTGATGCCTTAGCGAGCTAGATCGATCAGTCTATAACATTTAAAGTAGCACCTGGATGATAACTATTTTATAATCAAGACACTTATAATTGCAAAAGAAACTTGTACACATTCCACAACATAAAGAAAAGCACAAAGAGGTTGTCTAGTATCGGTGAACCACCATCATCAGAACCTGTTATGTATTACATATTTGATGATGGTTTAGCGATATTTTTATCGTGTTTGCTCTAAAGAGATAGGTATGTTTAAGATGGTATCCTACGTATTTACTTTTGTCGTTGATACAAAGAGTTTCCTTAAGTGCCTCAATAGAGTATACAGTATGAAGAAATTAATCGTTTTCACCAAAGAATGGAATCACTGGAATGGTGCTTCGACAAAATTTCACTTTCTTGTCCTTCAGTTTATGGATATGGCACCTTTTATAATTAATATTTGCTAGAGAAGAACTTGTCGGTCAGTCCTGTGGGTCACTTTCAGAAATAAGGTCTAAGTTTCTTCATCTTCCGATACCTTTTTCCTCTGTGCTAATCCTTTTTCGATGTTCGCGATCCTTCAAAAGACTTCTTCGGCGTTAAACTGTTTGCCCTTTCGCGTCAACCTCTTGCGGATGGACTGTCGCGACTGACAGATCAACCATTTGTTGGTCATCTGTCTGTAGCGCTGTTGGCGAAAAGTAAACGGGATAAGCGCCTTATCTGGAGGATTCACATGCCTTCCGAAGACTCTTTCCCTCTCCTATGATAACTATTAGTTTAGTTGGAGACCTTTAGATTTTCTCAGAGGAAATGGTGAAATGCATATCGCTGAGCTAGACTGCTATGAAAAGAATTATCAATCTCCGCGAAAATAAAAAAAGAGAGTATCTTCGAAAGAGTTCATTATTTTTACCATAAGTAGAGCTTTATCCTCTGAGAATGATAGAGAGAAGAATAAATATCTCGCAAGAGCGCTTGATTAGTTGAGTGTTATCGAGACCTTCATTTAATTAAAACAAATGCAGACTAAAGAGCGCTGAGGTCCATCAAGAGGGGGGGGGTCTTGGCGGAGTAGTCAATAAATAAGGATTGCCTTTCTAAAGTGATATCTTGGCCAAATATATTAATCTCTTGTAAACTGGGATATTATTTATTTTTACGACTGCCATTAAGTGCGGCAGGGGATTGATAACAAGTTATTCACTTCTTATTAAGAAACAGATCAATAATTTGAACAGTTTAATTTTCTACTATATTCTGGATCGCACTTGAAAACTATAATTAGGCAATCAAAACCGATCACACTAATTAAAGTTAAGTCATATGAGATGGAATTCTTTCATACTTTCAATTTCTTATGCTTGCAATGATTTTCAATGTAAAATTGCTACATACGAAAGTGAACAATTGAATGCCATTAAATAGAGTAATTTTACATAAAATTAACTTATAGTGTAAAAATGATTTACTAAATGCGGTTTAATTTAAATATCAACAAATTAAAGTCAGTTATCAATCACGTCTTCTATAAATCAGAGCAAAATTATGATTAATTGTTCGAGTTTTGTTCGAAATACTAAAAAGCATTTAGTTAGTAAATCGTATTCGGAAGGGGACGAAGAGAGATTTTCAGATGATTTATCACATTATCGCGAAATTCTATTTAATTTTATAACCAGCCATTTTTCTCTGAAAGTTCAAGAGACGCGGCGCTTAATCGGAACTGATCGAGCGACGGTTTGTCTGGAAATTCTATTTTGGTAAATTTTCGAATAATTAGCAGACACAACGAAAGGTCTTAATTTTAAGATGACATCTGACCATAGTAGAGTATTATTCATAATATGTCCAGGTGAATTTATATATGCGTGATTTAAAAAAGATGAAATATAAGAGTTTCTAGAATATTTCTCCTTCGAATTAGGAAAAAAGTACTCTTATGACTGCGATCTTGGGGAAATAGTTGACTATTAGTTGATGATATGACAGGACCACTTGGTGATATTTGGTGGCGATAAGGTGGACGTTATATAAGGGGCCTGTCGCGGGCATCGAGTTTTTCTGGAAAATTAATTAGTTTCCGAGATAATAAAAGCACCGCTGTATGATTCAAGCGAATTCCGCGGCCCCGCAGCTTGTTTTTCTGTTCGTCGTAACAGTTCAAAGTTCAAGGCGAGGTCGTAAAGATACTCGAAGGAAATGTTGAATGGAGGGAATTTAATTAAGTGGATTAATGATTTGAGAAAGTAACGAGCTCTTTCGTTCTTTTTTCTTTCACGAGAGGACGGCTGAGGCTAATTAACTATGACAAGTAGGGGAAGAAAAATTGGCCCTTCGCCGTTGGATTTATTAGGGAAAATTTCTACCATCTGAAATAAGCAGCGAAGAAAATTGAATTTTCTAGAAAATATCACTGCCTTAATTTCTACTCCGGAGAAACATAGATTCTCTCTACGACCTATAAGAAATCGAATAGTTACATTTCCAAGACGTTAAGGAATTTGATTATATGGCCAAATTATTTAGAATCTTTCCTCATAAATCGTCATCAAACGAATGAAAAAAGACACAATTTTAAGGACATTAATATTTCCGGGTAATGACGGCTTGACTGAATTGGAAAAGAATTTTAATGAAAGGATGATCGAGATTTCATCTCTTTCGGGATGTTTGTGTGTCATATTTGATATCCATGTCAGTCGCCGCTGGTTTTTTAAAGAATTCGTCGAGTCGATCAAATTATATAGATTTACCTGACGTAGGATTGTTGGAAAGGAAAAATAGTGGAATGCCATCAATCTTGTGTTCGACGTACGATGTGACCGTATGAATAATTCATTTTTCTCGAAATGAAACTTGCGGAGACAAGTTATGGGATGCGGAACATTATATTGCGTGTGCGGTTTCAAATGTTATTCACGCTAGGAAAGGGAATCTCTTAAGATTTACTTCCGAATTCTGGTTGAATACTAATAAAAGGTTTTAGCTAAAATCTGGATTTGAAAAAATCAACTTCCTTTCCTTACTGCAATCTTATTCAACCTAAACGGGTATTTATTTAGTTGATTCTTTCGTTTTTGGTATTGAATTTCATGTTTTAGTTTTATCAGTATGAACGTAACATGCTAGGTTCAATGTTTTTCGTGAGTGAAGGAGTAATTTTATAAAAATCACAATTAATTGTAGGTACTTTGGTAGTAGTGGATTGCAGGACGATATTTGAGATCATAATGAATCTTATAATCCATAAACATCCTATTATACAAGGATGAACGGAAGGTGTTTCACTTCATACGAGGAGGCGTGCTCTTTAGTACCTATAGATCCTATTTTATCAAGGATATTCACAAGGAAATTCGAAGAGGTGATTGCACCTTGACCTTTCTGAAATATTTACACTTTTGAACTTACCCTTTGAACGGTTTGATGAAGAATGTAAGAACATACTTCCCATAAAACCAAAATTTTCCGATGATTTTTGAAGAAATTCCGTTAGAAGAACGTAGACGAAAATTCTCATCTTGGTTAGCGGTGTTATATTGTAGGAGTTACAAAGTTGAAGTTATTTCTCTTTTCAAGTAACCATAGTGTTGAGTTTATTCTGTATTATAATCTTGGATTTACCACTTCTTAGCCTATATATTTACCGACATTGTAAGCATCTTCAGCGTTAAAAATGGCTCGATCAATTTTTCGTAAAAGTATTACTCTTCCATAATTATCTTTCGCAATCTCTAACTTTATCTCGGTTTGGATCGGTAAAATACTGTTAGATATAACTAATCTATAATTGGAATATGGTTAAGCATTTAAGCGCAATAGTTTATCGCTGATGCTTATGGGCTTAGGCGATGAAAATTATTTTATAGAGTTCAATTTTTCATTACAATATTCAAGACACATGAGGACTGGCATTAGAGAGAGAAGAATTGCCACACAAATTCCAACTATCCCCTGCTTTTTCAATAAACGAGTGATTTAGAAGGCATTCGCGAGATTTTCTCTTTCAGCGATGGACTAGCTTCCATAGAAAGATGCACGAAGAAAAACGAGATAATAACGCCTCCTATCGATTTCTCTCCTTCCAATTTCCAATATCACCATCCACTTACTAACGCGGGACAGTGGCTTTCCAAGAACCTCTACTATCGATACTAGAGCCCTCCTTACTGCCGATGGTTCGTTTTTCGACCAAAAGCTTCTCCTCTCAAAGGATCGTAAAAACAAGAATGGGAGGAGAACGTCTCCGAAAACGGACGTTTAAAAGGACGGCTAAAATCAACTTGTTGTCATAGTATTTTCTATTGTTTATCATTCAGGTTTTCGTTATTGGAACAGCGGAGGTAACCAGAATTTCGTTCGGTAAAAGAGGGGTTTATTTCAGTCAATCCTCTTTCTTTTCTCGCGTTATTTTCTTTGTGTATCTGTGTTCTCTCTCCCAATTTCTGCCAAATGTTCTGCTGGCGGTAATATTTTTAACTATAAAGCAATTCGTATCTAGAGCATACAAATTAGAAAAGAGATTCATTATGCCTGAGTGTTTATCTGTAAAGTAGAATGTCCTTCATTTCCACTCTTACACTTTGTATTATGAATCATAGATATAGTTTAGAATTACAGGCTTAATTGCTTGAAAATCTGCTAAGAAGCCCTATCAATCATAAGTTAAACGCCTTAGAGTAGCTCAGCTTCAGTTCTGGAGTAATTAATGTTAAGGTTACACCTTGCAAACGGAGCGCAGGTTAGCTGACAAGGTATGGTCAAAACGCTAATTATAATCGGTATATAAATTAACTCAAACTGCTATAACCTAGTCGTTGCAAACACCCTCATAATAAATGTACTTACTGAGCTAACGCAAGCATTACAAGTAAGCTTGCGATCATCAGACATTTGCGTCGAAAGAATCTTCTCCGCACACTACTATAGACAATCTGATGCATCACATTCTATTGTACCACCTGCGTTATGATTCGTTTTTGATAATATCCTTAGTGGTTTCGAGGAAATTACAAAAGAATTATGTAACCTTATCAATTAATAGATAGAAAAATTGAGGATTTTAACGTTTTGGTGTAATTAATTGACGTAATTGACGATTAGGGAATCGGCTCACTGAATTCACGTATTGGTAAAAAATTGACCCTGAGAGGTCTCGTGCCGTAAAATGCGTCATCACGTTTTCAATTTTCGAAAGTATCCTAGAAAAGAGGAAACTGGAGGGGAGGTACTTTCCATTGTAGCAATCGTATTATTAGGGAGTCTAAAAAAGAACTCTTAACAGAAAAATGCCCCTGGGGCACTTGGGATAATTACGTTTTGCGTGTTGGCGAAATGGCATCTTATAAAACGGGCAATTCAGTGGCCGTTTCGGAAAGCCTCTTTCGTCGCATTCTCTGATCTCCTTTCATTCTAACCAGGCAAACTTCCGCCATCTCCTTCCCTCATCTAATATTCTTCCAATATGGGATTTTTTTAAGGTCTTAAAAACTACTCCCATCACTTTCAAGGGGTTCCCTCCTTTTATTTATTTTTCATCTTTATCCTTCCTCTCTTCCACTTTCTTTTCCGGGTCATTAGATTTTTTTATTCCTTCCCTTTTCCTCTCTCCTTCTAAATTTTACTTTTTCAGACGGCTGTCTTCCGTATATTTCCTTATTTTCCTTCGATGGTGGGTTGCGATCCATATAGGGTGGTCAAGGAGGAAGCACGCCGCTGTGTTTGTGTGAGGTCTACAATAGAGCGTGCATGGAAGTGAATTTGTCTCTTTCTTCCTTGCGGCTTGCTACAGATTCGGTGATTATACAAGAAAAGTGAGAAAATTCTTCAAGAAGTAGTCACGATTAAATGGCTTATGGATATTTTCCGCTATTTTCACAAGCACATACTTTTTCCCGGAGGTCATTTGTGATTTGTCTTTCTGAAATTATTAAAGATGTAGTTCTGTGGAGTCATGCTTTTATATAGGAACTACTGATGCACGAGTAAATGGGTTTAGGTGACTTGGCACGATAAGACATGCACCTAGAAAAATTACCAAGCAGAAACGGACGTGAAAAAGTCTGACGGTACCGGGACTCGAATTCGGGTCTCCCAATTGCCGGTTGGTTGCTCTATCTATTGAGCTATCCCACAGAAACTGCTAATCATCAAACTCATGCTATTGCAAAGACTTTTCACCATTTTTTAGCATGTAAGTTATTTTCCTATAAATGTTGTTAAGGACCACATCGCTGATGACCACAATCGTGGGAAAATGTAAACTTATTTTTGAGTCGATATTTTCAGACGTATCATTGTTTCGTTTTTCCTTTGATTAACTATAAAGTTCCGATTATAATGCTAACGTTTCCTTATTTATTACAGTCATAAAAATCGACTAAAACAGCACTTTCAAAAGCATGATTGAATGCACACAGAAGTTTTGAAAGTTAAATGTAAAACTCTATATGGGAAGGCGTTACCTCGTGGAAGGCCATTACAATGAAATAAAGACCGTTTCGTACACTTCCACAGCAATTTTATTTATGCAATTTTGTTNTCTTTGTTCCATTGTTCCCGTCTTTCCTTCTTGCTCGTTTCGATCGTCCTCTTTGTATCTCTCCCCCACTATCCCTTCCTATAAAGCTCGGCGGTGGCATTCGCGTAACCTTTTCTGCCCGCGGATCAAAGTATTCAAATGGTGTTATATTACCTTGAAATTGTAGCTCGCAATTAGAAACTTGTGCTGATTGAATGATGAAATTAAATTTCAAATTGCAATTTACTGGATGGCGATTTAATGGATAAAAATTATTTTGATGCCGAAATATCGTGTATTTCTAGATCGCACTGGAAGTGCTACGGAATTGAATATCACAAATATTTTGTATTCTAATTGGTTTTCAAATATCTCATAGTATGATTGCTGTGTGTGTAATTTGTAATAAATGTACGTAAAAACGTATAATATGTATGATTGATAAAACAACATAGGCAAGAATGTATATTCTACTATCCACCAGATGCTTCCATGTGTCTGCGGAGAGAACGCCATCTTCGTTCTCCTAAACTACTGCTGAATCCCTTTTCCATTCTTTTTTCTGCTGAGCACGCATTCTACTTTTCTATTCGACATCGGGAAACCTGTCTCGGATATGCAACACGTTTTTATGTACTTTGGGAGGAAAACTCTATCAAATGGGGAAATGGTTCGATTGATTATGGTCCAGAATATCGACAGGAAATTGTCTGTCAATTCATCCAGCGTGATTGACGTTTTACGTGAGCCTTTGCACTTCCCATGGGCACTATCCGATGAAACGTGAAGTTTTCATCACGATGTGTGAAGCCTATATTAGGTTTCGATAGTGACTATGTTGATGCGCCTGTTTGAAATGATGATAGGCAGCGTGCGATGGTGGAATTTCATTAAGATTACGACTTCGGTGGCGGAGTGGTTACACTGCCTTCAGAAGAGTTTCATGTTTGTGGTTAGAAGCGCAGAGTTGTTTACCTTTGAATTGATGAGAATGCAGGCTCTGCTTAATTACGCATAATTTCAAGTTAATCTCTGATTTTTGTTTTCGCGAGAGGAAATGACTGTCCATGTACACATTTTGCGCATTAGTTGCGTATTCAAGGTATTTTTACTCTGAAATATTTTACTTTGAATATTCATGTCACCAGTAGTATCGAATAAAGTAAATGCATACTTTTAATTTTGGCGCATTTTATCCACATGAACCGAGATGAAAACAAACTGGTGTAATTATGCCTTCCCGTCAGATTTTAGTATTCCTCCAGAATTTAGATACTATCATATTGGTAATGACGGCTTGCTGAATAATTCAACTACATGATCACTCTACTTGACACTTATTCACGAATATCGAATGGAAAAACATGCACAAATATTTTGCGTATTTCACGTAAACCGCTCTTTTGCAGGTATAGTAGAAATCTTCGAAGCACAAACTCAACTGCACATTATTTCACTAACGACTTCCTGCACAATAAACCCATTATTGAAGAATATTTCCATCTTTACGTTTTAAGTTCTCCTAACTGAATTCATTTTCCTTCTCCTCCAAAATCTCTCACTCTCTTATATTAGATTACACTCTTATATTAGAATTCAATTTCTCTTTCTCAGATGTTTTTGTTTACTAAGCGGATTATTTCCGATTTCCTTTACTTGCCGACAAATATGCCATGTTATAAATCTGCCTCTATTCCATCGGCTTTACGAGGCGGTCTTCATATATAGGTTTTCCAGGGATATCTTCCTCTTAATTTGTCTTACGAATCTCTCTCTACTTTTATTGGCCATCGATCCCTCCTTTTCCGATTTATGTTCCTTTTCCCTCTTCTTTCCAATCTCATTCAATTCCTCTTCCCTTCTTCCCTCACAATCGCACTCATCCAATGAGGAATCCTTTAACTCTTCCTTTGCCTAATGCATTTTTCATACCTTTACCGTCCCCTTCGCTTCCCTCATTCTCCATCCCTTCTTTTCCGAACAATGCTTCTTCCCTTTTCTTTCGTCTTTCCTATTTCCTAGTTTTGTCGCGTTTCTCTCAACCCCACCATCATATATCTCCTTTCTACTTAATCATCTTTATAGGCATTATTTCATTAAACTTTACACCTCTGCCCTTAGGTTGTTCTCTTTCTCAGAAAAATAATCTCATCTATTTATAACCAATTGAAATGTTCTCCCTATTTTCAATGTTTATTTTCTAACCAATTTACAACCGTAATATAGCATGGATAAAGTCTTGTCTCCTCCTGATTTCCTAGTTACTCATTATTAGTTCCCTTTCCTTCGATACGCAGTCAGATTTTCCATCTCTTTCGATGTCGATAGTCCCTTTGATATTTTGGATTAATTATAAAATTGTTTAACTCAATATGCGAAGGCGTTACATCGTGGAAGGTCATAATAATGGAAAAGAAATGTCTCGTACATTTCCACATATTTTATTGATGCGACGTGTTTCGCTAGCGAGCAGGCCCGATGATGATGACGATGCTAGCTCGCTAGTGTCTAGCAAGTAAATGTGTTTACATGAAGAGCAATTTCAGTTTTCTTGCCCTAAATAATGACTATCACCTCACTTGTCCTTTATCCAAAGAATAAGGGTAAATGCAGAAGCGTTTCTTCGCTCAGCCTCTTGCTACACTTTTTTGATTCAAATATTTTTTTCTAAAGGAATATTGAGAGGACAGCATTATCGTCATAGCCATTAATTTCACACATCTACTTTTATATTTTTTATGTTTGTATCGAGTGATGCATTTGCTTAAAAACCAGATGAGGTGACACTGACTACGCATATATTAAGCTTTTATTTAAGTGTAGGTGGTCTTACTTTGCCTCCTAAACTGAATGTATTTTTAAAGCCAATTCAAGAATTATTCAATAAAAGATCTTTAGGTACGGTGATGATAATTATATGTAATTACTGATAATTTTGCATTCGTTGAAGTTTCACCTGGGCATTTCCCTGCGTATATATCATACAGAATTCCGTTCCATGGAAATTCTACATTCCCAAGCACAAATTTAAATCATTTATACAATATTTCCAACAAAAGATTTTGAATACTTCTCTCGTATATTTTCTCATTCTTTTACGGTTCTGAGAGCTTTTGAAATAATTTGTAAATAGCTGTGTTCTGCCCAGCCTCTGTTATTCAATTTTAAATATCAGACGGTAACTTCTGAGCATCAATTTACCATGTAATAATGTTACTATATTTATCCTAAGAATTACATTGTATAAAGACATCCTCCTTTTCTTTGTTCCATTGTTCCCGTCTTTCCTTCTTGCTCGTTTCGATCGTCCTCTTTGTATCTCTCCCCCACTATCCCTTCCTATAAAGCTCGGCGGTGGCATTCGCGTAACCTTTTCTGCCCGCGGATCTAAATGCAACATTCATCGTCCTCTATTCGTGGAAAGTGGATGGAAAAGGGAGTGAGTTTGATGGTGGGAAGGGGAGCGTCTGTTTGAACTAAGGAGATTTGTAGCCAATGAGGCATGCATCTTACATCCTCTTTCAATTTCCAACGCCAATCTCCGCTATCCCATACTTCCTTTAATGCCCCCGCCTTTCTTTTCCTATCGCCATATTTTTCTCCGCAGTTTACCTCACTTTTCCACCCTCCACTCTTTCCCTTACATCTCTCACGAGCTCGCCTCTGTCATCTCACTTCTTCAAATGCCCTTATTACGCCTTGTTTCCCTCCTCAAAGCTCATCTAATTCTCCAATCCGGTGTCGCTTCTTCCGTCGTTTTCTTTTGCCCTCTCTTCTTTTCTTTTTGATTTCAATTCCCTTTCCTATCAGAATGCGTATCATTCCGAGATAAAAGATAAAATAGATGAAAACTCTCAATGGATATAGAGTTCTTGTCTTTATTCTGATGTTTGCTCTCTAAAATAAAACGCTCTCATTAGATCTAACGCCAAAAATTTCCATAGTAGTAAAGCTTTAATTCGGTTATTTCCGATAGATAAACTTGTCTGGCTAAAGTTGCAAAGTAACCACCTCAGTTACGTCGTTACTCCAGCATATTTTCATACATAAAATTTTTCTATTTATTCACGAGTCTAGGATTTCTATAGTTGAACGTTGATAAGCCTAAAAATATATAAAATAAGGGAAAGATATTCGTTCGTATCAAAAATCCCTTCAAGAAAGTCAATCCTACTGATTCTTCTTTATTTAATATTTTAGTATGACTTTTATTTAATGATTTATATTGTAGTAAAAGATGTATTGCTTCATGTGATAAAGAGTGAAGATGATCTTATCGCATGGTAAATGGTCGAATTTTTGCCTGCAATAGAGATACCGAACATAGTAAACTAGAGCCGGCATTATAATGTTTATTTAAAATGGATTTTAACTATTGTTCACTTTAGGGTCGGGTATTATATTGGATTGCTAGAAAAAAGTGAAGTTTATAGTTAATCTCCCACATATATATAAAATATTGACATAAATATCAACTAAATTCTACATTTTAACTCTAATAAACCATAATATTCCGAGACCTAAAGTGAACATTAGTTAAAATTATATAGTATACTCAGTATAGATACATATAATACCGGGCCTTCGAATTTCAGACATTTTAAAATCAAAATATCAAAATACAGCAGATTTTAAACACGAAAATGCAAATCATTTTTGTGGATTTAAAAAGGAAAATTAACTTGGGAAGAGGCATCGAAGATTTCTCAATCGTAAAAAATGAGGCGAATATTCACAATCACAGAGTAACATTTTCTGTTTACTTGGGTGGAATGTATCGAAACATATTTATTCGGATGAAAATAAGTTCGAAGCAGGATTAGGAGGAATGACTTTCTTAACACTTCCGTTCCTATAAGAAAGTATTATTGTTTCATTTTAAGAAGAATTCTCCCAAGAGCTTATTTTCCACTATGCGGAATATTTATTGCTATTATAGGTTTCATCAGTACTACGTCAATCTTCATAGTTTAGGCCCCTGGGAATTATTTTTGTGTGGCCTTGTGGTTCAAGTGTCTATTCGAAAGGTTGCTGAGCAAAGAAAGAGGTGATTTCTTTTAAGCAAGCCTTTCTCTATACGAGATCTTCTCCGCAGGATTTCTTTCATCTTTCCTCGGAACTCATTTTCGGTCAGTGAACTTTTCCAAAGCGGAAAACAGTGAGGGGCTCTAATTACGGCCGTTGTTGAGTTAATTACTCGAAAAAGAGCCCCACTCGAAAAAAGGGGAAGAAATTTCTCAGAAAATTGTTTATGACCAGTTACTTAGAGGTAGTTTTTCGTTTTAAGGAAAACAATATCTCGGCTGGAAATTTAAAAGGAGCTTAAGGCAGTGAAATTACTTCAAACAGCTCACATTAAGCAGACTTGTCGATAACTTTATCTGCGACGATGAATATCTTTAGCCAATCAGAGGATTTTGACTTCTTATATCGCTAAAGAACTCAAGCAACTAGTCTTGCATTATATGGTATGATTAAATTACTTTATTCATAACTAACAGAGGATTATCATCTGTGTGTGACCGATTTTTGCAGTTTAGATGGGATCTTAAATTACAGCTGTATTTCATGTCGTTTCATAAGACTTTTCTCTGTATTAACGCCTCAATTTTACTTTAATATTTGTACTAAAGCAAAATTTCACAAAATGAAGAAAATATCATTTTATGATAGTATTCTAGCAATGAAAGTAATTTCATATAAATTTAATTTTAATTAACCATTTCTTAATACCTGATTTTAAATTAAATGAAATCTCAAGTGCACCTTTCGATGACTTTTATTCTCAAAAGATTAACATCCATTCATTCCGCGAAACATTTTGATGCAAATTTTTCTCAACAGTTCCGCTTGCATAGCAAAGTATTAATATTAATTAACTTCAGATTTTACCATTAGTAAATATATTTTCACGGTGAGCATGTTTGAAATTCAAATAAGATTAAAAATTCTCGAGGCATTTCCCACATGAATTATCTATTAACTTTCACGTATCACCTTAGTATTTTCCTTCTAAAGAATGAAACGCTAAAATTCCATTTGGAACCAAAATGTCTTTCCTTATATCCAGGAGACACTAGTCAAAAGTATATGACGATCTTCAGCATGCAAAACACTAAGAACCTCACCCGTTACGTATATTTTCAGCTTCGAAAAATTTATCGTCTTCCCGCCAAAAACGGCATATCTCCCGCGCTTCCGCCATTATGCAACCCGGCGCAAAAGTATTACATGCGCGCGGAGAATGACAAACGGCCGGAAACAAGTTGTCCGGTCGAAAACCGAGCCCGGAACGTATATTTACGAGTCTCTTTTTTCTTTCCTTACTCCGGCGGGGTTGAAATTTTTCGTTCGGAAAAGGAGGGAGGAAGCGGAGGATTTTATTGCTATTCTAAATCCGCTTTTCTTTTGTTTGTTATTTTTTCCGTCACCCCTTCCGTCTTCCCCTCCCTTGTCTGTCTCTCTACTTCTTATTGCGAGCAGCGGTGCTTTATTATTTTTTCTCTTTCGATATTTTTTACATTTTTTACTAATATCGCGGCCCGCTGGCGGGGAATGGTTTGTCGGCATGGAAGGGAAAAATATAATGATTAGGATAGTCGTAAAAAGTGCCGCGGGATTGTCGGGGTCGATTTCTTCCCCGAATGTAATGTTCCGACGAATCTAAAAGGGGTTTGTTTGAAAAGGGGGCGAAGGGGGAGGAAAGGGTACTTTATGCGAGGGGGAGGGGATTGGGAGGAATGTTGAGTTGAAGTAAGGGGTTGGAAGAGGGGGCGATATCTAAGAGATTCCTACGGTCGGGAGAAAGGGGAAGTTACGAGGAATAGGTTAGCACTAGAAGGATAGCAAGATGGGATTGTGCTCTAGGGGAAGGAAGATTGCAATTGAGTGGGATGGAAAAATTCGAATGAGTAACAGGAGAGAAAACTGCGGACATGATTGTCTAATGGCTATGTTATGACGCATCTATGGCACGCGTCTTGAAAGGAAATTTTTCCCGACAAGACTATGGGAGAACATGGTATCGTGCAGAGGAATTCATTGCCAACGTCTGTACACTTAGGCTGAAGCCAATTTTTTCCCTACATCCTCAAAAAAAAGCTACCAGCATTTATATCGCATATATATCTATACAAAACAAATTTGACGTATTTTTCTATATGTTAATATATAGTATTATATAATTTTGATTTCCTCTAGTCTTATGACTTATTTTACTGCTAAAATACATATGGGGGTTGCAGATAAGTGCTTATGTTTATTCAGAGCACGTGCATCATAATGATGAAAACTTGTTACTATTTATTCAGAAATAGTAACATGAATGTAAATAATGTACTCAGTTTAGTGTTGAAATAAATCATTGTTAATTCTGGTATATGAACTAAATTTGAAGAGAGGAAAGGAATGCATTTTGATATAGAAATGAATCATATCAAGGTAAATATTAGTAAGATTAAGTATTTGAAAAGAATTCACAAACAATCGGTAAAAGATATGGCTAAGTAGATATCCCTTGAAATGTTTTTTCAAAATTGAATTGCAGGTAAATACTGAACAATTTCTTTGCACTTTCATCATTATTTTTCAGTATTTTCAAAATTTACTCTACCAGCACTGGCAGCGATTGAAAGAATGATAGGAGGGAGATGGGAAAGGGAAATGGAGTAAACAGACGGAAGGTAAGTCTTGCAATAATTTTGACCTGCTTTGACCGGTATAACATTCTCAGGCCCGGATCGCATACTGCTCGCACGGGGACGGTCGCATATCAGACGTTAATACTAGAGCGTCAGGAAAGGCCGCGGATAAAATTGATACAGTGAAATCGAGAGATATACGACTTCGTCCGAAAAGAACGGGAACGCCAAGGAAGGGATCAGATTGGAAAATAGTAGCAGACGGGGAAGGCGCACAGCGTGGGGTAACACCAGATGTATTAGAATGAAGGGAAAAAACACAGAGGTATTGCGAAATGCATTATGAGGGAGGAAACGGCCCCGATCTGAATTTCTACAGTATCGGAAGGACGTGTCCTCCATTTTCCCTAAATCTCTCCCTCCGCAGAGGGAAGAAAAAGATGAAAGTGTAGCCCCTCCAATTTCCGTCTGGGGCGCGTGCTCCCCCTGACCTGATGCTTTAGCCGATACTCCGAGACGGTTTAATATCGCCGAGAGTGAGGGCGTGCGAGATTCGTTTTTTCTGCTTTGAGATGATGATTTTTCCATAAGGCACTCCGACGGTGTTTCTCCATCCCGCGATACGCTCTCCACCGCCTACGAACGTGTTTTTCCTTCCTACAGTTTTTAACGTTATCCGCTCCGGTCAGCCATCCAAATCTGCGGGAATGCAATATTCTCCGCTTTTGCATAATTCGGTATAGCGCACATCGATATATATATATATCCCATCGATTGAAGGGAAAGCTCGCTGGTTATTATTCTGGGAGATTATTTATCGGTTGAAAATTGATATTTGATCCAAGAAGGAAAGCTATTGTTATTGGTTATCCGATTTTTAGTCGATAAGGGTTTGCCTCGAGGCAATTTCTTTCATCTAATACTCGGAGTTTTAGGTTTGAGAAATTTGCTTGTGTCGTGAACTCGACCTCCTGCCGTTGACTGGTGTTTGTTTCACATTTTGTTATATTAAGTTCGTTAAAATTTAACAAGAATATGAGCGGTTTTAATATGAATCCGATAAGATTAAAATTATAAAAAATGATTTTTTATTAAAATTTTTGTTCTGCAATTTTGTGAGTAACAATATTTGGATAAAAAATATTTGAGTAAATATAATTGGGCAACTTGGTCTAACAGATTAATTACGTCCTTGATGTAATAAACGTAATATATTTCTAGAGCCGTATTTATCTGTAGTGAATTCCTACTAAGAAATACATTAACTTGTCTAATCTCTGAATTTCTCATAGCTTTTCTATATTATTCGTATTTCTCTTTTTTATATATATAGTAAATTTTTCATGAATAATTTCCATCTGGTAATATCGTACATATTATAATAGTAAAATATCATAACAAAGATAAAATAAGCAATATATTGCATCAATCAAATTTGTCTTCTGAATAGCCAATAGCGTGTTCGCTTTTGATGACAGCAGTCCCGGGTTTGTTTCCAAGAGCCATATTTACCAAATAAAGGTTAGCGGTAGAAAGGGTATCCGGTCGTAAAAATTAATGCAAATAACAAAAATTCATCATCATTATCAAGAAATCATTAGACGACAACAGATGTGAAGGGAATAAAGGAAGAAAAAGAAATAAAAAGTCTTGCATTACTCATATGCAAGACTATTGATCCCCAAACTATAACTTTTACTAGATATTTGCAATGATTCCTGACTAATGTCGTCATGTTAAGAATGCCAATGATATAGGCGAATTTTCGGCCTTTCTGCAGTAAACCCGGACGTATAAATGAAATTTATCTCATCATTCAAAATATAATACGTACATACAATATGAGCTTTTCCCTACTCAACCGAAACTTTCATAATAATCCACCACCAATAAATATGAGGCTCAATCCACTTCTTGATGTATGCTATATGCAGGGAAACTAATAATTCTACAGAAAAATTGCGTAGTCCTTTCGCTTTTCATATTATCTGGGCATCTTATCAGATTGCTTTCTTTCCCTAGTTTTCTATATTTTCATAGAAAGCGAAAGCCCCTTTCCTGTAGGAGAAAAGAACGAAAAAGGCTTCTCCATTTCTGATTTATAAGGCCCTCCTCCAACCACATTTCCATTCCTCGGACCAGCAAATTCTCCGTCTGAAGCACCTTCTGGACTTTTTTCATTCTCCGATCTAGTGGTTGGAGTTATCCATTGCAGTCTAAAATATGTCAAGTATGTGCGAATTATTGAATGTATTGCAAGGAAGAGTAACTTCTAGTTCCAGAGTACGCATTTGAATTTTTTGATCAGTGCATCAAGAAAATCGCGTAATTTCTATCAATATTAGTGAAGGGACGATACCAAAATTCTTCACCAATTCCGATACTTCTCTGAAATTTGGACTCCTAATTCCTGCAATCATTGAAATTCATTGTTCTCAACTACTGTTGCTTTGGGACTGTGAAACCGTGGACCCACTACTCATTTGAGATCATTTTATCTTTTAGTAACATATTTAATTAATTGTCATGTGATATTAAATGAGTGAATCAATAACGTTTAAAATGAGATTTAAGTATATTTTATATAATTTAATTTATATTTTAATCTTATTTCAGTTTAAACTGAAATAAGCCAGAACAAACGGAAAGTTCAAAGATTGGATGAATACTCGAATATTCCATTTTTTACAAAGGAACAAACAAAATAAATTCACATTAAATAACATATTTAGGCGTTATTAAGATGTATAGATTTTCATTACTACTAGTAAAAATCAATCAGTTTCTTTTTTATTACTAGTACAAGAAATGTAATACTGAGTTTTGAACAAAGTATTCCAGACCCGTTTCGTTTTCGTAGTCAGAAATCAAGTTAATAATTCTCCGATTCCCAAAAAAGCTCAGATTCCTCCGATTCGCAATTCAAATTAATTGTCCCTTCACCAGTTAAGATGCGTTAATAATATGCGTTATCATTAAAAACGTTTGTGGACAAAGTTTAAATATTTAATGCCTTCGTTCAAGCTATCCGCTTAGTAATTATATATTTATTTATTTAAGAATTACCCGTCGCGATTGGATCGTGGGACCCGGTGGCAACGGTTGGGGGGGTGCAAAACAATGTACTAACTGTCCGGCATTCGCCCAAAGACGGGGGGGAAAACCCCTCCAAAAACCATTAATATATTGGATATTAATATCCAATAAGTAATTTAGAGGTCACAAATTATCTTTCATTTTTAAGCAGAAAACTTTCATTGATATGCATATGAATGTCTGCCAATTTGTCAATGAAAAGAATGTAACATCTCTATGTGTCACAGCATGAGGGGACAAGTAAAGCTCTTTCCAGAAGTTATGATACTGAAACGAACTTGCATAATTTATGGAAATTTCAACCATTTCCCTGTTGGAGTATTTAGAGGGGGTTCTTCAGATAATTAATTCAGTCATAAAAACGTCGGAGCTAATGCAAACGAAGAATGAATATATTCAGCATTTTATTCCGGAGACTGTTTCGCATTTCGTTCTATTTTTTAGGAAAAGCGTTACAAGGAGGATCTTTGATACATATTCATGCGTTTTTTCCACTTGATATTTCTTGTGAGGCATATAATTAGGGAAGTCTTCTTCTAGAAGTGCAGCACTTCCGCTTTTTGAAGGAATCTCGTAAGTCGCGATTGTCTTTAGTTCTCCTCGCCTCATTAATTATCTAGGTAGTAATTTCTGTAATGTTACTAATGTCCTTCGGGAAATTCTGAAGAATTTTGTGATTTTTGCACTTAATCGTCAAAGTGTGCGAAAAAAAAACATGATAAATGCCAATGTCGAGATTTCGAATTCAAAATTCCAGATATTTTGTTTTATTTCGAAGTTATGAAAAAGGAACGCAAGAATATCTAATTCTATTAATAATCCTAATTAGTGGCGTAAAATTTGGGCGCAGTCGGGTCTCTTTCCTGAAAATGGCTTTTTTCAAGATATCTGCATTATTGCTAAGAAATAAATTTATAGTGGACTTAGCCTAGCCTATGTGGGCTAAAGCTTTGTTAAGCGGAATTTGATGTTGCTGAAATCTTGGTCAGCCCAGCCCGCACAATTGGCTACTCTATTGCCGGGATCAACATATGGCCGCCATCGCTAATCGAACCAAGGACCAGTTTTAAATGGATCCAAGATTGGAACCAAGGAGCCAACTGTATTATTTGTGATCATTTGATCTTTAACTTACGCAGTTAGGCTCGGGATAGTTTTTCCTTCTCGTGACCTAGTGAAATTTCACAAAAATCGCTAATAAGTATGGAACAGAAAATGAAATGGCTTGTGGGGAAAGTATTCGCGGCTGATGAAGAAAAATACTTAACTCACTTTAATAAAATCGGAAAATTTGAAAACTTTTGGCGGTTTACCCATTTAATTTTTTTGGCAGTCATCTCATGTTAAATTCCTTTTTGGAAATTCGCATGTTTGTTCAGTTCTTTAATTCAGTCAAGTTGACACATTCAGTAATTACTTCAGCCGGATATGTTACGTTTATACATTGTAATTATCTCGAAATTTAGATTATTTAAATCAGTTTCATTTTAATGTCAATGTGTTTGACACATATGGTTGAAATTAGTCCTTCTGCTAAATATACAGATTTTTTACAGAATTTACTGGGTAAAATTATATTATACGTCCAGGAATTTGCTAAATAGCAAAGGAGTAAACCATTACTTGCATAACTGCGGTTTGAGATGAATGGCTAAATGCGGAGTTAGTTGGTATAAGAGGCGTTTCTGAGATAGTAGCGTGATCAAGGAGTTACGTAAGAGGAAGAAAGGAATGCGCCGAGACGGAGTCATTGTAGTGCGGGAGGACGTCTCTGGAGAAAGACTGAAGGGGAGAGACGCCGGATTTGAAATATGCGTCGCCACACACGGACAATGGCTACGGAAGATCGGTAGTTAACGAGAAAATTCCAGCCCCTGGCGGTCGAATTTTCATCGCTCATCGCCTAATCACGCGTCCTCTCGGACAATATGGGCACAAGACGAGAACCTGACTGGAAACAGGACGACGTTGATTGCGTCTTCACGTGGGCTCACACGGAAGGAGGTTCTTCAATGATTAAAAAAGAACGATTTTTTCATTATTCTGCAAGAAATCGCGCCTAACTTCGTGTGTTTCTTAATTTGGAAATAGTAGATCATCAATTGCCATCATCAAAGTTCCATGAACGACAAGTTTACCGTAAAGTTCAGCCCCAGTTTAATTTTGGCCATTTAAAAGTGTCTTTATTGAGTTGGCAATCGTTACATTTTTACAACAACACAACTTATCCCTCCGTAACAAATTGGCGGAAAATTGGGCCATTATTTTCTTTTGGGGAATTTTGAAGGTATATCTTTTGAAGGTATACCACGAAGTTCAAAAAGTATCTATTAAATAGGAAAGCTTTTTTATTACAGCGAAATTTATTGAATATTTATTTTAAGATTCATACGTGTGGTTTATACTATACTGAAAGGTTCTCCCTGTTAGTTTCATTGAGATTCATCACAATCTCTTAAAGAGTATCCCTCACAATTTTCCATTTTAATTCCTTTTAACCATTAAAAAAAAAGAAATATTTTTATGACAAATATTTCGGACGTATAGAGCGACAAAATCGTATCGTGCCTTTTACTCAATATGTAATTATATTCTGCTTCTACGTAAGTGAAAATCGTAAATGTAACAATATCTGGTTATTTTCTAAAGTTTACTCATAAATCTCATCACAGCCTTTTTGGCGTCACGCATTGAAAAGTCCTCATCTAAGTATTGTGCAGGGTGTTTGGACAGCATCTAATGGAACCCAACAATTTGGTGGCTGTCTCAGATATTTCATCCCGATTTATCATTAGCTTTGCCCTTTTTTTACTCTGGCGCCACTTAATGAAACTGCTTTTTTGCTGGGATGTTATCTTCACTAATTGGTGAGGATCGATGGGAAAATGGTCCATTACGGGTCGAACAAAGGGAGATTCCAGGAAAAGGGAGGTATCCTCTCATCGATTTCGCCATATTACTTTAAACGACGCGAGTTGTTTATTTAACAGAAGCTGCCAAAGCGTAGCGTTTCAGACTCTGTGGGGTCGCTACCGATTGTCGTTCTGAAAGAAAGAATTGGTCATCGACCCCTCAAAAGTCAACGCAAAAGAAAACCAACCAATTAAAATATGTGCCGTGGTTATTGCGGATCTAAAGCTGAAAGCTTTATTCGTCCATTGTTTAGTAAGTTATCCCAAGAAATTAATCTGGCCAAATAAACGCAACCATTCCCATGACAGAAAAGAATGATTTTAATTATTAAGCTGATAGCTTTCCATTGCTATTAAGTTGAATGATTTTATTTACAAAGTAAAATAGAATTCAAAGGAGTTTCCTCCGTTTCATTCGATGAATTAAAGTAGAGTATGTATCGAAGATAATCTTCGTGACGTCATTCCTCTTCAGTTCCATATTCGAATGAGAACAAATGGAAGAAGAATGAATTGCACGTGTACTAGAAAAAATCGTCGTAGAAAATGCACCCGTAAATTAACGTGAAATCGATTTTCTACCTGTTTGATCAAATATGCCAATAAGGCATAATAAGTTACGGCCATAATTTTCCCTTTCATCTAATCAATAGAATGGAATATTAATTCAGCTCAGCAGCTTGAAGGATGAAAGTATTTCCATCATACATTCTAATCTAAATTTCATGGGCGCAGCTGACAAAAGAGAATTAATTAACGATCTACATTAGTTGCTGTAGTTTACACTCCTTGCGACGTGGACCTTGATGGAGTAATTTTAGCCTCTGTAACTCTATGCAACTGTTATGTATGTGATTCTGTGTGTATTTTTAGGTACCCTTTCGGTCTTCACCTGATGATGACCTAAAGGGTTGAAACCATGGTAAAATACTGTGGTAAAGGTATGTGTTATTTTTCGTTATTCTTTATAATGGAGACCTGCTACAAAGTCGAGGGCGAATTATTTGATTCTGCATCCTTATGAGCAGTAAAACCGGGACTTCTGGATTTTCTGGGCTTGAACCCGTGATAGTTTGGTCATAAATTTAACTTTTTCTGGTGTCTTGTTGACGAGCTTTACACACTAAAAAATCAGCAAATTATTCATGCTAGTGTTTTATGATGTTGAACTTTATTGTTTAATTTTTCAGCATTTATATTATGTGGTTATAATAATACTTTAACGCCATTTTGCGGGAAAACTACGACTTATAATACCCTATTTGGGGGTAATTAGTTATTTTTGTCTGGAAGTCTATCCAAATACCAATTTCCATGGAAACCTGGAGGCATTATATTATCTTCTTGATAGTATTTTTCAAAATGTTTCTTCTTCTAATGAATAAATTGAACCGGCCTTAGAGATACATCGGGGAAATCGAGGGAAACAAGACAAACTATGATATGGCAATGGCGAAGTTATTTCTTGTCTATCTGACGTGCATATGTAAATATGGTTTCGTGGATGTACGAATGGGTTCATATGGGTGTATTTACTGCTACAAGCGTGCATACGGAGGCAAGTTGGCAGATAACAGAAGAGAAAGCTTATATGCGACACAGCGAATGTCTGACGTCTGGTACTTGAGTGTACCCCTCCTCCGCCATAGCATTTCTAATAACAAACGGCGCAATAAAGAAAGGGGAAAGAGGGGTACGTTTTTTCATATATTGTCGGCCGATCCCCCGCCCTCTCCACCGCCCCCTCCCTCACTTCTCTTCGCCACATTCTTTTGATTTCCTTTCCTGCCTACCTTTTATGTACCTATTAATTCCACTCATTCTTTCTATCCTCTTTATTTCTTCCTTTTTCTCGTTTTCTCCTGTTCCGAACTGTTTGACCCTGTTTTTTTGCTCGTTTTTCTCTTTTGACCCTCCCATCCTTTTCATCTCCTCTTGCCCTTTCTCGGAGATTTCCTTGTTCAGTTTTTTGCGTCTTTCTAATATTTAAAGTAAAGTGGTCATAAGTAGGTACGTTTTTATGAGGAGTATTATGTAGCTGTTTCTGAGCAGAAATGAATCGATCTTAGCATTTTTCTTTTTTGGTAAAGGCATTGTTGAAAATTATAATCAACTAAATGTTCGTAAATTTGGGTTGCGACTAGCTTGCAAGGTTTACATAAAAATAGAAGATACATTATAAAATACTACGATTGAAGAAAAATAATCCTATAATACTGTCTAATTTACGGTGATCTTTCATTGATCACGTCGATGCGTTATCCACCGTACAAATAAAGAAGGTTTGATTTGTAAGAGCCGTCATGAATTCGTAGAAACTATAATGAATTTCGTATTCTTTGTGCTCACTTGAATAGTAGGTTTTTTACGTATGTTGACTTCTTCCGAGTTCTTACTCCTACGTCACTCAACTTCTTCCATATCATTGTGCATACATACATAATTATGAATGTATTTTCTTGTGTTAAATCAATCTCAGAATAAACATTCTGAAAACAGAACAACACCATCCCAAAACGTTTCCTGAAAGATTGATTTATCTTTTAATATTTTTTATACATGTGATTTGATAATCGAAAAGTAATTTTCGTTCTAAGACCACAGAAAAGTTTTTCTCTATCTTATCACAGAGAAGTTTGTTTTTGCCGACACAATTTTCAACATTTGACATTATCACAATTAATATAGTGAAATGTCCTGTCTTCTTTGAGATGGATCAAGTTTTATAATTTTAATCTATTAATTTTCAAGCACTTTAATTTCAATATTCCCTAAGCCTCACACCTCTCCCTTCTTTATTCCTCTGGAACTATTCTCCATCACTCATCCCAAAGGACCGCTCTCTTCTTCCCTCATCCTCTATCTCAAACTCCCTGGAAAACCGTGCATCACGCTGAGGCATCTTTGACAGAAGGAAATAGCTCTCGAAAAAGAAGTATCAGGAAACGCCGCAAAAATCTCATATAAGATCGGAGCGTTTAAATCTTATTCCTTTCCCTTCCTATTTTTCCTCCACTTTTAATTAAAATTACGGCGCGACTCCGGCGTGGGAGGTGCGGTATGCGAGGTGCGGTTTGGAGAGGGGAGGAAATATTTTGGTCAGCTTAGGAGGGGATCCCTTTTCTTTCTTCCTGCGCTCCGGATTCACGAGGAGTGTAATTTCTTTGTCTGCTTCGGTCCATTCAATTTCCGAGCTTCTCTGTCTCTTCCTATCCTCCCTCATCCCCTCCAAACTTCCCCTTCCCTAGGAAACCCATCCTTTTTATTACATCTACTCTGTCGTGCTTCCTTTTTTCCAATCTGCCCGCACCGCATTTCCACTGCTTTCCTCGTCCAATTTTCTCTTAGTTTTATTCTTCCTTTTTTTTTAAATTTCCTGCCCTTGTGGTACCTGTACTCACCGTAGTTATCGTGCCTCGACACTCAATTTTAACCCGGGTAAAGCTCAACAAATATCAATACAACCCACGTTTTATATTCTTTCATCCCCTTCTAGTTGATTGTATTCTTGCACGAATCAGTGGAACTTTTTAAGAGATGAAAAGAAACTGCGTATTAGTGTACTTCTGAAGACATCATCGAGGTTGTTGCTAGTCTTAGGGTAAGTTGAGTTCTTTTCTAATGACTGAGAGTATACATTCCAATAATAAAATCGGAAGTAAGGTTACCCTGAAAATAAGTGAATATGAAGATAGCCTGTATGTTTGAAAAAGTTCCAAGTTATATATGTCTCACGCTAAAAAATCCTTCTTTCTCATGAGGGTCCTCATACTTTTACTCTGCCATTACACGCTTTTATCATTCTTTCATTTTGGAAGTCATTGTAATATCCTCCTGAGTGATTTAATTTCAGTGGTGTGCGTGCGAAGTCAAAAGATCTTTCTCATTACAACGAAGCATGAGAGACCTTCCACGTAGTCGTAGCCGTCCTCTTCATCTACACCTCATTATAAGGCGCCCAACTAAGAAACATTTTCGTCCTCTATTTTCGTAACAGCTGCGCATTTTGCCGGTTAAAACGTTAACGATCGTTGCCTCATAGCATCTTCTTAGAACACGGAATCAGACTTTTTTTATATTTTGTTGTAATTTTGACTCGGATGTTTGGTTTTGATGATATTTATCAGCCCATATAGATGTACATTTTTCATTCTTGCAATATTTTGCAAGTATTCTGGTGGATTTTTCAAATGTAAAATCTTTACAGGGGAAATAGCATTGGTTTATTTTTATGATCTGGTAAAAGGCAAGGAATAATTTTTGGTCGAAAAAATTTTTGGCTAAAATTATTTTGCTTCGTAACAGGCGTTAGGACTCTGTAAAGGAAATTATTTGAAGGTGTGTTGGTTCATACGTTTCTTAAAATTGACCGTAGTCGTGTAGGTCTAATGCGCTTGCATTCTAATAAAATGTGGGAAAGTTTTCCATATTTTATGGAATTATTATCAAACGCATTCTCCAAAATTACCCGGAGCGCGAGTAGAATTAATTAAATCTTTATTAAGGCTAAGTTAGGCCAAGTAAGTCTCTCTTCTACGTAACCTCAATTGTCAATACATTATAAGTAATTTAATATTTAGAGTAGGAAAATATAATACAATGAAAATACAAAATAAAGGTTGTGTTTATAAGAAATATCTTCTCAACTGAAGGTTGAAGAAGAAAACCCAATGTATGGCAGATTAGTTGATAGAATAAGCATAGTTTCCATTAATAGACATATCACAAATACGACTTGAAGCTTATATTCAAAGTTGAAAAGGTCGTTTATGAATTTTTATAAGGCAGTATTAATAAAAGAATTTTTATCAAATAATGCTCCAAAGATGTCGGAGAAATGTAGCAGTTTCTGTAGTGTCTCGATCGTTAATTTGAAAAGTTTGTCACTATTTTAAAGTTTAGTTTCAGATTATTCAGCTTTTTTGTATGATTCCTAAGCAAAAAGTTTGTAGTTTAGCTTTTTTCTCTCGGAAGGATTAATCAGTCTTACTAAGCAAGTAAATTTAATCATTCTTCATTTCGCGTCAGACACAAAATTAATATCTAAAAGGATAAGTCGACGGAAATTAAGCCGGTGAAGCCGATTAAATACAAATAGACTACGGAGTCAAAGCATCCGTTCCATAATTGATTTACAAATATATAAATTTATATAATCGTACACGATGTTCTCCTGCCTTTTCCAACCATTGCTTAATCCTTCTTCCACTCTATACCTCCTTCCCCCTTATGCTTCCCTAGATTGATTTTCACGGAGCGTAGCGCAAAATTTGATGGGATCTTTTCCTTCCGAGAGAATGACAGCGTGTTTTTATTTATTTCGCTCTTCTTTTGTTCCGGAGATGGGCGTGGAGGGAATGGAAATTGCGTCAAAGTGTTCGCGGCGGGAGAGAGTCGCTTCGGAGAGAGATTAAAATTGATGTGGGTGCGTTCACGAGGGAGATATATCCCTTTTTAAAGCATTCGAACGCGTCTTATATTCGCCTACGTCGACGAACTTTTCGACGGCGTTATCAGCGCCGCTCACATCGCCCCGGAGATGATTTGTTTTTCACGCGACGCGACTCTCGCAATTCGATGATTTCGGCCGTCTGCCGAGAAACTCAATCGAGGAATAATACTGTTTTACTTTGTATCAGTGATTGCGGTAAACAGAGCTCGCTGGTTTCCGAACGCCTGGAAACGAATTTGTTGATCGATATGTGTATCGTATATTGCGTATCAAACTTGAAGGAAGGGTGTTAATCTTCCTAAAATGGAAAGTTTCGCCGGGATTAGAAGGATATCTGTGGCATTCAGTAAGCACTGTGAACCTTAGAAAACGCGTTATTATAGCACGAGTAACTTGAGCTCTGCGGGTGACAAGTACTTTTCTAAACTAAATGAATGCGCAATATTTATTTTATAAATTCAACTACGTAGTTATTATTTATTAAAATTCTAATTCGATGATAGTAAAAGACGCTTCGGAAAAATAAGGGGAACAATCTGTAAGAGATGAAATCTATCCACATATTCGACAAGACTACGTTATTTTTAATAATAATAATAATAATAAAGGACTTTATTCAGGGCGAGATTGAGACTAACAAGTCTCTTCTTACATCTAACCCTTGAGTTTTTTAAGTTACATGTAAAAGATTAACTTCGATAGAATTGAAATATATTCGAAGATTTATTATTACGGTATTAGACTCAAGAAAAGGTCTGTCGTTTAGATAAGGTCATCAAACGCTCGGACTTTCAGTGACCGAAATAATTTAAACAACCAAGTAGTACAAAAGTCTTAGAGGGTGTCGATGATTGGAATAGACATTCTAGGTAACTGATATTAAAATACAAAAATTGATATTACATAGTAATTAAACGCTTCAAACTGTAAATTTTACTCTTATCATTACTTGTCTTTAAAACATTTAACTCGGAAACGTATCTGGAACTAGTTTATTAATTAATTATTTATATGAGAATGAAAAAATAAGAGTTTAAATAAATCCGCGATTGTAAAATCTCAGATAAAACTCTAGTCGTTTGACATTCATTTGATTTGTTGGTAGTTATTCAAGTGAAAACAAGAATCAATCACGGTTTAGCTATTAAAACTGCTTAATGATCATCTACAGAAGCCCATTTCGTTAAGAATAAAAACTGATCTAATACCTTCCAATGCTATCTATTGATAAGTTAAGCGAGAGTTTAGAGTTTATACTATTTCGTACAATAGATGAACTAATAATCATGTTAAATAATAAAATTCACAGTAATAGGCAAGGTCTTAAGGAAATCCATCACAAGAAAAAAAGCGTAGCACTTTTTCTAAAACAACTTTTTTGCTGAAAAATACGACCAGGTTTCAACAATTAATTGTTGTCATCATCCTAACGATTGACTGTCAAAACCTGGTGTTTTTCATTAAAAGGAACAATCGTGGAAAAGTACTACGCCTCTCTCCATTTTACATAATGACGTATTTCTAGTGGTCAAGTATTCAAGGATACCAAGTGGATCACAATGAGTTTGGACCCATGAAAGGCAGCGATAGAGGAAAAGAGAGAATAGATGAATCCTCCTTTCAGTGGTTCAGAATCGAAGGGAAGCCGTGTAATCACGTTCTAGTGAAGGCGACACCAGCGCGGCCTTTGCTCTTCTTTTGTTTCTGAACCAACCGACAAAGGCTATTTTCTCTTCCGGGACGACGAACCGTTTCATTTGGCGGCCGCAGATTTTCGCTTCGTCGCCTCTCGTCCGTTCCTCGCATTTCCACTATCATACTCTACCATTTCAACCTACCAACGCTAGCTTGGATTATTTGAAAATTTATCGCGGACTGTTAAAAAACGATTTCTGTCAATGAATCGTGAACGTTTTATCTTGACATGTACCCTAAAAGATTTTATATTTCGATTTTTACATTGAAGTTCGATAGTTATAGCTTTAAAAGAGTTAAATTAACCGTGTAAATTATTTGATATATCATTTATTACATCAAAGGTTATTGTCACAATTTCCGTTTAATATGTAATGATAACATTAAGTTCTGATTAATTTGAATTTAGTTTAAAATAAATATGAAAGGATTATTTCCTCCTTCGATATTAAACACTGACAATCTTTATCTTTATTTGCGCAGCACATTACTTTTTATCGCATCAGTTTCCTCTCAACTCTATTTATGATTATAATCAGATAATATTAAAAAGCTCATCAATAATGTCTCAATATGTATATTTTATAAACCTTTGGAAAGTTATATGTAATTGATTATCGTATAGGAATGTTATGTACACGAACAATTTGGAATTTCTAGTCAAATAGTTTTCAAGTATAATTTGGTCAGAAGTTTAAAAGAAAATATGTTTTGATATCTGTAAGAAACGGTGAGCATTCTATATATCCAAGTTAAATTAACTCGTCTCTTTCTGTTTTTATTAGTCTTTTTTCCTAAAGAAAGTATAGCATTTCCGTGTTTTTAAATGGGTAATTTCTGTAGCGCCATTTTAATGTCACGCATGTTTTCTTTAGGACTTTGGGACAAATTTCTATCTATTACTCTATTGAATTAATCAAATAGCTTTTATGAATCGATTTGTCCTTTTCGTTTGTATCTTTTTGGTTTTTTTTGGGGCAAAGACGAGGATATCTTACGAATTTTCGTTTCGCTCAATCTTTCTGTTCCATCTCATATTCATCTGAAAATTTATTTGGAGTTCGCTTAGTGCAGTTTTCTCTCGGCAGGTGGAGCACGTGTGAAACGTGGGCTTTGAGCGAGCGGGTCCACCGTGGAAATACTAGAGAGCTATCCTTATCCAGTGGTCATCACAGGTGTGAGATGTTCCGCAGACCTTAAGATTTCCTTCTAAGAAACCATGAAAAGGTGTTTCTAGTGAAGTTATTGTCAATCATATTGAAGTCACACCTCACACACTCTCTCATACTCAAAGACATATACACTGATTTGATTAACCTCCTTCCAAATTGTCGCTTTGTTTCGTGAAAGGCCTACTGGTGGGATTGATTTTTGTGATTATAACCATGTAGAGAAGTAAGATTATTGATTTTTCAGGAGCATTCATCGGTTTGGAAATCCCCATTTTCGTTGAAAATGCATCGCAGATGGAGACACCAATCTTGTCACAAAATCTATGTTCCTTTGCTCTTTTCTCTTCGTGAGAATAATGAATCGCCTCCGCGTGATGGGAGCCATCGCGAATGAAAAATCGTGACTTGGCGTCTCTCTTGTCGACGTGTGAGTAATCAAACGTTCTTTTAATTTTTCGATCACGAGTCTATCGCGACCTTTTAGAGACATAATAATATTACGGCAGAAATGTCACTTAACATCGAGACAGCGGTAGACTGCGAAAGGGCTACGATTAATTCTGATTCGATCTATCGAACTCAGCCTTGGTCACCCAGCAATACAAATGCATTTTTAAACTAATTTATGAAATATTAAGAGGCTTAGAGTTTCATGAAAGTGGTAATAACATTATTTTATCTTTCATTGGACTGTAAATATATTTAGATGCAGAAGAATATGTTGCGAGAAATTAGGATTGCTTAACTGGAGCACTACAATTTTTCATATCCGTAAATAAGTTTCAGTTGAGTAATAAGTGAAATAATCATATCTACAAAGCACTTCAAACGATCCCAAGTGCAGTTCCTCATACTCATAACGAGTGATATAAAAATCTATTCTATTCTATCCACTTAGCTTTATTAAATTTAAAAGTCTAGTTTCATCAAAATTACACGCAGTGCCTAACTGAAACTTTAATTTTGCTTCATCATCCGGCAGATATTTCATATAAATTGATTTTTCGTAATTTCAATTTTCAGTAATTACTTTTTAATCATCAAAACTGAAGAAGAATTTTCGAATCAACTGGATTTTGTACAATGATAAGTAGCGATAAGGTTTCATGCAAAGCAAACTTTCAAATACAGACGATAAACAAGTTATTGTTACGTATAACTACAGTTGGTTGGAATATTCAATTTATTAAATTATTTTACGTAAATTAATAAAATACACAATTTTTTACACGTATCTTACTTGGAATTGTACAAGGGAACATATTTGTATCGCGTTTTCTGGCGTTGCCAGAGGCGAGAAAAGTTAAAAGTTTCATCCAAAGTAACACACCGAAAATAAAATCACAAGTGTGACTATTTTATATCAAATTACGGTTCATGCGATTTTGCACATTATGCGCTAACGTCATGAATGTAGTGATCCATAGAATCAATTCGTAAAACCTTCTCTCAAGAAATAGATTCGATAACCTCCTCTCATTTCTTTTGCGTGACATTTCCTTGCCAGTTTTATTTCCCGTCTCTCTGCCCATTTTCACCGTTCCTTAATTTCACTTATTTTTTTCATTAAAAATTTCTCCCTCCTCTACATCATCCTGGGGATGTTTTAATTTCTCGGGCATTTTGATGTGCTCAACACTGAAATGCGGACCATATTATTTCCGCGCCAAAAATGAATTTTTTCGGCGCTTTCATTTATTAAAAAGAGCGGAAAATGGAGGAGCTGACTCGGAAGGTTTTTTATTATTATTCTCGGAACGAGTATTTTTTCATTAATTTCTTTTCCCACTTCCACGCTTCCACTCTATCTTTCGCTCTTTACGAAGGCGTTTTACACGTATGCGGTTATGACTGGTTAAGAGCTCGCGTTTATATGTTTACGAAAGTTATTATACATTGATAGTTGAGGATTAGTTAAGAGGATTTCCTCACGAAAGTATTTGGAAAATGGTCATTCATGACGTGTGATAAAAATAGATATTTTAAACAGATCTTAGGATATTTCCTTTGAGTTCTGTTTTCAAATTAAGTTCTTGAACTTCTTTTCAACTCTATTTCATACTGGAATAAAATAACAGATACCTAAGGGAATAAGTTGAAACCCGATGCGGTAACACACATCCACATGCGACTCGTAAAGTCGCCTTTCGGCGTGTGTCAGGGGGTGAAAACTCTGAGCATTCGAGTTACTATTTGGCTCATCGTTGTCGCGTATCGTTGGCGGAAAGATTGAGTCCCTAAAACGACTTGTCCTCGCATCTATTTCTCTTACTTTACGTTCCTTGTCGGATCGGCTGAAGTAGCAGAAGAGGGTCACATAATATCAATTAAGTCTTTCGCAAGTGTACTTCGTCTGAATGTATCAAGCAATCGCAGCATAACCTCTAACCTCCTTTCAGCCAATGATTCCCAACATGCGTCTGATAGCATTTTCTTAGTGCTTGCTTTTTCCTTGAAGCAGTTTTCAGCAAATCGCATCGCTTTGCAGCACTTTTTCGAGTTTGCGGGTATACGTTTCATTCGTTGGATTCCAGATACTCGCCGCATATTCCAGAAAGGGCCTGACCAAGGAGAAATAATATCGCTCTCTTGCATTTCATCGCATCTACGTACAATACGCTTTATAAAACCGACCTCTTTTGTTGCTCTATAGCAGATTTTTCGGAAATATGCTTTCCAGTTTAACTTATTTGTAAGAATGATTACAAGATATTCAACTGACTCTACTACATTTATTTCATTCCAATAAATTTGTGTGGGTATTTCTTTCATTGGTTCCTTTCGAAGTAAATAACTACAGAGCATTTATTTACATAATTATCTACTTCCTATTTTTTGTATGAACTTTGAATATGAGCTAAATCGTTTGATAGTGAACCGCGATCTTCGTTGCGCGATATATTTTTCTTTCTTTCTATATATTACCGAGTCATTCGCCCTCATATTTCAATCAATCTTGTCGCTCTTTATATTTATCTGAAAGAGTCCGATTACCCTGCTTTGAGGTGTTACAAAGGTAAATTTGACTTTATCCGACCTAATGCCGTCAAGTATTACTAGTTGATCTCTCTCATGGAGGAAATTCTCGACCCAGTCAATAACTTCCTTATTAACACCTGCTAATTCTAATTTGTAAATATATTTTAGTGAGGGACTTTGTCGAAATCTTTCTTGAAATCAAGGAAATTAGCAACCACTTGCTTTATACTCTTATCAGGTGTCCTGAACTAATAATGAAAGTTGAGTTTCGCAAGATCGGCCCTTTTAAAAACCATGTTGGTTCTTACTGAGGAAACAATTGCTACCTAAGTATTTTATGAGCGAGGTAACAACGATATGCTCCAATACTGAACAGCGAAGATAATGAGATGGGTCTATAATTTACTGGGCCCTCTTTTAATCCGCATTTATGAACAGGCGTACCATTCGCTAACTTCCGATCTAATATACAGCCATCTTTCATTGACCTAGTGAATAAAATTTTGAGAAATGGGGTGGCGCTTTCTGCCACTTCTTTCAACATTCTATCCGTAATACCCTCTGGACCTGGCGATAACTTATAATGAGCATACGTATCAGAAAATGATTTTATCAGAGACCTTCTTTGTGGGCGGTTTCTGCAACGTGGGGCTTTTTCTTTGCCGGAATAAACTTGCAAAGATATTTCCTCACACCACTCTTTCTTTTTGTTTTTCATTAACCTTTTAATATAACGACATACGAGGTGGAATAAACCCACAGTATAATAAATCCACGTGGAAATACGCTCACAATGGCGTAACTTCGCCAATAAAGGGTCAGTCAATCAATCAATCTATCTATCACGTGCACTTTTCAGTGAGATGAATACAAATGATGCATAAAAATACAAACCACTTATTGACCTTAATCAGGAATGGCCATTGAAATATGGTAGACAAAGAATTTATTCCAAGAATTAATTAATATTTCGAGCATTGAATACTGAAATACAAGATTCCAATTATCAAATACTCTGGAATTCAAACTCGAAACTCAATTTTAAAAATATATTTCAAAATCGGGTGCTGTTATTGCCAGCAGGTCATAAATTAACTCTGGTTATATGAACAGTTGGCGTCGCCTTTCTTGGAACTCCATAAAGATCGATTGAAAATGTTTTAACTTTGAAACGATTCTATAAAAGACTTAATTTCAGTTGACATTTACCAGAAATTCTTCAGATGAATGCATAAGTAGAACGGCCGTATTTCGTGCACACGGACGAAGCGCGAGGCTTAAAATAGCTTAGCGGATCTCATATATTGTTTCGGAGCATTAATTCGCTAATTTTATTAGCCTGTGACACACTCATAAGGAGAATTATAGATTCGATTAATTATTGGAGCGAAAGAAGCTTATTGAGATTAATGAACGTGGAAACGCGACTTACGGTCCAATTACAATATGGCCGAATGCATCATTTGGAATTCCTCCCGCATCAGGTATTTCGATTTTTCTCGGAAGTATATTTCATGCTTGCGAGATGAATAGTTTATTTGCATCATTAAATGCTCGAGCGTCCTATCTCGGGGTAAAAACGGAATCCGAATTTTAAGAGTATGATGTAAATTATAGCGCGTTTCTGTAGCGTAGCAATGAGCATAAGTGTAATTTTATTTGTCGACGTAGATAAATTAACCGGAGGAATATGTATGCATTCCTATTGTTTTTTGGAAGTGCAAAATTCAGCTTGCCGAATGTTCCCCATTTCAGCGAATAAATGATGCTCAACTGTTTTTACGTCATTCCGCGAGATTAAGCTTTGGATAGCGTCGCATACCTCTCTAGTTATTACCCAAAACTGGAATATTTATTGCCTCTGGATTCATAATGGCGCAATATTGTAATTAATTTGCAAATCACGTGGACAAAGGAGCCGCTGCATATTCGTCTCGCAAAATTAATACGTATTTCCAAATCCGATTTATTATTACGGAATCATTCCAATTAATTGAGTTAACATCAGGCGTTTAATTTTTCTTTTTTTTGCGTTTTCGCGAAACAATGCCTTGGATCTAGTTGTTTTCTTTTTTTAAACTCTCACCTCAATTGTTTTAACAAATCAAATTTAATTTCGTTCACACGTCATAATGGGGCTCTTGGGGTTATTGTTCCCTTTATTTATCGAAGCTATTTTTTCGCTTTTTATTTGTTATATTAAACATTGATTATTCATCATCAGTGGGATTTCGAATTAATTAATTAATTAAATTTGACATAATATTGAATAATACGAGAATAAAACTCTTTCAGCACGGATTTAATAGCAAAACCCATTCATACGCCCATTACTTGAGAACAGAAAGTGTAAAGAATTTTACAACTCGTATTCTATGGAAAATAATCGGATCGAATACCGATTTACTGTTTTCGATTTGTGTACACAATTTCATTTCAATGTCTGGATTAGGAGGGTCTATGTACGAAATTTCGATCTACAAATGCGAAGCACTTCATGTGATCATCACGAAAAAAGCTTCATGTATTTAGACGAGTTTTCAGAAGAAAGAAACTTAAACTTGAATGAAGTAAGAGAGCCATATCTCATGAAACTTCTCTTTTTAATAGTCTTTGAAAGTGGAAATGCAGTAGCGCGTCGGAGCGGAGTCTCCGATCACGTTATTTCAAAGGAAGGTGAAATTTTAAAGAATATTAAATTAAAATTTTTATTAGCAATTAATTAAAACTGATTAGTTCACCGACAATAATTTAATGAATAGGCATACAAAATATTTTTAAAATGCTGAGGCATTAAATGTTATGAAAACTGGATTTAATTCGAAATTTGTTTTCATAAGCTGTGAAAAACGGAAGAAAATTAAAGGTATATTATTAAATAATGTTTCATGTATTTTCTGAAGTCAAATTATTCTTGAGAAACTAATCAAGCCCGAATTAATATTTTGTTCATTATCTCTCAATATTTACATATATCGTAAAAGAAATTTTAATTTGGAATTGATTAATAAAACATAAAAAACCTCTCCATCAACCACCCACACGGATTTCCAGGGCATAGTTTCAAATTGTAATTCAGTATATCAATTAAAATTAATTGATTAAATATATCAAATACACAAATTGCGAATTTTTATCGAAAGCTTTCATTTTAATGAAGCGAATCATACGAAGGGACACATTTAATTCACATAAACTATTACAGAATAAGTGAAAAATGTGTTCATGACTGAGAGGAAGCGTTTATCTTCTTTGTGAGGGCCCTTGAAATTATGGAGGAAGAATTCGGTAGAAAGATAACATTACCATGGAGAAATGATAACATTATTCGCTAACAGAAATATTCTTCTCTGAATCAAATGTTTGTGACCGAGACGGCATCGAACTTGACCTTTCCTCGGAGTAATTTTTATTACACCAACTTACGATTACGAGATAGAATTGAAGCCTATCATTTTATTAGCCGATAGCGCTGATGTAGTCCATTATCGAACCAATTCCCGGACGGAACGAATTAAAACCCCGCGCTCTTAACCAGGCGAATGCAAAACTTTCCTAATTAGCATCGGAAGCCTCGCTTCATTTAATTACGTAATACTATAAAGTAATTAGTTCGTGCCGGTAGGTGCATCGTTTATAAATTTTAAAAGCAGCTTCTGTTGAACACTGCAGCCACGGGGTTCCGGGGAATTGTCCAGTTAATTAATTAAATGGAACTATTTTCGTCGACCATTGTTCATTATTATTCCTCTTCTAGCGGAGCGTTAATAACAATTCCTATGTTCATGAAAAGTGCCACCTTCACCGGGTTTATTATTTAAACAAGGAATTCTTGACGCGTGGCCCAAACAGCCGAAGCACTTTACTTGTTTCTCCGAAGCTCTCTCGGACACCGGGGCACTTTTAATGGGCAAACTTTTAAAGCATTAATTTCTCCAAGGGATGCATTAACGCATGGTTTGCATTAACGCATGGTTTGCATTACCACCAATGGGTGCCAAATTAATGGAAAAGTCGCCGCCCTACAGTTGGGAGGTAATTAAAGTAATATATCTCTTTAAAAAGGTATTAAATTGATCTTTTCCCCACTCCTTCCTTCTTCTCCTTTCTTTTTTTAATAAAAATGGGAAAAGTTCTGGGCGAAGTTTATCGTCCCACGAAATTGAACTGCGAGTATTGGGGTTAAGGGAAAAAATTATTTCAAGGGCGAACGGCAAAATGGAATTTGGCGAAAATTTCCATTAACCGCGGGATATTATAGAACGAGGTTAAATTGATTTAAAAAGTGCGGGAATTAAGGATCTGACGGACCCGTAAGAGATCCCAGGTCTCTCATTTTCCTCTTATTTTATTTTCCTAAATTAAAAACTTAAGTTTTCAGAGTAGTTAATTTTTTTAGCGTTATAATTTTTCCTTTCAGATATCGCTAGAGTATCAGATGAAGTTTTTGAGTTCCCGTAGTCCTGTTTGGTGGTTCTGAATTATAGGTACTCGTTTGTTCTGAGGATTATTACCGCTGGAAATTGATTGCATATACTCAAATCCGATTCTAAATTAAAAAGATGCTAAGGTTTGCTTAGGAATTTAACATCGATTGAGCCATTAATTAACCGGACGAACACTGGGTTGGATTTGGAAATTTTATCGGATTTTCCAGATGTGACGTAATTATCTCTTACGTCAGGAATAACATATGCTTGGGCGTCCTTAAAATGCTGAGATAACGTATTAATGAAATATTTCTTCATAATTTCTCCCAGGAAATTTATTTGATCGGCCTGATGACCTTTTTCCATCAAAATTGAGAGGATTGAATGTAATCTTGAATTTTAGTATCATGTTGTTTGGTGTCTTTTTAGTCCTGTTCAAACAACCAGCAAATATAAAATCAAATAATACTGCCTAACATATATTGATCTATTAAGAGGAGTTTACTCACTAATAGTGCAAAAGTTCTGTCACAGAAAACTTGACCTTTTGTTTGAAGACCAAATCGCTGGAATGTAATTAACTTTGATTTCACGAAATTCTGACAGAAGTTTACGAATAAATTGAAAGATAGTAGCGAATGTCATCTTACAGTTTAAGAATGATCTCTTCTCTCTTGCATTAACTGAACTGAATGCATTCTTAAAACTACAATGGCTGTGCTACCATTAGGAGCTTAAAGCGTTGAAATATTATTTCTGATAAGAAATCCACGTCTATTTCATTCTTTCAACAGATCATCTAGGTTAGCTTATAGAAGATGATTTCTCCTGTTTCATAATGTTCAATATAAATATGTCTGTGTTAAAGAGCCATCATTCGTAAGAAATAAGAAACTTAGGAAAAACTGTGATAGAAGAAGTAAGCACCCTGAAGAATTTAGGTTACTTTTACGTCATAATGCTTGCATTAACATTAGCATATTTGTAATGGAATTAAATGTATATAATAATGGAAATTCATGAGAACGCTAATATATATTATCAGTTGTTCTGTGCTCGATTAACAGATACGAAAATAACAATTAAGATAAAGCAACGTGAAAACACAAAATCATATTTATATAAAATTCCATCTAGGTGGAGCAAAACTCAACTTTTATTTAGTTAAACTATTCCCTACACATTTGAAAGGATAACACGAAGCTGCTGAGAGGACATAAAATGACGATAGCTTTGAGGGGAGGTGCCTGAAAATTAGCAGCATTCGGAGAAATAAAAGCCTCTCAGGGATTTGGAGCGTAAAATCCGAAGAGCGATTGAAACGTATCGAGGGAATTATCGGTTCCGGAATCGATCCTCGAGATGAATCGTCGAGTCGATCCAGCTCGTTCCAAGAATATCGAAAGGTCTCGGAGCGATTTCTCTGACGGAGCTAACCTCTAAAATTAAATCCCGCGTCAATTTTAAAAACCGTGGAGGGCTCTTCCCCTCCCTTCATCTTCATGCTCGTAAAATAATGGCGAAGCTCTGCTCAACCATAACTTCGATCCCATAGGAACCCACTCTCATTATCTGGAACGGCCTTTATTTCTGCCTGCTCTTTCATCCCTTTCTCTCACTCTATACAACGACTTTCACCTTCTCCTCCTTATGCATTACTCCACTTCATAATCTTGCTTTGATTCACCTTTCGTCTCATATTTCCAGCATAGCGGGTTATTCGCCGTGAAACTTAAGAGTTTTCCCACAGTCCTAATTCATTCTGTGTTTGTTTACATATTTATATATAACTTCAGTTGTTGTAAGCTAATTCACTTGGTCTTAGTTAGATTCTTCTGTCTAACGGCGTCAAAGGTTAGAGGTAAAAGAGAGAAAACGGGCCTTACCTAAAGGGAAAAAATAATATTTTTCCTCACGCTCTCAGTCAACTTTTCGGATCATATTTTGCTTCGTTCTGCAAACCACTGCTTAACGTTTTCCACAGTATACTTACGTGCTTACTTAAAATACATGGCGCACTAAACTATTAGCTGGCTAGTTTGTCTAGAATCAAAGCAAAAAGAAAGGAACTAGAATAAATTATTATCAACAATAGCTCCCACAAACCAATGATAAATGCACGCAATGCAAATTTTGAAGAATATGATATTCCTCCTTACAAATGTGTATGCCATGTCATTGTGTATGCCATGTCAGTGTGTATGCCATGTCAGTGTGTATGCCATGTCAGTGTGTATGCCAGTGAGTCGCGCTCCCTGCTTTGGAGCTACTGCCTGAGCCTGAGTTTTGGAAAGTCGGTCTAATTTTTTGAGAAAACATCTTTGTTATTACTAAGTCGGTGAGAGCTTACTCTAGGGTCAGGTTACAGAGTTCACTTTCAATTTCAGTATTTAAATTCAACATGGAATGAATGGCCTGCATAAGTCTAAACAGTAATCACATCAATAAATACGTAAGCAGTAAAAATATTTCAGTCACACTAATTGTATCACTTGAAATGGAAAGGAAAGCCATTCGTCGAAATAGCTCGGGATTCTAGAGGATTCTATCATAGATAAATGATAATTCCGAGAAACATTTATCTTTAAAAAAATTGGATTTTACGGAAAATTTTAGACAAAATAATCGACAGAAAATTCAAATAATATTAATGGCCGGCCGGAATTTACCGGGAATGGTGTCGGAGTGGTCAGCATAGTATCGCTCCGACCCGCTATGTCCCGGGTTCGAGTCCCTACTACTTGGACTTTTCTGGTTAGGGAGTGGTTATGTGAGTTCCTCTATTGCTTCTATTTACTTCTCTCCTGTATTTGTCCAATAAAAGGATGTTTGTGATGACCGATGGGAAAATAAAAAATGAAAAGAAATTGCCAAAATCTCTGGAAGAACTTCATGACAATGATTGAATTAATTTCCAAAGTCTTAACGTGTTCATTAAATGATTTGATACATTTAGTAAACATTTTCTCTTGTTGTGAGTTGCAGTCAGAAGGGAATTATCCATTCAGTCTATGCTCCTATTTAATAAGAATATAATTTTCACACTGTGATGTCGTCTAATAAAGGCAATTAATTTGAACGATGAAATAAAGGTAAATATATTGGTTGACAATACACTTAAGTTACAATTTTTTTTCGTAGTTCTGTAAAAGCTCCTTTTCCATATCGTACTGTTTTTATCTCTCTTTAACAGAGCCGGATACTTCATTTCATCTTTCATAATCACGACTGCTCCACTTATCCAATTTTATCTTTCCTTTTCCTCTACTTACATTCAAGTTGTGCGTATTCTTATCTATAGCTTCGAAAGAGGGACTCCGTAACTTCATCTCTTCTTTACCGATAAATAATTTCAATCCCTTTTCGCTGAGGCTGTCCTATATTCTTTTTTGTTTTCTCTCTTCCTTCTTATTCAATTTTCTACATCCTTTCTTCTTCCACTTCTCCCCCTTCGTTTCTCACGGTTTCTTGTCATTGTGGGATCACCGTAGGCAATTAAACTGGCCTAAGCTTTATAAATTCCCGCTCTCTTTGAGCTCGATTTTGGAAATGGGAAAGCGGAAGGTAGAGGACGCTTTCCTTGAGCCCCTTTTTACAGCCTATTCCCTCTTCTTCTCGCTAGATGACTCTGAAGAGGTCAATATCAGAGAAAGAGATGTTCCGCGAGTAATGAGGGCGGTCGGGAAGAGAAGAGCGGAAGCCGTTATTTCTTTGTTTTATAGTTTTTCCGTTGGGCCGAATGGGCCTCGTATGGCAGCATCGGATCGCCCGATAAATGTAGACAAATAGAAATCGGTCGGAGAATCGCTTATGTTTTAGTCTTTTTTTCCCTTCGAGATCGTCTCTTGTTTAATCTCGGCGAGATCGGGATGGATTAGGAGTTCCTTTTACGGAGTCTAGTCAAACCTCCGAGGCACTCGAAAACGTATACGAACGATAATCGAAACGAAATTGGAAGCGATATAGGAAGGGGAGCGGAGTTGATGAAGAGAGATCGCAGGAGAAAGATTGGATCGATAAAATGGGTTAAGAAAGACAGATGAATGCGGGACGGCGGGGGGCGTTTAAGGGAATCGATTCTGATAGCGTTCTGAAGTCCTTCTCCGGGGGAAGGGGAAATACACGGAGTATAACGTAAACAACGGGATCGATGGGCGGAAAATCCTTAACTGAAAAGGAGTGACGTTCAGTGGAGACGTGAAGAGGGCAGCAGACGGGTTTTTGTTTTTTCTTTTCACCGGGAAACGGCAAACAGAGCCTCGTAATTATTTCTCTTCTTGTGTTTTTTGGTTATTGAAGGGGTTTTTGTTGTTTCCCGAGGAATGGTAGGCAATTTAGCTGTCAGCTTTCATTATTTTTCTGGGAGACAAATTTATGCTGCTGAGCGATCTTGGATAGCGCTATTGGATTTTGATTTTCCATTCCTAGGTTGCTCTCAATTTGATCTTCTAAAATGAAATAGAAGCTCCGACGTAACGATTCTATTTCGAATCTATTATTATATAATCCTATCATTGAATCTAAATCTAATAATATAATTATACTAATATTTATAATGAAATTTCTACTACACTAATGAGCATGAAGTTAATGTTACACTAATTAATTATCAAATAAAGCCATTGGCAAATCGCCTTGTTTTACTATTTCGTTACATTCATATTTTTTTATATTAAAACAAAGGAAAGAAAGGGAAAAAAGCTACCAGAACAGATCATTGTCACTCTTGTGTTATTTAATTTACGTTTTATATTAAAAGTATTACTTTTTAGTCAATATATTTGTTCCTTCGCTCTTCATTATGTCTACATTTGGTTCGCCGAGGTCTTGTAATTGTGGAGTAATTTTATAAAGCTCATTCCTTGAAAATATCCAACTAAACTATCAACTTATTCTTACATCAGACAATGAAAAAAAAAGACGAGCTTATTTTCATCTACGAGCTAATTAACCAACTAAGCTTCTGATGGGGAGCAGTAGTTTATTTGTCTCATAATACATCCAGGATAGCTGTTTTCCCCAAAAGTCTGAATATATTCATGGACGGTAGAAATCGTCCATCCCGTGCACTGGAGTCTGGCATGCGGAAGTAATCTAAACTCTTTTTTAAGCCAAACCTTATTGTTCTAATTATGGGGGCGCAAAAAAAGACGACGGCCCCAAGTACAAGTCCTTACATTTCGACCGGGATGTCGAAGCAGAAAGAAAGCCGCCAACCGCAGTAGAGGCAAAAATAAACAAAAAGGGGCAAAAAGCGAAGTCCTCACGTTGAAAACGCTTAACGATTGTTTTTGCAACAACCTCCTGGTCGTTACTCTTCTCTCCTTCACTTTGACGCGTAAATGACGACGAAGTTTTAGCGCTCTTTTTTCGTTTTGAATCTTTTTTTTTGAAAAAGAGGAGACGTTTTCCCTGGGATAATAACGGAAGACTAATGAGTCTCTTCCATGCCGCTTCTTTTACAAAAAAAGCCTTCAGTTTTTTCCTAAAGAGCGCCTTTTTTGGGGTGTCGTCATGGGGTAACAAAAAGGACTCGTAATCCAGCTTTTTTCCCCGCGACCCTTCTTTCGGCTCAATCCTTCAGTTTTCCATTAAAATCCTTTTCTATAAATCTCTTTTTCGACCTCTTTCATTTAACACATTCCTCCTTTCGATCTAATTGAAGCCGTTATTCGGTTTCTTCTCAGGAACTGAATCGGTGTTTTTGTCTCACTAGTCTTTCGTTGTGAAGATCTGAAGTTTGCGTGATTTGTGAGAGGTAGGCTTGAGTGTCAGAAAGCTTGGACACTTCAGCCAAGTACTACTCGATCACTTCACTATGTTTCATTGGCTAAAATACATCTAATCAAACAATTAGGCTAAGTAATGGACTTCATAAAAAAAATCATGACAAAATATGATGATTTTGGAGGTTTAGAATAGACCTTGTGGGGCCATACCGTTTTCAAAGTTTCTAAGGGCTTTTACGAGCTAGAAAATGTTGCATAATATGTTTTTGAGATGAAAAAACATATTTTCGCTGTACTAGAGGCTGAGACGTTTTGGTTAATGTATTTAACTTCAATGAATATACTTGAATTCAAGAGTGCTGGGTAGGATGTTCTTGAAGTAAAAATACCAAATTGAGGATGATAAGTCTGAGTTAGTTGCTGGCTGCATAAAGCAATGTGAAAGAAGTACCTCTTTTAAACTTTATATTTATTAATGTTAATGATTCATAGATACTAAATTGGATAAAATGCTATTCTGGGACTAAGAAAATGTTTTATTCATTTCAAAGTTGCGATAAATCTCCAAAAATATTTTTCTTACTTTCCGTGTATAAGGTATTCTTTCTCTAAGTTTAGGCTTTGATAGTTCCATGGTTTGGAATGGTTACCTAACCAAGATCGAAAAGGGAAATTCTATTTGCCAAATCGGAGAGTACTCTCATATTTATTTAGGCCATCGCTTAAGGCTCGATATCTCTAATATTATATCCTATCATGATTGCGGTCTCACAATAAGGATCTTTTTTGCTGTGAAAAGTGCTTTTTATTCGGACTTATCTGCATTAAAATGTGCTTTGAGTTAAAATGAAATAGTGCTGTATCATTTCGGTGCATTCCAGCGAAGGCATTCGGGAATCAGTTATCAAGATTACAAAAATAATAATAATTTTTCTTTCCGCTCAGTAGTAATTGTATTTTGGTGTTCTTAATACGTTTTTTAAATATAACTCAGCTGAAGTGGAGTAAACAAATTATGTTATTGGGACTGCTAGCGTGCACTATAGTTCAACGAAATTTGATTTCAGGTCAGAAAAGAAAAGAAAAGCTTCTTTAGAAAAAAAGCTTCCAAAGAAAAACTTCTTGTAAACATCATGACTCGACCACAGAAAGGCCCCATTTTTGGCGATAAAAAGAGTGTGAAAATATAGCGAGGTTTATCCATCCGAAGGTGCATCTCCGCCCCTTCAAATTCGCATTTCCATTGTTTCAGGGCTCGTATTCACACGGGGGCGGTGTTATGGCGGTGGGAAGATCTCTAGAAGGGACCTCATCAAACAACTTCCTTGCTCAATGCGGTTCTTGATTACTCTCCCAGCCGCCTTTCCTCTCTCGTGATTGCATTATTGTTCTCTGTCCCTCATTTGATTTACCCTCCCGCTTTCAGATGTCTCCCCGCGACCTTCTCCTCAATGGACGCATTCTAGTGTGACGAGGAATGCATAACGAGCTCCATCTTGATTTCGAGCGAAAAAAGAGGAAGAAAGGGTGGACGAGGAAGTTTTATGCATCGGTGACACGTCCGAAAGGAGTTGTATTAAGAGTGTTGGCGGAGTTCTGATACTTTTAGGAGGGGAGAGTGAATGTGCTTGTTTGGAAGCTTAACGTCGCGACGACCAAAGCGCGCGAATCAGCATGCGCTACATAACCAATGGTTTGCAAAATGTCTACGAATCGCACGATCGAATTCATGGAAGTCGGTGTAATACGAGCATTAGATTATGTTGGATATTGCAAGATAGTGTCATATTTAGTGACTTATTTTATATTTCCCTGCTTTACAATTTCACCAGCAGCTTATTTTATGATACCATCCTTATTTTGATTTATTCGAGCTATTTGTGATCCTTGAGAGAGTAAAGGCGCCACACTAGGAGTATAACGTTTTATTCAATTTATTTCAACACAGAGTAAATAATAATAAATGTTAGAAACAATATCGATGAAAATGAAATATTTTGAGTTTTGATTAACTAATCAACGATGCAAGAATTAGTATTATTTTATCTTAGATCATTTTCAAAATTCTCAAATGCTTAAATACTCGGGGGTAAAATGACGATTTTCAGAATATTCACAAGACAAAACGGTAAGAATGCCTTTCCGTAACCCTTCTGAATTCTTTTCAATAATATTTCTTGCTAACTAATGTTTTCGTGAAGAGATCAAATCAAAAGCTAACTCTGTAATAGAACGTAGTTACGATGCGATTATACGCCCATTTTTAAGCATATGTTTTCTTAGCGTTAAACAAATGAGTTAAGGGAGAATATATCTACTTGTAGAAAAGTATACGTGAAAAAGATCAAGCAAACCATTCGAAGAGTAAGAGCGGGCGAGTATTAGCAGTTAAATTGTCTTCGGCGAATCCTTTCATATGGACAATGGAAGGCGTCTTGAACGAAGCACGTGTTACGACACGGCATAATCCTTTCCTATATTTTTGGCCATTGGGATTTTTTTCTTAAGGGGCGTTTTTTGGGTTCGGTTTTTAGTTATTTTTTTGGCTTTTGGGGGCTTAATTTGGCCGGGGATTCTTTTCCGGGGCTTCCTTTCGGCCTTGGGGGGGAAGGAAAGGAAAAATATCTGTCCCGGAATTGATCCCAGCGCCTAATATTTCGGTGAGTCCGTTCACATTCTCGGTCGCTCGTAAAAGTTTACTCCGCCGTAAATGGCCCGCATTTGCTCCTCCGCTGCCGCTCTTCTTTTGTCTTTTCTGCTCCATGTTCGCGAAACGTAAAGGAGGAGAGGCTTTGACCTAATCCAGGCCTCTTCTTTTTTCTGTCGTCTTCCCGGTACGGAAAAACAGTGAATCCACCACGTGGTTCCGCTTTTTTCTCGCGTGGAATCACGGGATGGTGATGGCGTCACGTCGGCTCGCCCTTTCGCTTGGCCCATTTTTCGCCTCGTGGAATTAACAGGAAAGATGGGATGAGGATGAAAATGGGCTTAGAGGGTTGGGAGGGGTGTGCACGTAAGGGTGAGTGTCGGAGAAAGTCTTTTTTTTTAGATTTCCGTTCAATGGAGAGGAACGGGCATGGAGGGTAATGGATAAGGAGTGAAGGAATGAAGGAAGGAAGAAGAAACGGGGAGAAGTGGCGGAAAAAGATGCTGTCTTTTATTTTTTTTGAAAAGGAGAGGTCGGATCAGCGCAGGAGTCGTGGGAGTGGACACGAATTGTGCGGTGAGGGGGAGAAGCTCTCTGTCGAGCCCAGTGAAGGAGTTACCATGGAGACGTTGTTATACGTGCCTCTTCATCTGATCTTTACTCTTTCGCGCTTTCTTTTATCTATTGTTCTTTGAGTTAGCCGACTTTTGAAGCTCCCTTCTCCTCTTTATCTTTGCTCTACCTATTATTAAATACGGACTTTCTTAGGAAGACATTTCGACTAATCGGGGGTATCTGAAAATACGATATATTTACGAGATTGATCTCTTTTCTCATCACTGAAAGATTTCTACTCCATGAACCACATAACAAAACGCATGGCTTACTCATAGCATTTAATCAAGAGCTCAAATTTTAAAATATCAAATTGATGGTAGGTTTTACAGAAAAATAGCTTTAAAAACTGAATTAAATTAGCAATTAGTACCTTCCTAATCATACCACGGGATCGTTTTACGCATTTCTATGATATTATTACCTAATTTGGCTTTAGATATAACTTCTCTCTAAAAAACCCGTTGATACAACTGAATCCGAGTTAGTAGATCTTAATTCCTTTTCTTTATATTTTATCGTCATATTCATTTTCCTATTGCGACATTGCTCTAACTCTGTAACATTCTTTAACTTATTTCCCCCTTCTGCTTTTCTTTAGATAGAAGTTTTCTGTCTTTATTGTTTTCATTTTTTTCCGTCGTTAGTACCTTTCATTCACAGGTTCCTCCTGATACAGCGGACCTTCAATATCTCATAATGGCTGCTCTAATAACCAAGCTATCCTATTCTTTTTTATCCTCTCCCCATCCAACTCAAATTCTCATCCCTTGTCTTAATCCTCTCTCTTATGCGGGAGATTTTCTCCTCATCTTCCTTGTTCTATAGTGGTAATCCTCATCCTGAAAATGCCTCTTTTAACACCAAATCCTTTTCTCTTTCTTTTCTACTGGAACCTCCTTTCACTTCAACCCTCGGATTTCTTTTATCTCTCTTTATTCCAGCCACTCCATTCACATTGCACATTCTTTTCCGTCCTCATCTTATCTTAAACATACTTTTGTATTAATTCCTCTCAATTCCCTTCTATTCCCATTGCTCAGCTTCACACTTCCATTTCCCTCAACTTTTTCTCTTCCTTTCACTTTTCCCCTTCATTAGCCTCACCTCCAGCTTTCACTTTCCACCACTCTTCGTCTTTTCAACTCCTTTGATCCTCATACTCTTCAGATTTCGTCTCTTTCCTTTTCATTAATTTAGACAATCTTTTTATTCCTTCGGGACTTGGAAGGGATTTTCCTGCAAGGATTAAGGGCGGCCTCTTCCTCGCTTCAAATCTGGTTCTAATTAAGCTGAATGCGTCAGGAAGTAGGATTGCTGGGATCGACTGATTGGTTGCCCGTAGACGTTCGTTTGGATTACTTGCTAACAGGCAATTCAACTCACTGAAGTGAGACATAAATTAATAGAAGCAGTACCGATTGAGTAGTTCATATAAAACGTCTTGTAAGATTTTCGAATAAGCCTAAGAATTTATTAATGGATACAGTATTCTGAAGAGGTAAGTCATAAAAGCTCTAGGAAAATTGGTGCGATGTATAGTCTTCGACTGAATTATTTCTCCGTCATAGTAGCCACTTGAAGTTTACATTTTTTCTTGATTTCCTTTTTCTAGAAAATGTTTAATTATATGTGGCAAAGGTACTAGTAAGTACATGGCAATTTTGAAAAATGTAGAATTCATTCGTTGGACAAGGGTGTGTGTAATCACGTGTGCTGTTCGTTGAACGAGAAGGAAGCTAGCTCGCTTTTTGATGGGCTTGCTACTAGCTCCCATACGTTTAGAAAACTTAGAAAGCGATTCGCTAGAATAATAGATGTGTAAAGACCAGACCTTGTCTTTGAAACGCCCGTTGACTGAGAAAATAGTTAGTGAGACGATTTTAGGAACACATCACTCGAAATTTTGAGGATCAATTTCTCTACATAAATCATAGATCAATCCTGTGAAGTAATTAAGGAACTTTCAGTAACTCTTGATTATTGGAATTAAATTAAGATATCCGACCTCTTCTATATTTACTTCTTTTCACTATTCAGTTAACGATAAAACCTACTGCTTTTCGGCTTACTATATTTCGGCTGAAGAGGAATGGATTTGAAATTTTTACGTAACTCCAGGATAAGACGAAGTTTAATAAATGCGGATTGTTCTACGCAGAATTTTTTGTACGAATTTACTTTTCCTTTCAATGATCAATACAAAATGTTCATGAATACTCAGCAGTGTGTAGAATCTTATACGAACTTGGTGATAAAGTGACTCGGATTACTTTGAAATTTTATCCCAAAGGTTCCTGATTTTGCAAACCTCATATCGTAGCACAACATAGACTTCCTTCTCAATAGCAAACGATTCGATTAAAGCGGTTACAGGGCATAAATAATGCAGGCTTACAAAGCACTCATTTGATGACGTAGGCGGAATTAGTCCGATTGTCTTTCCGATCTCGCGGTGGCGTAATTAAACGAGGAGAGATAAAGATACTAATTAGCAGGCGTTCTCGATCCTCTATTTATGACGGATATTGAAAATTGCGTCTCAATCCGCCAACCTGCTCGCTTCACTGATTCGCCGAACCTCGAGAACAAGAGACGTGCGATAAGCCAAGAGCAGCGATGGGAAACCTCATTCGAGATCCATAAATGGAAGCTGCTGGATATAATTAATTAGCTGATAATTAAGATTCCTTTGTATCAACGTACCAATCTAAGCGTAACCGCAGGCTTCATCAGATATCTCTCTGAGGGGACGAAATTTTCCGGACTAACTATAACCATGTTTTAACGAACGAATTAAACAAGAGAGGATTCGTGAAATAGATTTGCTAATGGAAGTCAATGCCGGCGCTAACGGCTAGAACTATTCCGAGAAATTAAGAAGGTTCCAGAAAGCTAAAGGTATCGGATATATGTATATATGTCGTGCGAACATAAAAAAACATAACCGATTAATAAGAAAGTATATATTTAACAATCATATATTTTGCTTCAATACCATAGGCGCATAAAACTGTATAACACAAAACAAAAATCGAAATGTTTTGGAAAACTTGAACAGCCATACATTTCAGTACGTTGAAGAGATGACGGAGACATGTTGAGAATATCTTTGCTAAACCAGTCTTCACCAGTTTCCAGTAGGGCGAATGGCAGTTTCACGATGGTTAGGTCTCTTTTACGTGACGTTCTTTTATTCAAGCTTGTATCTACCTTGTGACGAATTCTCTTTGTTACTTTTTCATGAACAAAACATCGAGTGGGGGATAGGAAAGTGGGTAGTGCGGTCTCCTTTGGTGAAACCGGTCCCTGGTTCGATTCCCAGGGGGGAGAGGTGTATGTGCGGTAAGCTATCGGAGCACGTTAAAAAATTAGAATTATATGACTCATGCTGTTCCTAGCGTAACTTGTTCGAACTTTACAATGAAACTTCAGGTCAGGCTCAGTGGTCATAATTAATTAAAATATAAATGTTTAAGGAAGAAATAGGAATGTAAAAGAGAAAGATTTGGATGCTACTTCGAGTAAAATATTGCAAGGAAAAAGAAAATGCTTGAAATTGATCGCGATGGGGCTCAAAATAAGGAACGTAATATTTAACATTAAGTAGTATTATGTTTTAATTATACCGCAGAAGTTAAGCATTTATACATGGTAATATAACAAAGTCAATCAATTTAAATTAATAAATTAATATGCGATTAAATCAATAAATTAATATGTTGATATTTCTGAAATATCTTGTTCCGCAAAGGCATCTCATATTTATGAACATTTCGTCATCATTGTACATCATTAACGATGGAAACAGTAATATTATGGACACTAATGACTTTATAAACAAGCTGTGTTATTCTCAAAGCAATACGGTGGGAGTAATTATCAGTTCCTCCTCATGAAAACTATGTCTAAAATAGACGCTAGTAAATCTCATTCAGTAGACCTCATATAGAGATCGTTTTCGCCATTAAATGTCAACAATAGCCGCCTTAAGACGCGACATTTTACACGAAGTACGTATTTAGCGCAGCGAGATGATGCTACGTCACTTGAGATGAATGGAGACAAAAGAGAAGCAGCCCGCGTCAGCGAAAAGATTTAGTTTGTCAACCGCTTTGTACGTCCGCGAGTCCTTAATTATTCGCATCGGAGTTATTTCGGTAGAAGCGACGGGGAAAATGTAAAATAAAAAGGACGTTCGTTACTCTTTTCGCCAACTTTATAGCTACAAGCAGAGGCGTTTATAAGGAAAAAATTGCGAGACTGTTTTTATCTCCTCCCGTGAAAGATGTTCGTTAAAAAAATTAGAAGTGGAACGGAGTCGGTGCAAATTGCGGACTTGATAAGAAAGTCTTCTCTAACAGTTTGCCTGTTTATTATTTCTCTAAAAAGGGAGAGTTTCTGTTTATTTTTTGTTTCCGGGTCTCAACTCTAACCATCGGGTTTTCTAGCAATCTCTGACGAGCACTCCGCTGGAAAAAGTTCCTTGTTGCGTCGTAAATGAAAAGTTGGAGCGACAAACATGAAGCAACGAATGAATACTTTCTGGATGAGTTCTGGTCTAAAATAAAAAGGTGGCGATACGTCACAGAATTATGTTTCCAATTTATGAGTAGTAGAAGAAACGTTGCGTATGGATTACGGAAAAAATTACGGAAAGCGTCATGAAATTCACGGGAATTATTTCAGATGGAAATTTTAGGCAAGATGTGATACCTTCGTTAAGGTAGGAAATGTTAGAGTTCTCTTCCCAGTGAAATATTTATTCTTATTCAAAGTATTTTCGTAATTCCATTAAGTACATTACCTCCCAGTATCGTTAGGACGAGGTAATAGAGATCTTTTTAGATCCTTGTACATACGATTTTATTCTGTTATTCTATAAATTCTCTTTAATATTAGTCAAATTAATAAAATGTTAAGGTTGTAGCAAATTATACAAATCGATTGGATGAAGTTCATTTTATGTTACGCGTTTTCGGTAAATAATGTTTACAATTATCACTGGAAAATATTTCTAATCAGTAACTTTATTGAAAATTAGTAAATGAATCTTTATGAAGAAAATGAATGGTTACATTTACATGCTGAAATAAATTTTTGAAATATAAGAAATTTTTAGGGAGAAAAATTTACTCCGAATGCCTATATTAACATATCACGTAAGTGGAATAAGTTTTTCGTTTCTTTGATGATGAAGCAGCTTGAAATGAAAGCTTAGCATCCAATCATCTATATCGATTGTAATCCACTGAAATTTACATAAAACAAATTACACATTTTTCTAATAAACTTACTCTTGTGATGTATGTACAAGGTTTTGCTATTTTTTGCGAAACATTGTGTGGGGTGGAAACTTTGTTGTAATAGTTATTTTTTGAGATACTAAATATCATTTAGATTAGCTGACTTTTGATAGTTTTCTTTTCCAATATCATTCACAATCAAAACTGAGACCTTCGAACTTTTATAGCTGATCTAGATATTGCTTTAGAAAAGAAGAATTATTTTGATTTCTTCCCGTAAACAATAGATCGAAACAAAAAAATCTGAGTTGGTGTTGATGTGCTTGACCTATGCGTTTCTTATACGAACAAAGCTTCTTGGAATGTAGTGAATAAGTAGGAGTTGTGCATACGAAAAGTGCATGAAGAGTGGAGGGGTAATGAAAGTGATAGAAAAGGAAATGGTATGAGAAAGATGGAAGGCATGGGAGTGACGCGAGACCTCAACATTGGGTTAGTTAGTACGTCTCAAAGCCGTTATGAAAAAGGACGAAGGGATGAAAAGAAAGGCCGAGGGAGAGAGTGGTGTCACCGGCGGAACCATTAGTCTCGCATTTTTTCCCTTGTATTAAACGTATAGAGAAACGTCCGTCGAAAATAATGGCGTAATAACAACCTTCGTTTAGTCGATTCGTCAAGGGCCTTTATTTTATTTAGGGGTGCGGTTCTTCTCATTCTCTCAGGGTTTTTTTAGCGCCCCCTTTCTCTTTTTATCGCGAGCCTGGATTGAAAAAGGGTGTCGAAAAAGGCCGGGGTGAGGGGTTAACCCTGTGCCTCACCAGGGAAATGGGGTGAGAGAGGCGAAAAAATTGAAAATCACACCGCGCACGAGGGAATATATTTACCCCGGAGTCATTATAGTAATGATGACGCTCGAAACGTGGCGCCCTGATCGTCCTTCCCCTTATGTACTTCCGCCGCGGAGGGAAGGTATTCAAATGGGGGCGGGACCCAACCATGGGAGAATAAACGGATCTTTGTTTTCCCAGAGTATGTATTCTTCGGCGCAGTTTGGAAACGCGGCAGTCGGAATTAATCTTGCATTCGGCGGAGGGAGTCGAAGAATTGGTAGGGGAACTGTTCAAACGAGTTTCTGAATATTGGAGCGGTATAACAAATGAATCACACCCAAGAGATCGATACGCTTTAATGAATTTCAGTAATTTAAGTAAATCATTTATGCACGAGCATATGCATCGTATGGTATGAAAGGTTGATGCGGTCGCCTTATATTCTTATACTGTATGATAAATTGTGCCCTTCATATAAAGATGCTGTACTTTAGGTATTGTTTCCCAAAAAGATATTAAATTTATTAACGTAAGAATATTTATAAGCCTTTATTTGTAAAAAAAATTAATCGGGACTTTATTTGGCGAATCATATTTTACAAGTAATCTTACAGTTGACAATATAAAAAACTAACTGAAACAACCATGTTCTAAACAGAATTCGAACCAGGTTGCTGCTAGACGATCCACCATCAAAGATGGCAAAAACTATCATTTTGAATTTTTCCAACAATTTTTTAATAATTCACCTAAAATTAAATCGCTGAAAATTAACTCTTTTTTACTTCCAGAAATATGGCCATTCAACTTATGAGTTGATAAATATCGGCGATTATAATCTGTATACCAATTTGCAAAACTTTCGTTGATAGACGAATGTTTCTCGTGCACATTGGCACACACAGTTTTATCGAAATATTTCAGTTTTTTGGCCCCAAAATGATTTAACGTAATGAATATGACCCATATGCCATATCAGGTAATTAGTTTTACACTGCTTTGTTGTGGGAGATATTATAGACTGATCTCAAATGGAAGCTGTTATGTGGGTCAATGACAACATGGGCTCCCAAAAGTAATCAAGTTCATCTCATTTTGTCCTAGATTTGAAAGGCTTGGGTGATTCAATATACTTGGTTCTTCCCTTCTCTGATCAGTTGAATAGAGTATAAAATGGAGTGGTGGTAAACGCAAATGGTTTCATAGTTTACAAAGAAATGTCTCCATAGCAGTATTCTCATTCGGATGTCTTATTTATTCAATCAACTTTTAAAGAAAATACGCTAACATGATTCGGAAGTCCTTCAAGTGTACTCGGCTTTGTGCACTCATTTATAAAGCCTCTAAAGTTATGCAAAGGGATGTAATCTTGGCTTTATTGCGAAAACCTATACGATAATCATAGATATACATTTTGAAGTCGACAGTATTGATCTTTCCTTGGTGATAAGAGTTTTTCGAAAATCATTGAGGGTTTCCTCATACTGTGTTTCCTTAAGGAATATTTTATTCGGGAAGTAATGAGAAATTAGAAGAATTTTGCAAGTTTGTTGTTACTACATAATACGGATTCTTTTCTGGTTTACTATACCTTATTAAATTTATCTCTACAGAACAGGAGGTGAAGCAGCAAAAACAATGTCTTTTATGGCGCGGGGCGGAGTAGCTTTAATCCATTTATCTTTGATTGGTAACTATGTTATTTGAATCTTCAGTCTTCCTCAATTTTGTGTTGCCACTTGTGATACACAGTTTTATTTTACTAAATCAATATGGGGGATCCATATACAAGTTTGAAAGAAGATTGGAGGGCGGTGGAACAATGCACATTAAAATTCACTAATGCAATAATTAAAAAATAAAACAATTATATTAAAAGTGGCAACATACAGTTGAGAGTGTCTGGTTTCTCATGGAACTCTATGAAGATAATGAGGGTCCCTGAGTTAACCAATAAATAGCTTTAATGAACTCATCTATGATTGGTCTCCATCCCCGCGCCCCAAAATACGTATTTTGACCTCAGGCGTGAAAATAGATTTAGTGGGCCATCACCAAAAATAATTTAGTCTGACTAAAAGTTTCCCTTTATAGAGACCACTGTTGTTATTGACAGATTACGCGTTAAAAAAATTCTTCAAAAGATTTTAATAATTTAGCATTTAATCACTAATGTAAGCAAGTTTTGTTACTTTTGATTGGCCGTAAACTTCTGACATTTTTGTGGATTAAGAATAATTAAAATTGTAAACAATCTTTATCAATGGATTATTTGTTTCGAAATATTTCTGAGGAATTGAAAATTCTTTGTCGGTGTTCCATCTCAGAAGGATTTTCATCGAATGTTCAAAATTGAGAATGCCATTTATCCATGGCAAATAAAGCAGCGAGTCGATTATAATTTCAGAAGTCAAATTTTGAGATCCAATCATCAGAGAAGGATTCGAATGAGGGTGTCCTCGTTTCCAATGTTTATTCCAATTAGCCAAAGCGGCCGTATCCCTTTCATTAGAGGCTTCATAAAACCCATTTAAGGCCGGAAAGATTGGCTCTGTATACATCAGCATCCGTCGTCAAACAAGATAAGAAGTCTCCCTTCTTCCTATCTTTCCTTTGCTCTCACGCGGGACAAACTTTTCTTATGAAAACATTTGACGTTCGAATAGCGGTTCTCTTTCCAATAAATGCGTCTGGATTCTGTGGAAGTTTTCAATGTGCCGATGAGAACCATTCGTGGTGAGATTCCCATGGAATAATTCCACGTGGTTTATCATTCTTTGTTTCCATCACTGTGGTAATTCATCCGAATTCAAACTTAATCAGATACTCAAGTCCGTCACGACTGGCTGTTTTAATGCGTTTGTACGTTACCGTATGGGATATGAGAAATAAATACATAATGTGTTTATTTTAGGGTTTCCAATAATCTCTCCTTTCTCGAAATTTTACGATATGTTCTTAAATTTGTGAATCTTACAATTTACCAAATTAAACTTTAAATTACTTCAAAAGTTTTCCAAATAATTTTACTACATCTTTTCTGTGTGTAATTGTCAGAATAAAATTCTATTCAACTGACCAGTTGATCGATTTAAACCAGAAATTATTGAAAAATGGCCAGCAATAGGAGTATATCACAGATGAATTGATCCTCTTTACTTGGAACAATATCACTTACTTAACGATATATTTTTTGATCTGTTAAATATTACTCCATTATTCTTGATCTCACACGAATATATAATTCGTTTATAATTGTTAATGGTTGGTATTTCATCACTCGCAACTAAACGTATGGTAATTAGTGAAAGCAGAACTACAGACACAAGTTTTTCCAACTTCTATTACTTCTTCATATTCTTTGGTGATTTGCATTATAGATCTTAATTAGAAGCAACACTACTAGTAGTTACTCAGGCGCTCTTATGCAAAGTTAAACGACACAACCTTCTTTAGATACTGAAAGCAAGAGAAAACATACTCAATGAGACCCAAGCTGATGAGCGCTTCGATGGTTCGCTTGCCACCTGCAGCCAGGGGCAGATCTAGAAACTTGTCAAGCGGGGACGAGGTGCTTCTGTATCATGCTACATTTGTATGTTCAGTGAAAAAACGTCTTAAAAGTGAATGGAGTGAGGATGTTCACTCGTTGAACATTTTAGTCAGTGCTTTTATCTGAAATGTATGCGATTTCTTAATTACAGCCGGATTTGTTCTGCTGATAAATAAACATATTTTAAGTAAGGCAGAATCAAGGACGGATCTAGAATCTCTCCAGGAGAGATTCCAAGACAATGTCCTTATAAACTTGTCTAAATATTTTAAAATGTCTTTCAGTCGTGATAAACCAGCAGAAGAATAGTGACCGCAGAAAGATTTCACTAAGCTCCTCGTCCTATTCTAGGCAATTTGCTCTCTCTACAAAGTCATTCGGAGGGCGGTCGCCTCCTCCTGAATCCACCAATGCATGGAGTCGGCCTCTTTCTTGTTGCACTGCTTAATTTGCAAAAGTGACATATTTCTAACTTCGCATTCCATACCCTCCGCATTTTGCTATATATTTTTCCTTTTATTGGTGATCGTTATGATACTAATGAGTTGCAGGCTGAAATACGGAAAATAGCTTGTAATCTTACAGAAACGCATTATGGGCTCCTGGGTACGAACCCAAGTCTTTTAAGAAATTAGAATAGCATTTATGGGGCTTTCTGCCTCGTAGAAACACAATGCAGTGACATTCAATACAATCCAACAATAACTCACTTTAATTTGATTATGATGTATTTTATACATTTAGGGTGACATATTTCAGTGCAATTGTTTCCATTGTTTCCTGATTCTCGATTCTTATCACTTTTGAGTGCGAACTATACAGCGTTTTAGCAGTTGGAAATATTACTCATGCTGATTCTCAGGAGAGTTTCTATGAAAGCTTACGTTGTCTCTGAAGTGAGAGTTTTTCTTACTTTGAGATTCTTAACAACAGTAAAGCTGAGAAGTGTGGAAAGACGAACTGCTGATCCGAAATTTGTAAGGATTAACTGTCTCATATCATCTAATTTATGAAACAATATGGCGGGTGTTATGGTCGAAGCAAATTTTTCAACCACCTAATTCACCAATAACTAACCAACAAACTTACAAAATTTATGTAGATAATGTGTATCTCCTTGCACATGAAATACCTCATCCCCAACTTACACGAAATTTTCGTCTATAAAATCATTGAAGGTGTCACTATTTTCCAGAAATAAAATTGGAACATTAGACAAACGTATAAAATGAATGAATCGCGTTTTGCATACGAAAAGCTCCAAATTGCCGATGCAATGTTTAATAAAGGGCTCCGTTTTGAGTCCGCGGGATCACTTGGGCGATAACGACTTCCGTCATGGCGATCCCCCTTTTTCCGCAATTACGGAGTTGAGAAAATATCATCGCGGAAGACGGATTTATCCAAATGTACCGTATATTCTACACCGTGCAGTTCGTTATGGAGTTCATTATCTCAGCGCTCGTTAACGATAAGGAAAATGTCGGGATAATAGATGCCCCGTCACGATCTTTGATGTTGGCATAACGGTTTTGCTCATGTGTTGTCTAATGCGGAGTGTGGCGGTGTCTTTAGGGCGACATATTCAGCGGGGAAGAGATGAATCGCTCATACGATCGGTAAATTGGACGGATTAATGTTCAGTAAGAAGTGTGTGGCTTTCGAAGAATACAAAAGCAATGAATAGATCTATCTCCGCATTTGATAACTTTATTCTAATCATGGAGTACCTTCCGACTCATGATTTCGTAAGTTTTAATGCACCAAATTAATGAGCTTACGTACAACAGGAGCGTTTACTAAGAATCAGTAAAATTCGACTTTCACAACTTTCGCTATAATTTTTTTCGAAGAAAAGTAACTAAGAACAATGTAAAAAAATCATTGATTATTATATACATTGATCACTATTTTACAAGGGTTTAAGGATCACTGGTAGAACCTCGAAAAATATACTTTAAAAAAAAATATGTCATTACTATAGATTTTGCTGTGTGTAGAAGTTAAATTAGTATTTATTTCTCCGTCTGACGGAGTAATCCGACGAAGATAGCGTTTCACTATTTATTATATTCACGATTTAGTTCATATTCGAAGGTGGTGCGAAAAATGGCAACCAGATCTTAATGCAAGTAAATGCTCTATAGCCAATTTCTTCGAAACAAAACAATTGCGCCTGAACTACCTGTACGAAATTAGTGGAATTAATGCAAATGTAGTAGACGTAGTTGAATATCTCGGAACCACTCTTACAAATAGCAGAAGTATATCCGAAAAATTTGCGGAAAGCCACTAAAAAGCTGGTTTTATGAAGCACATCGTAGACAGATGCGATAAAACGTTTACAGAGCGATGTCATTTCACCGTAGACCCTATCTGGAGTATGCGGCGAATATATGAGATCCAGCGGACGAAATATATACTGTAGATGTAGATTTACCTCATTCCTGTTGCTCACGTTAGCTCTCACTGTTACTTGAATTTACAGTTTGGTATCACAAATAGAAAAATAACGAAATAAAAATGCAAAATTCTAGGTAATGATGATATTTATAGTCAAGACTTTATTGAGAGCAAATTTTATCCTTTCAAGGCCACTCTTACTACTAGCCCTTTATTTTCCTATACAAACATCCATACCTTAACCGCGATTGCGTGTTGTGCCACTGAAGATATAGAGGAATTGAAAACAATGGCAACTAAGCAAAGTAAAGGAGGAAAATGAAGTTAAAATGAAAAATAGAGATAAACATGATATAAAAGCCCCAAGAAGAAAGTTTGAGAAGCTCAGGTGATATAACAGGTTAAAAGAAGAGATAGGGGAGTGGGTGGGAAGTAAAAATCTCAGGGAAGAAAAATGAGAAGGGAAGGGTTTTTAAATCCATCTCCGTCTCCCTCAGATGTCATGACTGCTTAATGAGGGACCCATTACCGCCTCTCCTTAATACTACGGGCATTTGCGCCTCCTTTTATGCAAATGAAAGTGAAACTTCGCCCCGCCCTCAACTTATTTTTCTTCCTCACTATTCCCCCTTATTCATCTTCCCGTTCATTCTTCTCTCTTATCATTTCTCGGACACATTTCACTCATTTGCTCTTCTCGTTTCATTGTGCAGCAAACGTTTGAATCCACGTCTTTTAGTTTTAAAGTCGGGCATTTTCGCAGGTGTTTCTAGGATTGGAATGAAAAATCTGTGTGGCTTTAAACGGGATTTGAGGGAACGTGGCGACGTGGCCTCGTTTTCGTTCGTTGGGTCGGTTCTTTTTCCCCCTCTTACTTTCGGACATTTCTGTTTACAACTACGGCTATGAAAACATATCTTAAGCATATTTCCCTGGTTGAGAAAATGCTTCCTAGTCACTTGAGCCATTACGAAAAGGTCGCCAAGATCTTAAAACTAAACTTGGTGAAGTAAAATAGTTTTATTGGGAAGATCGAATCTCTCACGTCTGTGATTCACTGCTAGTGTTCTCCTAAACCTAATTTCCTCGCGAAACATTATTTGTACTTCCACGGCAGTAGTTATGGATATAAAGGTAAATAAAAGAAATTAAAAAACTTGAGCAATGATATAATTCGAATAGAATGAGATCGAATCCGCGATACTGGAAGTAATAACTAAATTTATAAGTAATAAAATTATGAAAATATGCAAATAATGATTTATTTTATATTTTTTATGTTGTAGTTCCTAAGAAGATAGCGTTCGGAAGAAATAACTAATAATAAAATAATAAGTAAATTAACCATGTCTAATTATTTTGGTAGAATTATGGAATGGTAGTTAGACTTTCATGTAGGCAAATGTTCAGTAGTTAATTTCTTTGATATAAAATCTATTGCTATGATTATACGTTCAGCCTCCAAGGTAAAACTTATTAACATTGAAATCGGAGAAATATCTTGGAAAAACCCTCACAAACGATATATTCGCTTCTGAAGATATGTCGACATGCACTTAAGACACTCGGTTTCCTCAAGCTGAGTTTCTCGGTATACTTTTGGTAGGAGCGAAGAAAAGTCCGCGAGCGATGTTGTTTTGCATGTTACTTAGGCTTTACCTTCAGTTTGCATGCAATGTATGGAACCCAGAGGACAGGTGTTGTGTTCAAAAATTAGAAATGTATAACGGAAGGCGATAGGTTTTTCTTTTTTTAAAGAATTGTAACGAAAAATTGGTGAGCGTTACGCGGATGCTTTGGGCGCAGGACGGTAATGTTTAGAAGATAGAAGGTTTAAGCTAAATTTACTTACATTCAGAGAAATACATTCTTAGAAGATATTGCAATGAAGATAAGGGAAATAGATGTTAGAACAAATAGCTTCAGAAATTCATTTTTTTGCGAAATTCTCACGAAAGTGATTGATTAGAGAAGTAGAGTGAGTGCATGCACCCTATGCCCTACGCGGATAGTAGGCTTACATATAATATATATGTTGATGTAGGAGAACGCTCCGCAAGAGAAGAATTTGGCAAGGGAAACATTACTTTCATGCCTAAGCATTCATATAAAATCCACAAGACGATAGGCAGACTCACTTAATATCCATTCACTTGTTAATGTTTGAGGTAGTAAAAGCCTTAAGAAATACGAGTTACATTCTAGTTGATAGCAGGTGATAGAATGATTAAATATTTCACGGGATATTGCGTGGTTTGTATTCATAGGATAATGAAGGAACACGATGGATTAATGAATTCATTTGCATTCCCAATAAGTCTGGGGATATGATGAGTGGAGCAAGATCAATCGTTGATTTAATTTCGGAAAACATTCATGGGTAGATGGTTATGGGGAGGGAGAATCAATAACTCTACGTAATTCATCTCTATTACGTAATTTTCCGGATTAAATTATACGTTTCTATAAAAACTGTATATTTTTAATTTCAACATTCGAATCTTCCACCAAAAGTATGAGCTAGTGGCAATCCAATATTAGTACGTAATATAAGAAGCAAGTGCACCAGATGGAAATGTCTTTTTATTGCTTTAAAGAAGGATTCAAAATAAAATTGAGGTAGCAAAAATAGGGATACCCGTTTCTATTTTATTATGTTTCAACATTATACTTGAATTCAGTGTGAAATCATAAGAAGTTAAGTAACATGGTTGTTGAAGAGAATCTAGAAGTTGTTATGATATAGATGCCAAAGAGAGGATTACATTTATAATTTATTCTTCAAAATACACCTTTATTACAACTTAGGTACTGTGTGAAACTTAATGCATCGTAAGTAACATAATTGTACGTGAAAGATGTTTATGTAAAAGGGCTTGATATAACAGAACATTTCCAGATTATGCGGAAAGAACTATTGCTGTTTCATTGATTTTAGTTTCTTGAAAGTTAAGTTTCCTCGAGCAAGGAAGTTCACGTAGTTAATTGGATCTCTAATTATCACGGATACTTTGGATTTCGCTCCATCCTTTCCTAAAGTGAGGATGTATTTTTTCCCGCCATTAATATGATGGAGAATGCACGCTTAACTTTTAATGATTCTCGCGTATAAGATAGGCAAGGGAAGTAATTTGATTAAAACCGTAAATGATCTTTAAATCTGCAATTTTAAAAAGAGAAAGAGTTTCTGGAAGTGATAGAAACCGAGATTATCGTCAACTCCTTTTATCCCCCTCTAATACCCCCAATCTCCACTTCCCGCCAATTCGCCCCTCCACTTCCGCCTCCTGGCGGCAGATATCCTAAATACCTCCAGTCCGTGAGGACGTTAATGAAACGCCCGCGGATCCAGGAATTCCCTTATTAACTGATGGATTTGAGCAGGTCCCCGCTACTCCTAACCCAACGGGAATACCTCTGTCCTTTCAAAACCGCCAAAGAACGGCGAAAGGGCGGCTATGTATTATTAGAGGTGAAATCCCCGATAACAATGCCAAAGTAAGGATCCTACGTTCGTCTTTTTCCTTAACCATCCTCAACCTCCCAGAAAGCAATTTTATCTCTGCAGGAAAAGGAATCCGACTGAAATTCAGAACGAGCGCTTCGGGTTATCAACTTTTATTTTTCTCCCTTTCTTTCCGGAAAACTAATTTATGTAGAACGAATCCGAACGAATAAAAGTTTGACGTGTTGCAGAATGCCGAGCGCTTTACGAAAATCTCCCTCTCCGAAGACTAACGGCGCGGAGTTTAATTAAAATTCGGGCTTTTAATTTCGATGATGAAATGCCGTATTCCCAAGTTTTGACGACTATGGAGTGATGTAGCCGTCTGGTATGTAATAAATTTATTAATTAACATTCTTGCGACTGACTCGATAGCAGGGATAGGTACTAATTCATAGCGAGGTTTAAATTGGTGCGAGAGGGAATCTTCTAAATGATTGCAGTTGACCTTTGATGGCGACGTAATAGTCTATTTACAGTGTCATTAGGGGTAACCTACTTATAGTTATAAGGTCATAGTTGAATATATATGGTTCTTAGGCAAAAAATGATTGATTTCCTTCCATTAATTGGGTAATTAATGGAGGCTCAATTTATTTGGTTCTGACATAATTGAAGCTTGAAATCAATCTAATTGACCTATTTGTAACAAAAAATCTTGTAGAAAATAACAGCAATTCAATTAAAGTAGAGTTTTGCAACATTCACCATTGAATTTGAATAGGCCTCCAGCTCCCCGATACTTGATTAGGTCAGAGTTGAATGTATTCAGATACATCCGTAATATTATGTTATAAACCATTGGTTTTGAGCATAAGAAACTACTTCCAATTTTAATAATAAATCAAATTTTTAAGCCTTCACTTTCGAGAAACTTTCAAATTGGTTTTTTCATGGTTATTTTTTATTTTTAAAGAAGTTCTAGGAGTTAATCTTCTATTAACTTTCAGTAAAATATTAAGGTAATTTAGTTATCAAAAAGTACTCCAGAAAAATGAGTTTTCAATACGATTAATGCTATGAAGCTTAAATAAAAAACAAACAGTATTATTCCAATATAAACGAGGAAATAATTTTCATTACTGTTTTAGTTTTTCTGTAAAAAGTAATCTACCAGATTTTATACGAGAACATTTTTGTCGCTTGGGTAAAATTTTACAAGTTCATCTCCGTGGCAGCTAAAAGATTGAAGATAAGTCATGAATTATTTAAATTGATTTTTGAACTCATGATTTAAAATAAAAATATTCAATTATAATGAGAAACATAAAAAAAACATTTGTTAGGATAGCGAAGTTGTATCTTAGCGCGGAAATTCTCGTTGTAACATTTTGATACATAACTGTGAGCGGATGTTTCCATCCTTCGGGAGATCGCGTTTTATTTATCTTCACAGTAATGAAATAATTACGTCGCGGAACAATGGCTCCCGAATCCAGAATGAACGAGGAGGGCGAAAGTTAATTAAAAGACACGCATGTAGCTCCTTTTAAAAATAGGACGGGCTCAGCTACGATTTTCCTCATGAGTGGCCTTTCGAGATGAATGCTTTAATTTTCTTGAGTCGCGGGTGAAAGTGGAGCAGCGATTTTTCATGCTTCAAATCACGGCTTGGCAAGATTTACTCCCGATGATTAAAATTTTAGACGTAGCACTTGGTATTACAACCGTTTAATTACTGTCAGTTCACCTTTCATGAGGGAGAATCTTGTGGAGGTAGACATTTCAACCGACGTTATTCCGTAATAAATCACGGAGACACTCCCATTGCCTCTCCGAGCGAGTATAATACACGCTTTTTCGCGCCACTGTCTCATTTTTGGGGTTTTAATTTTAGCCTGAATAGATTGTCATTTTAGAATCCCATGTTTTTTAGTGCGCCTCTCAAAAATATAAAAATATAGACCGGGGTGCCAATATGAAGGGAATACAGCGAAATATGATGACACCTAAATCAGTTTCTTAAGTTTGCAATGGATATATGCATGCTCAAGCAATAGTTTTAGCCGATTGAAGTCGAACTGTACCGTTTTCCTTCGCATGTCTGAGTTAAATAGCTAAACCTATGTACTTTTACAGTTACCATATGTCAATGAATCGAATATTTTTCATTTAAATTCTGATACAGGATGGAGGAAAATTTATCTTTCATTTACTTTTGTTACAGCCATGATCATAGCTAAGAAAATATGATTGCTACTAAGGTCTGAGTACAAATTAAATTAGAGGAAAAGGGTAAAAGGTGACATTGCGCGTAAAGGCCTCCGCAAATTGGAAAGATTCCTAAGGAAAAAGTACATAGAAAAAGTCTCACAGGACCGGGACTCGAACCCAGTACTTTTTATTTTCTAGGAGAATACTTCAGCCAATTAAGCTTTCGGGCCAGAACAATCAAACACGTTCTGGAAGACTTTATAGGCTCCTGAGAGACTTTGCAGGCTTGCACTACTTCGCCCAATTCTCCCAAAACGGCAAGTAGCAAGCATCCCACCCGAAAGCGGTAGATCTCGGATTCGAGTCCCGATCATGTCAGACTTTTTTCATACCTGTTATTTCTTGGAAAGATTGTCTTATTCATTCTTTTTATTATTCTTTTCTGAATGTTATGGACACTGTAGGACACTATACTGAATTACGGAGACTTCTTTCACTAATAGAATCCTTTAGTGAGAAAAGCTAGGGCAAAGTATCTCAGTCCTATTCTTGTCTATTTCCCTATCAATCAGTGTGGAGGGGTAGATCTAATGAGCCTTTGGGTTGATGACTTAACAGACTCCAAGGTTTCTAGTACCCTTCAAGATCAGCTCGGAACGAATTTCCATGATGATATACTTTCATCATACGTAATAAAAAGGACCCCTCTACCCGTACAATTACTAATAATAACGATACTTTTTGCTATTCATAAATTTGTTTTCAATTATAGGTTATATAACTCCACATAATACGCTTTGCGAAAGGAATTTTCGAGACATCATTTGGACCTGATGAGTCTGAATATGCTTACGTCATCGTGGTTCGTGATTCTCGACGAAGATTCTCCACGCAGCTTCCTGGAACAGTTCTGGATTCTGCAGTTAGAATGTTGGTGCGCCCACAGTTAACCTCTACTGATTAATGCCTATTGTTTTCTGCAATAGCCTCAGGTCGTTCGATAAAGATCCGCGCGACTCGAATTCAATCCGGCTAATTTTGACACGAATGCGGAGGCACGAAACTGATTAAGCATTATGGCTTGACAAGAATTCAGGTCCGTAATTCCATTAGATTATGCTTCGTAGGAAGCTATACTTAGACAGCTCGTATATATAGAGAAATAAACATTCTTACGTGTTATGTGGGAGATCTTGGGTCCAAAGCCGTGGAAATTTGAGAGATACAAATATCACTTGTACTATAGACGGCTAAAATACATCACTCTTAATCATTAATTACAGTTTTCTATTTCTTTTCGGCATGTATCCGTAAACACCCCATAAGAAATCATTCCAACTTCTACGAAAGCTCATTTGGTGAGTATCCAATTGGTGATATGAAGCTGTTAAGCTTCTTTTTCGTGAACTTATTCCAAAGAATTTCTGAGTCGTTGATTTTTTTCTAAGATGAAGGAAGAATAGACGCGTTGTAATTAAGAAGCAAATAGCTTAACACTTTCTAAAAGAGTTAAAATGATTTGTTTGGCAATATGGAACAGGAATTGGTAATTAAGTCAGAAACTTGAGTAATTTATTGAACTTATTTAGGTAAAGACTACCCATAATAACAAGAGGTCGTTGTAGGTAAATTGTCGGTCACGCATGTGTAAATTAATGCCTGTACGTGGAATAAACACTTGAATATGTATATTATCGAAGAATATAGATTAGAGAGGGAAGAACTACCTATATTTCTAAAGATGTGTTTAAAGAGTTAGTGTCCTCGTGAGATATGTTTGAGTTCTGAAAGCGATTCATTAATTCATTTTCACTACAGTTGGTTATCATATAATTCAAATCACAACCCTAAGTTATATAATAATTCGATCGATGATAAGTATTCTCCTGAGTGAATCAAATAGGATTGATTGATAGCATAAACCTGATATCCAGGGCATTCGTAACCATGGATATAATTCCATTTAATTCCGATATATTAATGGCGACGACGGTGATTCTTGGAGAAGAAAAATTCATCTTTTTTACAAGAACACCTCAGTCGCGGAAGAGCAGCGTAATAGGCCAAATGGCTAGAAAGCGTCTCCTATCCGCTCATCGGCCATTTACAGATCGATGGCCATCCACGCAAAGTGTTTCGCGGCGCTCGGGAACCTCCAAGATTCCGTTTTTAATCAATTTTAACGCGCGGAGAGACGCGTAAAACTTTTTAATGAGTATCAAGCTCCCCATTTTGCCTCCACCCGTCTGGAATCGATAAAGAACTCTGTTTTTCCCGAGGCGGGGAGAGGAGCTCCACCAAGGCTAAAATAACTCAATCCAAACAAGCGGCTGATGAAAACTTCTAATTTCCAAACGCTCTATTTTATTGATCAAAGCGAATGACGCGAGTACCCGACGGATTTTTATTCCTCTCCGTCCGTTCCCTACCTCAATTTTCGTCCATTTTAGGAATTGGGGAGGGATCGCCCACTTTCTATCCCATTAGCAAGATGAAAACATTAATAAAAACTTGTCATGAACTCCCTCGGAGTAAAGGGAGAGAAGGGGTAGGGTCGCAGTAACACTTCAAATGCTCTCAATCAAAACTTTTTAATTCCAGAAAAACACGGAGCGAATTAATTAAACATTCCGGTTGGAAACGGGAGATAGAGAGGGACAGTGGGTGAGAGAGTGGGAAAATTGTAGGCAGTATTAAAAAAAAGCGCCTCGCAGTATTGAAACATGGCGGAGTCTTTTTTCCCGGGGAGAGAGGGCACAGGAGGGCCTCCGCGCCCGTTTTAATTAATTTCGCCATCCGAGGGTGCGTTTGCAACTTCCCCTTTTAAATTTAGCGCGCGCGCTTATAATTTGGAGTGAAAATGACGAGTTTGAGTGACGTAGGGTTTCGTGTGTTTTTTGCGCGGGCTTCGCGGAGTGCACTCTGGGATCCGCGCGGGGATGCTGAGGTTGGGACTCGGACTAAAATCGAAGACTAGCGATAAGGACGGAAAAACTGTTCCTGAGATAGTTCTGGAAAAGACGTTCATAGATGCCAATGTATTTTTGAAAATGTCGCTAGATGCACCATGGAAATAGGTAAAAAGTCGCCAAATTCCGACAAAATGTCCTTAAGTATTTGAAAAATAAAATAACTTAAATTCGCTTCTATAAATGGGATATCAGTTTAGAAATTACGAAACTAAGTTCACAGTGCGACTATTATTATGTCTTTTATCAGATGAAATTAACGCTATTTTAATTTGAAATAAGTCTAACATAGAGAAAAGATATAAGAAAAAGGAAGAACTTTTCACTAGAATCTAAATCCTGTATTTAATATCTAAGCAAAAAAACTACAGAATAGGCACACATAAATGGCACACGACATGTTTCAACGCTTAAGAGTCATCTTCTACCTTTCACCCCTTTCTTTCCCCTCCCACCCTCTTCCTTTTGTCTAAATATGCGTTGTTCAGACTTCCTCTTCACTTGAAGATGACGCTTAGCACAAGGAGTAATATAGGACTATAGTACAAAATAAAGAAAAAGTCGTTAGATTTCGTCAAAATCACTAAATTGGCAACTATGGATACATTTAGTGCTTGGAGAGATTAGAATATTTGCTCCATTTGAGAAGCGTCTCGTGTTTTCATAAACGGTTCCGTTGACAAGGAAATGGTAATAAATGATTTTTCGCGCCAAGGTATGCTCCTACGAAAAATCCCAAGGAAATACGGACATGAAAGGACAACGGACACTTTCCAAGAAAGTCTTCCAAACGGAATGTCTGGATGTTCTGGCAAGATAGTTCAGTAGCTAGAGCAGTCGCCCGGAAAGTGGAAAACCCAGATTCGAGTCCCGATCATGCCTTTTTATTTTGTGTTTCTGTAGGATTCAGGTGAATACTATGGGAGGCTCTCTTTTATTCGTTTGCTTTTCTGCACAGCCAGAAAGATGCTTCCAAAGTTCATGCGCATAAATACCCTGAACTTTGTATCGTTATATAGCGGCAATAGTCTGAACAGACGAATGAAAAATACTTCAAGGTAATCGAAAGATACCTCAACTCTGGTCGGTGAGGCAAGCGTCTCGTAAACTCACGGGTACACTATTACACTCACTACTACACACATTAGTGAGACAAATACTTATACTTCTTTCTTTTACTTTTCCGGTAATGCCCGCTTTCCGCCTGTTATAAGGGTTCGAGTATCAGCCATACCGGTATTTTTCACTTCTGTCAGTCCTTGGAAAAATATTTTGTTAGCATCTGATCGACGTTTTTCGTGGGAGGGCCACATAACAGTGATGGCCATGGCTATAATACTTGTAAAATTGACCATTAAAATTGAGAATCACTTTATTACTCCTTCAACAATTCATGAGAATTCTTAAAAGTTACCAATGTCACTAAAATGTTCGTTAATTTTGATTCTACAATAAACGTGTTTAAGTGATTTCACATCCGTTCAAATATCAACATATATGAGTAAATAGACAGCAGAGATATTAAGGTTAAAAATTTGGAGACGCTGAGAGTTAAGGACAAAAGGTATAGTATAAAACAAAACGTAGAGCAGATAGCGTCATAATGTGATAGAAAACAACAATGAGAGACGAATGAGCGAGAATACTCACAGTAAAATGATCAGTCAACTAAATTGGTTAAAACAGATGTGAGCGTATGCGAAGACATTATTAATTTACGTTAATGAAGCACATTGATGTCAGGACGATTTTAATAGCGTTATTTAGAGTTTTGTATTAGAATTATTATCGAGTAAGGTTTTAAATTAGATCTGATTGAGAAGAAGATGGAAAGAAAATGGCCAACGCTGCGGAATGTCAGATATAATAAGTTTCTGTGTTTAGAAAACAACAAATAGTTGAAATCAATTGCAAAGTCCTTGAAAATGACAAATAAAACATTGTATTAAAGTAAAGAAGAAATCAAGGAGAAAAAATAAAAGTAAAGGTTGGAAGGAAACTAAGAGAATTATACATTGTACATCTCGGAAGGTTAAATGATAATCAGTATAATGAACCAGCGATAGCAGAGCGCCATTGTAAGTTTATGTCAAGCGATTTGAGTTTAAAGGAAGAAATTGACTTCATTATCAAGAGGAATGGGAGGATCGTTTCCTAGAAACTGGTCTCCCATTTCAGTCCCAAGTAGTGCATCTATCATTCAATTCTTTGAGATGAGGACCTTTCATTTCATTCAGAAAATGTCATCTTTTTCCTTCCCTTAATCTTGATATTTGCCCTTCTCCTTTAAGTTAAAGTAAGTCTTCCTTTGTAACTCATTAATTTTGCGATCGTACTTAGTAATTAATTGGTATTTCCTACGGAGTTTAGTTATCCCTCAGGTCGACCGGTGTAAAAAAGTTGGATTCTGCTTTTTTGCAAGTTCTCACCTTCATAGCTACAAGCATTTCTTTATTCTATGTCATTGTGATCCCTAGGCTCTACCCCTCCCTCCCTAGATGGTCTATGGTCTAGGCTTTCACTAGTGACGTTTGTGCCCCTACCGTTTTCACTTTCTTCATTTCTTTCTCCATCAACATCTCTATTACTTCTTTATTCAAATCTCTACCTTCTAATCTAACTATCATTTTTATTATTCTAAGGGAATTCTATTCGCGCCTTAACATTGACTACCTTCCCCTAAAGATCTCGTTTGCTACTTTGGTAATCTTTTGACTACTTGCTTCTCTCAAAAAGGGATTATTAGTATTACTTACGGAAAGAGTGGCCCCCAATTAAATCCGCTTTAACAATTCGGATGAATACAGGTATAGACGACGAACAAAAATCCATACTTTATCCCAGAAAGCTCCGTTAGCTCGGACTCGAACCCGGAATCTCAGTGTTAGAAACCTAGCGCACTAACAATTCGGCCACCGAGGTCGATCGATTTCATACTTGCATTATGACGGCATCTTCTTGTCCTCCCATGTATATCAGTTAGTCACCTCTTTTGGACCAGTCTATTACTCAAGCTTTATCGCAATCGCTTTTTCAATCTTCACTACTATCACTCACTCTGTCATCTTGTCTTTTTCTCAGTCACTCATTCTGCCACTTCGTCAATCTCTCTCTCGTTCACCTTGCCATTGCCTCTCTCGATGTGTCACGCCCTCATTCACTCCGCCAATATCAACGCAGTTAATCACTCCATCAGTCAATCAACCATACCATTCACTTGTGCTCTTTCTTTTCACCACCCTTTTAATTCTGTTGCATTTTAGCATATTATATCACCACATTCTCTCACACATTTCCACGGTGAAGTATACTAACACATTAGATACATATCAGCAGCTAATGTTCTAAATGCTGCAAAAAACAATATGAAGTATGTGTTTGCTCCCTGGATAGATAAAAATGTGAGTCGTTTTTGGAAGCTCAACTCATTGAGTATCATTTTGTGTAAAAACTTGTAATAGGGTTCGAAGGCATTAAGTTCGTAAAACTTGTCAAAAAGGAAAAAGAGAATGTCAAAGGAGTATAAATAATTTATAAAAACGAATACATGAGTAAGATCTGTAGAAATCAGATGAATAAAATAAATCATAAAGCATATTCTGAGCATATTCTCTCAAATGTAATGAAAATTTCAACTTACTCTTCCAATATTGGTTATTGAATAAAACTGTGAAAATTACGGGATCACTTGATGATTATAAGTAAATATGAGAGAAATGATTAAATACACTACTAACGGTAAAAAGTATAGAATTTATTCTTCGCTGCGAACGGCAAAATTTCCTGGGAGCCGAACGAAGACTTAATGTGCATTCGGTATACTAGATAAAGTTAAATTAGGGAAGTTAGAATTTTTCCAAGCCAAACATTAGTAGATCAAGACTTGAAATCCTGTCAGTCTCACCTCAGAGAGGTAAATTTAATAAGCTTAACTTGAAGAAAAAACTAGCAATTTCGTATTTCGAGCTTATTCTTTATTTACTGCAATGTAGCTCAAGTTAATTTTCTTCGAAATCCCACATTCTCAAATCGAAGGTGTTAAAATTTTTTGCCGATTTTTAATCTACCTGTTACATATACGAGATAGGCGAAGTTTTTTTCATACAGCGATAAGTTTCCAATCCTCTTGGGTATCTGTTCCTCAACTCCCCCTCGAATCTGCATTCTCATCCCATCATGTTTTCCCTTCATCTATATCCACCGCCCTCCCCCCTTACATTCCACCCCCACCACTCATTTCTCCTCTCCCCCCACTGCCCTCAACGATTCAACATTCCGAGAGCCACACTAATTAGCTCTCCGAGGTCCCAATACCTTTAATTGGATCCTGAGGAAAGTACAACATTGATCCCAGCGTTTCTCTCCTCCTTCGCCTTCCTCATCTCTCTCTCATTTCTCGCATTACGTCGTCTTAAAATCCATTCCTCGCGATTTCTTGCGATCCTCTTTACCCATTCCGCCCTCTGCTTCAGCCTCTTTTCCGATAAATTAGTCGTATTTGTGAGCTTTACTAAACTTGAACGCCCCCCTCACAAAATAAACGCTATCTAATTATATTCAAAATTTGGCAGATCCGTTTAATCCATACTCGCGCATCATTGTGAAACTGCTAACGATAATCCACTATTATTGAATGTTTAATATATGTACACACACAAGGTTTTGAGGGAAAAGTAATCTTTCTTAAAACTGGTAAAATCACAATTTGACCATTTAAGAAAAAGAAATTCATTATTATAAGGCAATGAACATAAGAAGACCAAGTACTAATATCTCTTCGAACTCATTTCATGAGTGCGTTATGAAGTAGAAGCTCTATTTGAGGAATCTATCAATGCCGCATGTCATTGGTATGATTTGCTTCAGCTATAAACTCGAATACCAACAATAACACTTCGATATGGGAAAAAATGAGTCGTGACGTGGCTAAAAATAAATTTTTATATTCATATATCGATACCATGGGGCGATTATTACGAATGTTTTGGATTGTGATTACTCAATTTATTAGTAGATGAGTAAGGCGCGAATTTCAAGTAAAAAACCGAATACATAATTCTTACACTAACGACTGTCATTGTTCATATAATATTAATATACCATCGAGTTAAGCTAGCTACTTTACAGCTGCGATGGAGGAGTGGATTTCGCTCCAATATCATGGCCCCCGGTTCGAGTCCCAGATAAACGAATTTTTCACGTTCGGGAATAGTTGAGTGAGCTCGTCAATAATAAAAATTATTAAAATGGATGTAATTGGTGTTTCAATTACGAAATTATTATTATTATTATTAAGTAAACTATCTGGTTTAAAGAAATTTTGACTTTTAACTTAGGATTAAGTCTTCTACTCGAAAACGAAATCTACGGACGAGCGCGTCGCACTAAAATTCGCATATCACGTGTGAGTCGTCGTGTAAGATATCTCATCTCATGGTATTTTGCATTAACTTCTGCTAGGCAGCCTTATACTTAGTCAGGAGAAGAACGTCGTAGAGGGAACGAGGGACGCCAGCTTTTAATTACCCTCTCTTTGAAGGAGAATCTGGATTTACTTAGCGTCGCGCAATATTTCATATTTCGTGCAATTTTAGATTTTCGAGGGCGTACATTTTGTTAAATTATCAAGAACTTTTCTTCCTACTCTTCCGTTTTTTCTTCGTAAGAATGAAAAAGGAGTATTTTCCGGCGAAAAACCGCGTCTTTTTTTCCCCGCCGACCGTAAACTCGAAACTTCATTCCGCCCGCTACGTTTGTTACCAATCTTCGCTTTAATCATCTTTTCAACCCTTTTTCGGATGGAATTTATTACGGGACAACCCTCTCCCCACCCGGAAAAACCTTTATTTTCCTTCTTTCTGAATTTTTTCGTTACCTAGTTTACTCTGAAAACGAGTTTAAATTAGCCCACTCTTTCACCCCTCTCAGAGAACCCAGGCCTTTCTTTCTTTCTCTTATTACCACGCACTTTAATTTCCATCCTCTTTTTTAATTTCCATCTCATTTTGCTTGTCGTATTCCGAATGGCCAATTCCCCTTCTGCTTTCTTTCTTCGCAGGATTTCTCACCTGGCTTCTTCACCGCATTCCTAATCCTTGCCCGCTTTCCTCTAATTCTTCACGGAGGAAAAATGGCTTCTTCGTCTCATACGTCATCTGTTTCATGCGTTTTTTTCCTTCTTACCCACTCTCAAAGTTGTAAATGCCCACTCAGAAAGCTCCTTCCAAATCGAATTTCACTCCTTAATTTTCCCTGTTTTCTAGCTCTTTTCTATGTTCCCTATTTTCCTCATTATATTTGAGGAAACTTTTCCCCGTTTTCGGCAAACTCCTCTAAGGCACTACTTCTTCACAACATAGCAAGATTTTATCTTAACGTTGTCAGATCCTCGTCAATACATGGTTACGATTATTCATAATTCTATAACAACTCTTCCTACCTTGATCTTGCTGAATCTTTGGTATCATACAAGTATGGAAAACAAACTTTTCCACATTGGAATTTTTATCATTAAAGTAAAAACTTAAAAATATGAGCCTTATTCTCAAAATCCTTAAGTAAATGATTTTAATAACATGTAACAAAGGATATAATTTGACAAACTACCTGGCTGATCTCCCTTTCATTGATTATTACTCATTAAAACCACGGAGGAAACCTGCTGATAATACCTCTCTTTCGGAAGAAAAACGGATGTATAATATTTGCTTCATTACATTGCTTTATAGATTTTCTACTCCACGTATTTAAACTCTTTAAAGACATGCGATAGAAAATTTTTTAAATAAAATACTGGTTATGAATTTTCATATATTTTTTAGCTAAGAAAATATTTTGATATTATACACCATGAAAATTAATTAAATTGCTGAAAACTCCGATTTTAAAAATGATCAAGTTATATTTTATCTCTAGTGACCTACTTTTGTGCCAACTACTTGTTTTCATTTTTCTTTCCTATTATCATTTTTCTAGTTTTCATCTCCACATTCTTTATTCGTCGTGTCTTGTGCATGTCTTCTATGTCATTCTTTCTCAATCTTCCTTTCTAACCTTTAATCATCATTTTCCTTTTCCTAATTAATTCATTCCGACATATACTTCTTACTAATATTTTGTTCCTTCTTTATTTCCCGTCTCTCGTGTTTTCATTTACATTTATGTTAATACCCTTCTAGCCGTCTTTAGGCGTGTGGAAGGGGTTGTAAACACTTTCAATCTATTTCCTTAGCTTATTGTTATCGCTTTTCCTTCGTTTTGCAAATCCGTCGTTTCATTTCTGACCTTCCACCTTCTTTCATATCCATTCCTTATCCGTTTTATCTTATCCCATTTCCTTCCTTCTTATCTTTTCTTCCTCTACTTCATTACCTCCACTACCTTTCTTCCAGCGAGCAGTCTCTTTCCATTCACCTCCTTGCCCTTTTCTAGCTTTCTCCACCGCTAATTTCTCTTCCTTTCCCTCCTGTTTCATTTCCTGCTCTCCCTCCCCGACTGCGAAACACAATTTCCTTAATCATGTCCAAAAATATAATTTGATTATTAAAAATTTAGCCTCTGAATGCCATGTTAATTAAATTGAGTATAGGAAGGAGGCTAATGAAATGTCAGCCTGGGTTGAGTGTGATTAATTGCGGGTGTTCGTCCCGGGTAAAATGGGGCCTTGGAGGGAGAGACGGTGAAATGGGGAGAGGTGGTGTGTATGGAAGGAAAGGAGGCGAGGAGAGGAGAGTGTTTCAAAGGCGAGTGGTGTGGGGCGCATTCGAGCAGCGCGTTATTGCCACCCAGATTCCATTGCTTTTTATCAATCGGATCGGTCCAACCAATCAAGACGCCGATGACGCGTTGGGTTAGCGGGAGGTGTATTGCTCTAGTAATGCAGACAGTCGTCCAAAGGGTTGCAGATGAACGTCGATTTAGAGACGTAATAACGTGTTATAGGACGGAAATTGGAATCTAATTTACAAAGTGCATAGTGTCTGAGTAGCGTTAGCCGTCTTCAAAATTCGCCTAAAACGGGGTTACTATAATTTGTTCACCTTTTGAACGCCGCAACTTTTTCTATACCTTTTAGCGTACGAAAGATTAATTCGGAATTTTTTACCTCAAAAGTATTAGAAAAAATTTGCAAGAAAAAATTGACCCATTATATCTTAGGTTGGTGGTAATTTGTAATAGTACGTGATTAAAAGAAAATACTCCTCACGAAAAGGATCTATGGTACTTTGTAAATAGCCTCTATTGAACTTAATGAATAGTAAAAAAATAAACTCAATCAGGCCTATAAGTTTTCCGTCATACCCTTGGGAAAAAACTATTACTTAACATAGTAGTACATTTAACTCTATTGTATTACATACATAAGTTTCTACCTTTCGGTAGGGTCATGTGCTGTAGTATTTCCCACTCATCGCCATTTCCTTCACCTCCTGTAAACTTACCCCACTCTTTATGTTTTTGTTTTTCTAGCAACCCAACTCACCCTTTCCATTCTACGTCATTCCCACAACTCGAAGGCCTCTTTACTTGATGTTCTTCTTTCTTAAGGTCCACGTTTCACACCCATTCAGCAAAACACTCCACACCAAGGATTTTGCCAATCTTTCTCCGATTCCTTTATCGAGACCTCTGTTCATCTCCATTTAATTATACAATTGAAAATTTATTACGATAAACCAACCAACGTTCGCATTTTTGTTATAATTTCTTATTTAATTGAATAAATAAACTAAATAAAATTAATAAATGTGTATGAAAAATTCCTCATAGAAATTGCAAAAGTCATATTGTAATAGGTAGATGGAAAACTATTTAATCCCAATCATGCGCGATTCTCAACTCTTAATTTGAGATTAATTTGATTTAAGTTTAGAAGATCGCGTAACAAGTAATTAAGTTGTAAGGTAACTAATTTAATGGGTAACTAAGAATAAGGATATCATATTTGGCGAGTGGGTTGCATTAAAGCAGCATAGGGCGAATGGTAATAGAATTATTTCTGATTGAATATCGACCTAGGTAGAAAGATTCCTAACTAGTTGATTCAGTTGACTTTCAACAACCAATACAATACTGATGCTGCATGAAAAGCAAAGAAGGTATTTTCAAATGCCTAAGAGAAACTCCCTTGAGATGAGGTCACCTTGCAAGATACAAACCACGGGTACACATTCTTCGATTCAATTAGAGACTTCTGAAACTGATAAGTGATAAAAAGTTGAAAGCATTTCTTGGCAGAAGTTGCCTCTCCCAAATTAATTTCTTCCTGGAGGAGCTTTTATCGCTGAAATTCGATCGCGCGGAAAAAATCAATTTGGAGGGAGAGGATTTTTATCCGTTTAGGCTTTTAACCTCACCCTCCATTTCTTCCGCTTCCTCAACTCTTATTGGCATCTCCGTAAAATGGACGGCAGATTCCTTTTGGATGCATCGAGGACACTGCGAGCCCCCTATGAAACATAGGATGATAAACGAGGCAATTCAGGCAATCCCTTTTTTTCATCTGCCAGCCATATGCAACTGAGGCGAGTACTATTGCGTTTACTGTTGGAAAACAACATCACCGTATACATGCTTGGCTTGCAGAGTGGCGACACGTTGGACATGCTCCACTATCACGAGCAGATGTGATTTCCAATATTTCCGATCCGTGTAACAATATTGCAATGCATCGCATACTGTGTTTGGTAGTAAACCTCGTGTACAGAAACGATGAATATATTCAATAACGATATCTACAAGTATTAATATGCATCAGACCGTACGGTTATGAACTCCTGTAGGGCTACAATGTGGATGATACTACTTATATGAGTGAGATTGAAATATTTTTCTAAATTTCTACAAATAAATCCGTATATGTTCATATCTCTCTCTGTAAAACATTATATAAAAATTAAGTTTTTAAACATTTTCTAAGTTTTGTATCGTAATTTAACCTATCTAGAGAGCTATTCTTACCTAAAAATCATAAACGAGGATGATTCTTATAAAATCATTCATGAACTCCGAACAAAGAAATAAGTTAAACGTTAAAGAAATCCTATTGATTTATGATCTTACATATTTTAAACGTATCGAGGTCGTTTATAATGACAAACACAAAAGGAAAGTATTCACCGATGTTAGATTCACCGAATACAAGGAAAAGGGTGGAAGGTTACTTTGGCCATTAAAGTGCGCGCCTAGGAATATTCCTAATGAGAAACGGACATGACAAAGGTCCCGGTCCTGTAAGACTGTATCATGTCCGTTTCGCCATAGGAATATTCACAGAATACATAAGCTGAAGGTGTCTGACTTAGTCGAAACATCTGTAAAAGATTATGATTTGATGCTGATAATCTATTACTTCTGCCATCACTTCCGGAAATAACTGTTGCTGTAATACTCCGAGAAATTCATCATGAGTAAGTGATTTAATGCCAACATTTTAAATGCTAAGAATGTGATGAATAATTGTACTATTTAATACTCAGATCTTCGCGCTTTAGTTTTTCAGTTGCTGATTCGTTAAAGTAAATAGAATGTTGCTTAGTGGTTATATTCTTCTCAATATGAAACTGTCATTGTAAAAAGGTCTAACCAAATAATCCTTCCAATTCATATAAAACCTAATGAACCGCGGGCATTTTCGAAGTTTTGTGTTGTTCGAGGATTGTCCGTATGCTTTGCGTAACGCTTATATTACGCAAAATTGTTAATATTTTAATATAAAATTACTTTTGAATTGAATTTATTTTGATTTAGCCCTTCGTCATCGACCATTGAAATTTTGAATACGGCCATTTTAAGATTGTTACATTTTTTTGTACATGGAAGATAATTTATAGTATTTAATTAATACTGTGGATGAGACAAAGAAGTTTTACAGGGTGGTTTTTCTCCTGTTATATTTGATAGATTTTAAAGACTTGTAACCAGAAATACCGAAACTTATCGTTAGGTATTATTTGTAGAGGCTCTAATTACCCCGTTACGGAGTATTTGCAGTTTCTATAGATTTCCGAGGCGAACTCGGATTTATTCATTTGCCCTTTTTCGCCCGCAGATTTCCAAAATAACCTCCTCCATGACCTTCAAATCTTTTCCAATATTTCGGTGAAGGTTAAGCGATTACTTTCTCCGCGGAATCCGCGAAGAAAGCAAAGGCGAGCAAAAGGAAAAGAAAATTAAAGGAGTAAATCTTTTGAGGGAGTGTTTCAGTGAGTAGGAAACCAAAAAGAAGAAGAAAATGAAAGGGAAAAGTGAAATGTTGCAGGAACGAAGAGCATAAGAAGATATAGAGAGGATATTTGGAAAGGGGATGAGGAAGATTTTTTTGGTAAGAGTCACTATTTGCGAATGCGGTCAGTGCTATATTTATTCATTGATGTTGGAAACGGGTACTTTAACAGTGGTTTCTATGGAATAAGAACGAGATAATAATACACTCAGGTCAAGTATAAGTGAGCGATCATTTTCTTCTGCGTCTAATATAGATTACGTTCCTGAATATTCATACATTTTTTTTATATAATTCTAATTTTGTTTCAATCATAACCAATAACTAATTAACAATAATTATACACTCCTACCATTAACTCAATGTGAAAGAAGATGCGTCCTTGCATGACTTACCTCTTGCAGCAGACCATGCACAATTTTTCCAAACAGAAGAAAGCCTACCAAGATTTGAATGCACTTACCTGTGAAAGAGAGAAAAAAGTGTTAAGGAATGTAAACCAATAAAATTTAGGCTAAGACAAAACTCAAGACTGTAAATTACATACATTTTAGCACAATTGAAAAAATATCTTGGTTGAAAGGAATGCATTGATACTCTTAACTCATCTATCACTAAATATTCAGATTTCAGAATTAAATTCCCATAGTGTCGCTGTATGGGAGAATAAGAGCGTTAGTAATACTCTTAAAAAAACAAGTAATGAACGATCAAACACCATCATAATGCTGCATAAGTACATCACATTTAAAGTAACATATAAGCAATTAATTCACAGTTCAAATGAATTATTTTTACTCGCATACCAAAAATACCCTGCGCAATTTTAGTTATCTTATTTCAAGTAAAGATATTTACGGAATATATTAATTAATAATGCGATGAAGAACTTTTCGATGCCAGGGAAAGGGTGATTCATGCGGATAAAAAATATGAAGATCAGGTCATAAACTTTAAACTAGATGAGCATTTACGAGTATTTAGAATAGAATTGCTGTAGGTTTTATTCACTTTTCCATAAATATCATTGACTAAGTCACCAAAGTGGTAAGATTAAACAGGAGGAAGACAGTGAGAGGTGACTTAGTAGGTAAAGTCTGTCAGGACCGGGACTCGAACCCGGATCTTTCATTTTCCGGGTGACTGCTCCAACGGTTTTTTAAAATATGTAAATTATGAATTTAATGTTACGAATTAGTCTTAGTTGATCATTGAAAAATGGCATACCAACATCCGACTTTAACTCTCCTAACTAACTAACTAACCTAAACGACAGCGGTGGCGGATGGCGTTCAAACCCCGAGGCCTCGGGTTCGAGTCCCGGCTAGTCGGTACTATCCGGATAAGGAATGGAATTAGAGGTTTAAAAAACACTCTGTAAGTCGTCGTTCAGCAAGCAGAACTCGCGCTCAGAGAAAAACGGGAAGCTCGGGATTACCAATTTCTGGGAAGGCCCAATGATCATTTCGGAGACAAAGCCTCCATCCTCAGGGGGTCTCAACAAAGGAAGTCCTCCTTTGACTTCCTCTAATTCATAAACAGCCTTGTTCCAACCTTCCTTTTCTTTAAGGAATGGAAGTTTGTATTTGTAAATAATAATAAGAATGTAATAGGGATTATCTTCCCAAAGAAGAGTTTCCATTAAATAAATTGTTATTATTATTTGAATTAAAATCAGTTGATGAAGCAAATGAATATTATAATCGTCAAATTTTGTCAAATCGTCAATCGTTATTTTGCACGTACTTGATTGCATCACTTCGATGGTTTGCGCTAAATAAAAAAATTTCTGTATAAAATCCATAACAACTAATCTATATAAAATCCATTGCCATGTGATGTTACATTGTGATGAATCAAATTTTCCTCATTTTTATTTCGGACGATTGTATGAATTTTTATAAACAATACACATAGTGAAATACTTCGTTTGGATTGATTGTTGATGCATTCCGTCCGAACTACCAGTATCATTCTCAATATTCGCCAATTTGTTAGACAAGAAATCTGTTCCTTGGAATTTTGCGAGAATTTTAAACTAGGTGAATATTTTATAAAGACAGAGTTCATAATGTAATTTAGATTCAGGTGAGACCTTAAATCAGTTATGTAATACTTTTCTATTAATAGGTGACCGCCTTTTAGTTTCTCCGTAAGTCTAGGAAGCCAGTGGTGTAATTTTCTTTCGTACTTCGGGGCTTGCAAATGCATCGCATGCACGTAACATGCACAAATACGCTCATGCACAAAGTCAGAGAAAGCCACTTAATAGGTTTTGGGTTGGGAAAAAAAAATCCGTGAGCTTGGGGAGACATGAACTTGGGAGGCATCTGAAAATTGAGAGGATGTAATCCTACAAGTAACAATCTAAAACATCAAACGCAAGAGTGTTTATTGCCGTTCCTGAAGACCTGAAAGTCCGTCAATGACATAACAGTACTATAGTTACTCCTTTAACATATAATTCGAATAATCTGAGTTGTTATTCTCATTACAGGGGAAGACACAAATTATGATTTTTGAAGTTTAAACTTTGTCTTAAACCATATTTTGTTACTCTTTTTGTCGATTTTCCGATTTCATTTAGCGGATAAACATTCAATCGAGTTAATAACTGCAAATACACTCCCAAATACGTGTTCTACGGAGGTTACCTCAAGACAGAAAATTAATAGTACTGTCAATTTCAATTTTCAAATTTATACCTAAAACTACACGAACTCTTACTAGCATAAAATAGATCACAATCGTAATTTTGCTCCTATATCGTCTGAGAGCACGACTTCAAATCAAATACTCAACTGTAAAGAAAACAGCACCAGCTATTTTATACTTCATAAATTTTTCAGTTTATTTCCGAAAAACTGTTCTCAAATCTGTGTTAATTCATCACGGTACAATATCGTTGTAATAATTTAACCCTTAAATGAGCAAAACGTTAATAGCGACGTTATATTTTTCTCTAATGTAAGATCCAGTAAGCAACGTATGAAATCAGATGTGAAGTGATTATTTCGTCAAGCAATAACACTGATTTGTATGCAATTAAAATTACCGTATTATGCAAAATTTTACATGCAATTGAAATTAATTATTCATAACCCTTAAGGAAACCGTATCGCTCTTCATTGGAAGCTTTCATTAAATGACTTGGAGAATATGATGCTCCTGTACCTTGTATCGTTCATGTTATCCTATAAGTTAGTTATACTATACTATTATTAAGCATGAGCATTATGAAGAGTTGCTTTGAAATAATAATGTTGAGTATTTAAAAACTGAAAGATAGAAAAAGGATGTGGCGTGGAGGATAGGGTAAGATGGCCGTCACTGGTCCAAGGACATTATTCCCTTATATACGACGACGACAGTTTAGATTCATCTCTTGCCGGAAAACTTTACTGACTGTAGTTTTTTGATGGCAGCATTTACTGATCGTTGTTTCAAGGTCGTAATCCTAGAATGTGGAAAATTTGGTAATTTTGGATATGTTTTAGTTTAGAGTTGAATCTTTTGGTTATTTTATTCAAGTTGTTCGTCCCTTACAGAATTAGGAAGGAAGGAGAAATGAGGAAGATAATGATTCGATTTTGAGAGTGACCTTACTTCAAGTCATTCAATATGCTATCATTTCCTTAATTATTTCCGTACTAATATTAATGTAGCAATGTAAAATTTAACGGAATTTATAGCAGTTTCATCTTTCCGGGGACTTCTCTGAGCAAACAAAACTTATTAGAAAAGCAGGAAGTATTTCTTAACTCATTAAAACTGTATTGGTTTGATCCGATTTACCTAAAATATTTCGCATTATCAAGTAATTGGTTGCTCTTCCTTTAGAGTCTCCTTCGCACACATTTTCCGTGGTAGTAAACAACGAGACGGGAATCACTCGGAGGACGGAATGCGTCAATTTCCGATCTTCTAAGTACTCCGCCATGTGGAAAGGAGTGAGGCCTGATTTCTAAAGCGAGAAGCAGTTACTATGTGCTCTGGGAATAATGATCTGTTCCACGCATCGGGCGCAAAGAGGATCTTAAACATGTCGTAAGATAACTCATTATCCGCCCCACAATCCTTTGCACCTCGTTAACTCGTTCCGGTTTCGCGACATCTTTAAATGCTGCATCGCTCCGGGGATATGACGGGAGGGAGGTCTTCTCTTATGCGGAGACACTAACCATTTCAATGGTAGCAACTCGAATGTAATCATGCCTTGGGGGTCCATGTTTATGGATTTGAATGCAATAGTTTGAAGGAGGTTGAATACATGCAAGGAACTGAATGGAGGGATTTATGAGGATTACATGCGGTTCAGCGGCTTCGTTTCTTGCTTTCGTAATTACGGAGTTACTTCAGATCATTAGATTTGACGAGATTTATCCTAAAAGAGATACATATATGCGGGATGTGCTACTTTAGAGTTTACAAAAACAAGCTTTTTTCATTATTAATCACCCTATAAATATAACGAATATCTGAGAATCCAAACTACGATCGCAGGTGCCTTCATTAAAGATGCGTATATTCGAAGGGGGTCATCAGATTCCCATTAATATCTACGTTTTGTAAAGAAATTCAAAATCTTAAAATTTTTGAAGAATCCGAAGAGAATATCACTACGTATAAAAATTTTAGTTTTATAGAGCTCAATTTAACACACGATCCTATACAAAATTTTGTTGCTAAGAATTTTAAATTCTTGTTTTAAATCATTGAATTAATGGGTACCAAAATATCATTTGCCATTTTCGGTCTCCTTATGAAAGTGGATCATACTTCATCAATTTGTATAGCTTAAAATTGTTAAAGAAGATTATTTGAATACATGCATTGAATAACAAACTTTGAACAAATTATGTTTTAAAATTTTCGATTCGATCTTCTTGACTTTACAGATAATTGTGGGTAATAAAATGGCGAGTTGTGAGATACCCAAAAGAAAATTCAATCACGATTTTGCTGACGAAAAAAGTAGGAAATTTTAAACACATTTCACTATTACGGTGTTTGTAAGGGTAATATGATATTTAAGCTAAAATACTGCGGATATGAGCATTTGAGTATAAAGTTCTTATCAAGATAAACATGGTATATCTATTAGGATGTTATATCATGATCGAAAATTTTCACAAATATTTCTAAACTTGAGGTAAATAATTCAGAGATGGTTTGTTTGATTTTGATGCTTGAATTCAACGCTGCTACTAGTATTTTAAAAGTGCATGAAAGTTTAAAACTGAAGATAAGTTCACGAAGGATCATAACAGCACATTGCTCTTAATTAAATAGTCGTTACGTAAATCCATATCCGAGCGAGAACGTGGAGCCATAATCCATCATACATCGCAGGAAATTCTCGAGCGGCATCATTTACAAATTTAGTGAGGAATTTAGTGGATTCGGGTCAAGTTTTTCTTCTTTTACGCGGCGTATTGTTATAACAAGTCGAATGTAAGAGACTCGCGAAAGCGGCTGGCGAGAGAATGGCAGAGTCATCTCCAGGAAGAAAAAAAATAAGAGGAATCGGAAATTGGGAGGGGCGAAGAAAAGGTAAAATCCGCCCACGGCCACCCTTATCGACGTCAATTTGTTCCTTTTGACGACGGACTAAAAAAGTAACAAAGTTGAAGACGTCTTTATAGACGCAATGTGAACTTAAAAGAAGGAAAAACAAACGACTTTTTGGAGTGGCGGAGATAATCCCACGAGTGAGAGAGTGACGCATGGGTTAAGCCCTTTGCTTGTGATGTGCTGAAGCCTTTGACGACCGAGGAATTCTTCTTCCTACGTATTCTTTCGCGCCTTCGCTCTCTCTACGGAGTTGTCATTTTTGAAGCACGGCGCTTTTCAAACTCCCTACGGCATCTTAAACTCACTCCACGCCTTTCTTTTGTCTTCCACTCTATTTATTTTCCACCGTGTCTGCAGTGAGGCGCGTGCTTCGGAGGAAACGCGACGGAATTTGAAAGTGGATGGGAAAAAGAGGCCGTTGGTGCAGGTTTCCCGCGATGACCTTCCGCCACTAATCGCCCACAGGTTACTGAAAATATTTCTAAGTATTTTTCCGCGATTGATTCCTTTCCGAGATTTTTACCGCATGGGCAGCTCACGGTGGAATTCATATTCGCGATGAAATGCTTCCCATTTAGCCATCCATATCCGGATCCTTATCTACTCGAAGGAAGCACTCACCATATGGGAGTAATTGATCATCGCGGGAACCTAATTTTGGCTTGGAGAATGCTCCTAGGTAGATATTGCGAGCGAGATTAGTAGATTACTGAGTGAATGGCTGTAATTATTCCGGGTACAGGCCGCTTCTAATAAATTGTGAACCCATTGCTCCTCCCTAATATTCTTTACTGACAACCGGGAGTCACGCCTCGGTAAGAATGGTCATTGGCGAGAGAATACTTTAAGTGAATATTGTAAAATATTTCTCATGGACATTTACTTGATTCAATGTAGAGCCCGAGGAATTTATTAGAACTCAGAGAGTTGATAATACGTATCAGATGTGAAACAATGTCTTTAGTAAGTAATATCTATGAAACAGATAATGCGAATTTGGTATCATATGATGTACGCCTTTATGACTTTAAGACAAATTAGAGAAAAAATATTACCTAAGAGACTAACTAATATTTCAAGAATAAGGCGAATGATGAAGAATGTGGATAATGCGAGTAATATGATGCTAGTTAATCTGCGAGAGAATATTTTAGATAGTAATGAAGTTTTTGCAACTGAAAAAGGAAATAAGAGAACAAATGGTACATGTTATCCAAACTAGAGGGGTTTCCAAAATATGTCCTGCGGAACACTGGCGTTTAACGGAAAGTTAATAGTCGTTCCGTAAAATATGAAATTGTTTCAATCCTGTAATGGGCACAATAAATCTTTGACGTATTAATATTAAAAATATTTAAAGAATTGAGTATTCATTGAATAGCATGGTTTAAAAATTTTGTTGATTATGTCTTACTACCTACCCTACAGAATATATAATATTTTCCGTTAAAATTTCAAGATTTGCGAAGCGTTCCGTCGCACGGAAACGTTTCGGAAACCCTGGAGTAGAGAACTGAAAATTTGGAGTTTTTAACGAAAGTGATGGATGTCAAAATGAAGGCAGACATAGATAGAAAATGGAGATGCGAGACAACTGTCTTATATCTAAACAAAAAAAATGTGAAGATCAAAGGAGGGTAAATTTTCCATTACTAATAAATATATTTAATGATTGAAATAAAAAATCGAAATATTTAGAAGTTTAGGTGCGTAAAATCAACGGAATTATCTCATAAAGGAAGCCATAATACTTTGACTATATACTTTGAATACGTTGACTGACGGAGTGAAGAATACAGAATTTACTTATACGTTAATTATTTGTGAAAAGTACATAAGAACAACGAATAATTGCAGAGTCAAAGAAAAATAATAATCAATGAGGGCTTAAATTTGGTCGGCTATCTTTTAAATCTATGGAAACGACTCGATAAAAGATGTCCAAGGAATAATTATTTGTAAATAGATATCTAAGAAAGTGATTTAAATTGTGTAAAAGTGACTGAAATTAATCTAAAACCTCTTCTAAAATGGAAGAGTAATATAGAAACGCCAAAAATATACGAAAATTGATATATTTCTTGTTTTGAAACTGAAGCAGAATTCTGAAGGTACTGAAATACACGTTAATAACATTTAAATTCAAAATTTGAAAAAAATGTGATATCTAAGCTATTGGTAGATTGAAAACTCATCAGTTCAGCTAAAATATCTAAAATTAAAATTAATTATCATAGAACTGACTATAAGTTATTATTAGAAAAATACAAGACATTATTTCCCTCATTCCCAGTAAAACCAAATGTCTGCAAATGTAATTTGAACACTTTAAGAAATAGCATTGATGAATGTCGGAGAAGATTTGGTACGCATTACTTAAGGTTCACTCCCCCACTACAGTCACCCCTCCCACCTCTCATAAATAGTAGAGGAAAAAATTATACACAGGTCGTATCTCCGAGAGAGGAAATCCCATCGAATCATTTGTCTTTTCTGGAAATGGGAAAAATCTATCCAGGAGAGAGGAACTCCTCAATCCACGGCAGCGAATTTTGAGCCGAATCCAATTATTTGGCTGGTCCTAAAACACCCATCTTCCATTATCCCTCTCTCCTTAAAACCCACTCCCTTCTGAGGGGAACACCGGACGCGGGCCCCTTTCCCTCAAGGGTACGTGTCAGTCGGTGAGAGTACCCTTAATGCTTGATCCTGGTTTGCCATTTTGGACTCCTTTTCCCCCGATACTCCCTCTCCCCTTTTCGACGACAACGCAGAGCCAGAGTACAGATCTATCTCCTTAATCAGCCTCGTAAGATTCCCTCGGCTCCATCCCTCATCCATTTTCACGGCGCCTGGATTGGGTTTTTTCCTTTTATTTTATTTCCGGAGTGGAATGGAATGGGAAAAAGTTTCGAAGTTTTGGAGAAGCTGTACGTTTTCCCTGAATACGGTTACGCACTTACGTTTTTATGCGGCTGTGTTTTTCGAATGTCTCTTGGAGTGAATATGTATTACTTAACGTGTTTGCTGCATATTTATCTTTCGCCTCGAAGCTTTTTCGTGAATTTAAATACAGAAATGGCCCTCAATTTCTCTGACTTGTCAATCCGTAGTAATGTTATCACCTTGAAAGCTCCTTTCCTCAGTGGAAAATATATTTCTGGGAAAAAACCGGGAGTAGAGAATATAAAATAGATTCGATATTTATTTCTTATTTATTTAAAATTGCATAATTATTTAATGCTGGGTTTTACTTGCCTTTTTACGGGAGAAAATGAGAAGAATTTCTAAACACTACGAAAGCCAGTTATAAATACACAAATTAAACCAGCAGTCATTGGAAATTGAATAATCTATGAAAGAGGCTCCGTTACGGAGTATCAGTTGCTTTTGCATTCTACTACAAAAGCGTCTATCTTGCACTACATGCATGAAAAATTATCCTCATTCTAATCTGCAAACTTTTAAAGAAATTCATAAAATTAAATGGAAATAATTTATTATTTTTACTATTTCTCCTGCGAAATAGTAGAAATACATCGCTGAAAATACTGTTACAATTTCTAAGTTCAGTTGAATTAAGTTCATATTTATGGAGATATTATCATTCTTACAATTGCTTTCTTCAAAATTTATTAATACTGAAGTGTCTCTAATTCCTTTTTCACCTTGTCATCAAGCTTTTAAGTCAGTCATAAAATGAATTTGATTTTCTTTTGCCCCATGAAGTTTTTCTGGTTTATGGAAGATGTAGTAAGTCATGGAAAGACGTAATTTCATGCTGAAGGTAATTCGGTGAAAGATGAAATTTGAGCATATATGCAAAATATTTCATGAAGAATAGCTCCGTATCTTTGTGACAACGGCCACAGGGTCTTTCGGTATAATAACTCGCAGATGCTATTGCACGAGAAAATGTCCTCTAAATTGTTTGAAATACCTGGAGATGGACGAAGAATTCCTACTCAAATTTTTATTTTACGCGGAGCTTTATGAAAAAATTTACTTACTTCTTTACTTAAAAAGCTATACTGTAAGCTTACTTACTTACTTAGCAAGCTATGTAAGGTTTATTAAGAATACTGTTCGAATGTTTTCTTTGTAGCTACGCGAAGAAATATTCTATTAGCTTCCGAAACTATTTAAGACATGTTTGTTTCTACATCCACAGAAGCAGCATAGTTTGCAGTATTCTTCACTGAGATTTGTCCCGTTACTTAATTTAAATTCTTTTCAAATAGGCATGTGTACATAATTAAGAATCCGTTGAACAATGATTGGGCTTATTATTTATTTATGTACAAACACAAATAAGTGCTAAACTCAGTAATTTAAAGAATAGTTCTAGATGGATATAACCCACATATTACAGGGGTATATTTAATGATCATAGAAGCATTTTACTGAAACAACACATTAGTATTTGAGAATAAGTCTTAATTTTACCATAAATGGTAACAGTTTAATAGCTTATCGTAAAATATAAGAAAATCTATCAATAAATTTAGATTGAAATTAGAAATATAAATTTCTCCACTTATCTGCAAGACTTAATAGATATATATTCATCGATTATGAAATTAAGTCCGATTTTGGCGTTATAAACATTAAGAGAGAGCTATGTATGTATTTTCCACTGATATAAATACGCAGAATTTGACACAATTCGTTCTTGTGTACAAATTCGCAAGTTGTATGAGTTTGGATTATCTAAGTAAAGAAGAAGTTTTAAGCTGACCATAATTAAGTACCTACTACCTCAACTTCTCGCACTGTCTTATGAGTTTACTCCTTCATTAGAGATTGGATACGTGAGCGCAGAATACTAAGGTCAACACCACCTTAGGGTACGAGTTAAACCGTGTTTCCCGAGTATTTGACCCGCGAAAATCTGATCCTCCTAATGCAACGTGTAATTAGCATTCGCTAATCGAAAAGCTTGCCATCAAAGAGCCAAATCCACTATCCTTTTAGGAGTTAAAATCTTCCTTCCAAGACTCCTCATCTCCAAGGCTACGAGTATTCTCCATCCACTCTCCCTTGGGCCAGCTCCCATCCTCCAGAGACCCTTAGGAAGTGAATTAAGCAAGGGAGGGATCAATATGGCGTGGACGAGGTCCGAATCACCCCCTGGGCCACGTTTGACCCCACCTAGATCCAATTTTCGCGTCAGGAGAACTTGATCCGAGTCGAAAATGGAAAGGGGTCCACGAGATGAATAAGTCTGCAGGCGTCTTTGGCGGTCGTCAACACCTCCTCCTGGACGGAGATTCGGACGAAATGAAAGTCTGGAGAAAGGGAAGCACTGAGCTGAATACAAGCTCTCGATGTCTGATTATCTGAGTGTATTAAGGACTTCGATTTCCATATTGGTATAATCTAGAGTTTAACCCTTCTAGAGAAAGGAACCAATATTGCGGTTCAACTTGCCGTTTGTTCTAGGAGGTACACGAGTGTAGCCTTCCTTGAGAAGGGAGAATGCTATATGAGAGGTTATACCAAAATGTTGGGAAGTTATGGAAAGGGTACGACGGAAAGCTAAACTTTGAATCGTTTTCATAATTTTGAATGTTGACTATAAAGTTTAAGAATGAACATTAACCGAATTTTTCAGTAATGAATGCAAATACTTAAAAATTACCATTCAGGCTACCCTACTGCGCGTTGATTGATAATTATATAAGTATATATAAATTTTAGGCTAAGAACTTCTGAAGCGGTCTACATGCAGGCTACGAAGTAGAAATAAAAATTAATAAAAGTGGTTAAAAATTGATAAATGTGGAATTAATTAATGGATTTTTTTCGAGAATTTAAAATATGAAATAGCTTTTTCTGAGCAATTTACATAACTAATCTTGTAATCTATTATAGCAAAACGGCTTGCTTCGTGTAAATTTCTGACGATGACTCTAGTTCGGCAAAGAGTTTACTACTTAGAGATAATTATGCGGCTCATGGAATTGTAAGATATGGAAAACAACCACAGATGTTATTGAGTCTTCATTATTAATGAAGATTAACAATCATTTTCAGTTATTATTCTTGCAGAGGTAAAGCATGTAATCATCGTAAGCAGTCTTTTACATTAGTCCCACGACGTTCTTAGCGCAAGACAACCGTTGCCTTCATATAAATCGTTACCGGTGGCAAGGAAATTACCATCCTATTAATCAATGCCACGGACCAAGAAATCGAGGAAAAAACTGCAAGGAGAACTTTAATTACCAAATTTCCTCCCTTAAAACTAATGAATTTTACGCAATTACATGTGTGCTCCTTAGGGGTAGTTTTAATTAGTCAACTTCGTTTCATTAGGACAGAATTCCGGCTCTACGCCGTAAATAAAATAGGGGAAAAAAGAGGGTGGGGATTTCTAGAGTCAAGTATCACTGAATATATACCTTTTTAATTAGTTCTTCCTGGAGGCAAGAGCAAAATAAAATTTCGGTTCCGTTTTTTCCTTACCACCCACACCCTTTTTGAACTGCCAGGAGACCTAAAGAAGTTTTTAATGAGGATCTGACTACGATGAAAGTCATTAGCAAAAGTTATGGCACTTTGTGTTCCGCTTCTTTCTTAAACCAACTGTTTTCGCTCGCCAAACTGCAATATAGAAAATCTCTTGTCATTAAAAGAAAACGTTAAAATACTTAAAAAAATGCCGAGTAACCAGCGTTTTGAAGGAAGGGAGGAAGCAAATGAAAGGGGCGATTTTTTTCTTTTAAAAATTTCAAAAGGGAGGAAGTAAGAGAAATGATCGCTTTCTTTTCCTCTTCTTTCCTTCACCTCCTCCCCCACATAACTCGTCTATTCAAACAAGTGAGGATCAGAGTAGGCTTTCTTTCTCGGCCCCCTCCATTTCTTTCTGCGCAGCGCGAGGCATCTAATTAATTGCCTACACAAAAGGAATCTGCAGAGTGCGTCCCACAATGGCGAAGCACAATAATTTCGGTTAATTATTTTTTCGTGCTTTTTTCCTCCGAAAAGGTTTCTCATTAATGGATGATAAAATGGCGTTATTGTTTAACGCGTTTTTTATATCTCCTAATAATGTATTCCAAATTGCAGTATGCTTCCTCCCTTTCTTTTCCTTGTTTTATCCCATTCCTTTACATTAGGAGAGTATACTATGTTAGAGAAGGCAAACACGAAGACGTCTCTTTATTTAAGGTGAATTTACTGGATAAACTAATTCCGACATGCATAACGCGGATATTACCTCCCAAGATTTCCTCAAGGACGATGCTTTTTTAGACTGTAGTGTTAACGAAAATAAGTTTCATAAAGAAGAGCTGTTACAAGCAAAAGATGATGAATATCCAATAATGGGAACGTTTTTTACAAGAATCTTTGTGAAAAATGCAAAAAATCCATGCCAAATAATGGGAAGACTTTCATTCTAGCGTAGATATTGCAAATGTAATAGCTTGAGCAATCGATATCAAATTCTAAGTAATACATGAAATATCAATGATACTCAAAACACAGGCAAAGGTGCGATTTTTCATGCTTATATAATATTCCTTCTTTTACACCTTGTAATTTTCACAAGCACAGTTATTTCTCATAATCCTTCAGAAGTTCCACGCAGTATTTACTGTGCGTATTTTGCCTCAGAGTTATCTAACTTATGAACAGAGTGTAACTACTTATAACTAGCTGTTTGAAGTATGAACAAATAAGATGTTAAAGCTCTGTACCAATCGATGAATTATCCATTAATGACATTTAAAAATTAATTCCCAAATCTGGATGAGATCATTAAAGTAAATATCGAAAGGAAAATATTCATCGGACACAAAGTATGCATTATGCATGTCGGAAGTACGATACGTTTTTTGTTATAGTTTCCTGTACATCCCAAAACCTATTTTTTGCGTTTTAGTATTGTAGAATAAATCATCGGTAAATTTTGTTAAATTTACGGGGTGTAAATTAAGTCAGAAATTCTGAATGAAAAAACACTCGAATTATTAATGGTTTTAAATTCTCATTCATAATGATAACAAGTCCTTAGTATTTCTTTAAGTTCATTGATTTAACTAGTTTAATGAATGTCAAAATCCATTCAAGTACAGTCAAGCGAATATCTTATGTAGCACAACGACACATGCGGTCTTCCAATAAAATGCCTTTCCTTCCCAAGCTCTAAGGGGAGTATCAGGCCAAACTTATTCTAGAAACCATATACAGGATTGTCTTAATACCGTCAAAATGTACCCAAGATCCTCATTAATCCGTTCATATACGATGGAGTAATCATTTTTGAAATCTCGGGTGATAAATAATAGATAAAGAAAGCGAAGCGAAACTTCTGCAAGTGAGAGTGCGAAAAAGCAAATAGCCGAAAGTCGTCGTAACCGTGGTGATTCGCATCCCGATGGGGACTGTTTCTATTGCGGTCGCATCCATTTAGGCCCTTTCTTTTTCTCGGAATTATCGCTTCCGACGGTGGGAAGGCGCCTCAATTCATCGCCCAAGAGATATTCCCTCTCGTTTCTACGGCGTTAATGATCCTATGGGGTGATGAGAGATCGATGGGGAAACCAAAGTTTGGGCTTTTCGGTCATTGTCTCTCCTTGGCCGGAATTTTTTCCTTAAACTTCTCTCTCCCGCTGATTTCTCTCTCCTTTTCTTTACCCCGGAAACTCGTGTCTGCTTCTTAAAAAAATTCGAAAGAAAAACGGCCAAAATCTGCCCTCTTAATGAACCTCCCAGGAGAGAATGACCGATCCTTTGGAAGTGATTCCAACGAAGAAAAGGAAAGTTCCTTTCTTTCTTATCTTAACGGGAGAAATAGTAATCTATATGAATTCTAAAGGTTGGGATGAAAATTTGAGGTTTCGATTTTCATGAATTAAATTGTTGGCTTACTGAGTAATATTTCTTCATCGACGTATCTGTGCTGTTCTCCAATAATAGGTTTTTCATAATTCAGAATGTGCTATAATTATCGAAAGAGATTTTTTTACGACAGATCTTACATAATTGATTTTCTATTCCACGAAAAATTTAAGAGAACTTTCTATCAGATATAATTTTTACTCTAAGACTCAAAAAAATATCAAGCTCTAACTTCCTAAGTATTGTTAAGGAATTTCCCAAGGGTATTTTTCTCTGAAGTTAAATTCCATGATAAAATTAATTTCGTCATTTGGACATTCTTTATAGATTCATCTTAGGATAATAATTCCATCGTGAAAGTCGCATACAAACTAAGTAGTTATCTTGATTTTTCATATATCAATTTAGATTTGATATCATTCGAACAACAAATTTAGAATTACGGAAATATTCCAATTTAAGCTCATATTTATAAAATGAGAAATGGAAAATGATTTAAGTTTTCTCGAAGCACATTGATATTTTTCAGGATGATATGATTTCTTTTGTAAAGACTCTAATTACCTGAAACGACATATTTAAAAAATTTATAGTCTCTTCTCTTGATCCTCCAATATCCTCGGATAGCTAATGAACATTTTGAGTCAATGATATGCCACCCTTGATATCATATCATGTCATATCAAGACATATCAAACAGACAGTCCTTCTTATATATTTTTTTTTTCAAAATTATGAGCGACCTGAGCAATTGAAGGATCCTGTGCCCTTGGATGCGATGTATCTATGGGTAGTACGACTATTAACAATTCTGAGTACATTAAAAATAATAGCAAAAATTACTACTTTCAGTTATTTTAGTCTTGTAGTTTAATTGGTTACATCTGATATGAGACAAAAAGAAGTCTTAATAACTGATCCACGATTTTGCATTTTCTATGAAAAAATTCCCCTTCATGTGTAGAATCGTGTTGATATTAATCAAAAAAGAAAGTAAATACTTTAGATAGATAACAGTAGGATAAATATAGATAAAGCGTTCAATGCTAAGCAAACCCCCAATTAAGGGATACAAATCCTTAAATACGCCTCGATCGTCGTTTGCGGGCAACAAATACACGAGAACTAGGATAAATTCATCCTGTCGCGTTCTGCAACCCAAAACTTCTTACTCGCGTTGCAAGTTGCCGCATCTTCCAGGATACTGTCTCTTTCCGTCGCCCCTCACCGCCACCCTAACGCGTTCCCCTCATATTTTTTTAACCGCACCTTCTCTTTTAAAGCGCCACTAGTCTCCTTTCTCATTAGTGGATAGAGGGGAGAAGGGAGTTTATTTTTCGGAGGGATGGGGTTTTTGGTGCCCCCAAGCAGTGGGAACTCGTTAGGACCTCCTTTGTGAGTTAGTTTTATCGCTTACCTTATTTTTTCCCCTCCCTCCTCGATTTCTGTTTATTTTCGTCTTACCTCTTCTTCAGTGACTACTTCCTTCTTTTCGCGCTCCTTATTTGGTCTCGACAAAAAAAGAGACGGTTAATGCCTTGGAGGGGAGGAAAGGAAGAGACGGCGTGTGTTCGCGTGTGTTTTGTTTTCTACGCTCTCTCCCGTCTTCGGCGAGTCCGGCGTAGGTTATATGGGAACGCATTAGCGACTTCTTTGCAACACAAAAGGCATTTGTGATGGCGTCTTGAAGGAATGTTTCTTTTATTCGACCCCCTCCTCGGCTCGCTGCGGAAGGATATTTTTTCCTCCTTTTTCAAATTCTCGCGCAAAGAATTAAGACGTGATTTTTTTCGCTTCCTCCCCCTGTATCTCTTTCTCCGAGGGGTGGAAAGTTTAATTGGAGCCGAGGAAATGCGGAGAATGAGTTTTTTTCCTTTCCCGCGAGCGGAAGTTCTCTTTCCCTGTCATCGCGGTTGAGGGATCTACTTTTTCGGGAATCGATTATAAAGAGAGAATGATCACAACATCGCTTCGGTTCGTCGGTTCTATATCTCTTCTTCGCAGGGCTGATTTATAGGCTAGGGGTTTCTGAAATATTCGTTTCATATTTATTAATTAATTATATTATCGAATATAATTTATAAAGGATCTCATTCCTCGGGTTTTAGTGATGCCACCCAATACAATTTAGAAAGTTTTAATGGAAAATCGGGGGGAGACAACTAGATCAAAAAGTACTCTGCAAACCACCTTTAGGCGTGTGGCAGGGGGTGCATGCACAATGAATCTACTTCCCTAATTGATTACTTTCACGCATCGTTCGCGGAAAAAATGAATTCCTGAATCAATTTGTTCTAGAAATATTGAATAGAAAAATGCATTATTAGATTACGGAATTTGCGGCTGGCACTCTAGTTGGCACCAGCAGAAATGTTATTTTTTATTACCCATTTTGTAAAAGTATTTATCGCTAGCCAAAAGGTTAGACAGAGCTATGCAAAACTCAAATTTACGCAAGTTTTGGCCACAATAAAGAAGATAAATTACTCGCTAATGCCCATCTGAGAAAAGATTTGGTTCATAAGGGGGCGTCAACGGTAGACTATTAGTCCACAGCACATGAGCTTCGAAGAGAAATACAGGGCCTAAAATTGTAAAAGAATCTGTTTAGAAGTGAGAATATTGAAGAAGTTATTAAATAAATGAAAAGCATAAACGTAAATAAGGACGAGAGCTCCATAAGTTGTGTCGAATTTACGAAGAAAACTATTTCAAATGAGAATAGCTTCATAAATATGTTTTTTATTAAGTGATGTATATATCCGAATACAATGCACACACACATACAGATAATTATATACAAAATACACACAAATATGTAAATTACATATGAATGTAAGTATATTTATGTGTACTATGAGGGTCCTACTCGACAATGTTTCATTAGACAGCACTGAGAGTTTTTTACTTTTTTATTAATTTAACCGGATACATTTCAGCGGAAGAATCGCTTACTTGTCGCTACCAAATACTCGAACCTCTTATGCTCTATCGGCAGAAATTCTCAAATGAGATACACGGCGAAAACAGTAGACAGAAAGGTGGACTCAAAAGAGGATTCTAACAGATTCCCGAAAAATATTTCCGATTCAATTCAAAAGTTTCAAAGTTTAAGAATGCTGACTTGTTACAGAAATTTCCTCTCGTAATTACGCAAACTCAACTTGGAACAAGGGCGAAGTTTCTTGAGTGCGATTGTTATTTATAACGTTTCTTCTTGCGCGAAGACCATTCAAAATTATCCTCATTTAACAAGTCAAATTTTCCGTACCCATAAAAACAAGCTATTCTTCGGATTTAGATCTCATTTTCCAAGAATGTTAGTTTTTATTTCCTTGGCAAGGAATTAATGAGAAAAGCTGTCCAAATGGATTCCAGGAAATATGCAGAGCTCGTGGCATTTTACGACTGAGTTCATTTGCTGAAATATAGGGCATATGTTACACTCATAGAGGTCTTTTTCCTAATCACATTTTCATTTTAAAACACTTGTTTAAACTATAGCTCTTATACATAATTAAATGAGGCTCTATATAAAATATATAATAAAAAAATAATTTAATCTATTAAGAAATGAAAGTAAAAGCCAAGCACATAATGCATTCCTAGATATAGCGACAATATCTTTCTTAATGATTTTTCTTCGTTTCTATTGATCTTATTTCACTTATTCTTAGGCTCATAGTCGGATCGTCTTTGATAGTAGGGAGATGCACCCATTACATTTCGGGAAAAAACGTACATTTTTATGCGCTTATTTTATAACTGCAATCTATTTGTAGCCTCTTTCCTATTAAGTTTCCAACTAACTTAAGAAAGTATTTTTATTAAACTTGCTGCTTCTCATAGCAATTCGTGACAAACTCAATTCCGCAAATCATACTCGCGTTCATGGATGAAGGTTTCAGCCAATGTTTTGCTTAATATAATTACGTAGTTTTACTATAAAATCCTCATTAATTCCCTAAATACTTAATATCTTGTCTGAAATTTTAAATTCTTTTGAGTTCATTCATGAAGACGAACAGAGCACTTAATTATAGAGGAAAAGTCTTTGACAATCAAACTAAAGAAATTCCTCGAATCCAAATGAGGAAAACTTGGGATTCTAATTCCTTTTAAAGTAAAAAATATCATCGACGACACATAAAAGGAGGCAATTCTTTACTTTTCTCCGAAAAGTATACAGGAAGTTTTAATTAGAAGATATGACGATGTTAAACGAAGAGAGCGGAACTTGGAACAAATCTTTTCTTTCGAGGACAGGCGCATTTCATTAGTCAGATGTTTTCCTTTGTGGGAGTAAGTATCGCAGGAGATTTCCTTGTCCGGTAAAGAAGAGAGAAAACGATGGCCAATCAATCAGGAAACCGACTCATCAACTAACGATTACTATGCTTGTAAATAGGCCGTGTCAAACATAAAAATTAAGTATGTCGTACTTGCAGTAATGTCGAAAGTGTTCATAAGTCATACAAAATATGGTTTGATTTACTATTTCCGCAACGTTGTCGATATCACAGAAAAATCAGTGCGGGATCAATATGGAATTGATATACTTGTATCGCAATTATATTAGAGAAAAATATTAAAACATGAGTCTTATGATTTGATCTTATTAACCGGCCGAGGCGGAAGGTAGGATAGCGCTTCAATACCAAGGTTAAGGGTTCGAGTCCTAGCTAATTGGATTTTTCTGATGAAGGAATGCTTGCGAGTGTTCGTCAATAGTAGTAATTATTAAAATTGATGTAATTCTTGTTTCCATTAAATAAATTATTAATAAAAAAAACTTTTTTAGCACATGAGGTAATTTGAATCGTAGAAAATATGAAACCATGAAAGGAATAAAGGGCTTCCGATAGCGAAGTGGGCAAAGGGTTTGACTTCAGTGAAAGCGGTCCCGGGTTCGATTCCCGGTGGGGGCCTACGTGCGAAATGACGTAAGCTGTCAAAGCACTTTTAACAATACTACTACTACTACTAAGGATAAAGGGGTATGTAAATTACAATAAACTCACGAACAATTTATTTTTGGCTACCGTGATTTTGTCTTTCCTCCAATGAATTTTTTAGGCAATATAGTAGTTGCATGGTTGTATATAAATAAGAAATATCTCATTTCTAGACCTTCAATATACCTTATTTTATTAAAATGATTGAGTAGCCTTCATAAATCTTTACTGTTTAATGCCTGTCATGACTCTAATGGAGGCATAATAATGCGTGTTTAAAAGGAACATTTCTTCATTTTTTATTCTAATTATCTTTAAAATGTTATTTAACGTGGAAAGATATATGTATGTACGTGTATAAATGATGTAGGTACAAATTGAATCAACCGGTCAAAACGGCAACCGGCTAGATGTGCAATCCCGAAGTATCCGGTTAAGAGTGATTATACTGAAAATTCATTATAATAAATTAGAATTCAGTAATAAATTAGAATGAGTTCAATAGAATGCGTTTGGAGGCAAACAGGAAGTTTCGCATTACCCATCTCTTGGAATCACCCTATGCGCATTTCGGAAACAATGTCTCCATTCTCAAGGGTTCTACAATTGGAATTTTCCTTTTAATGTTCGGGTTCTCCTACAGATTTTCACCCAAGGAAGTAATTTTTTTAAATGTTTAATGCTCATTACCAGTACGGTGGATATCTCTGGCCTAGTTTGACTCATACCGCAATAAAAGTTACGCATGTGTTGGGGGGGATGAAGGACTATCCTGCTTATGAAATAACTAGGTTAGTGAAAACTTTTTTATGGTGACATAAGATGCACAGAAAGGGCAACATAAGATCGTTTTCTCTTGAAATAAAAGCGACGAGAGAGAAGGAATGGGCTCCCCATTAGTAAATGATCGTGAAGAAAAGGCCAAGGAAGGAAGAGGGAAGGCGGTGTGAAAGGATTGAGAGGAGATAGGTGTAAAGGGGAGTTTAGGAGGGGAATGGATAGATGGCATCTCTATGCAGGTGGAGTAGATGTGAAAGGGTCATTACAGCGGTGACCAAATTAGACGCCGGTGATAATGACGAAAAAGTCGCCTCTTTCATCCCCTCAGCGAGGCGAAAAAAACCTCCGAAAATATCGCATAATTATCGTGGAGTTGCGCTCCTTTTCGCATTATTATTTCCCTGCCAAGTATTGCTATAGCGCATATAAAATATTAGGAAAAAACAGCCTCCCTTTTTCTCTTTTCAAGTTGCAGGTTCTTTGATACGGTGAAAGGAAACTGTTCTCTTTATAAGTTTTTCCCGAAATATATTTTTCTTCCCCAAGAAAAGGAGGCGTAAACGCCGTTCTTATTTTTTTATTTCGTAAATGCTGCCCGACGAAATTAAATCCTTTTCGGGCGCCATCTAGGGGGAGCACTTTCGTTAGGAAGTGGAAATCATTAATTTCTAAAGATGCGCTCCGGTTTCGATGCTAAGTCTCGTTGAGGAATCGTTATGGTGACATTTTTTCCGACGTAATGAGTCTCTCAAGGGCCGAGCATTCATCCAAAGATCAGGCATTTTTTCTCCGATGAATTCCATAGGATTAAGATATCTGTTTCAATTATTACTACGAGCACTCATGGCCTCGTGAACTATCTAAGGAGCATATCCAGCCAGTAGCTACGTTTGCGTGGATAAACTATAATGAACTACGAATTACCAGAGAGAATTTCTTGAAATTCCTTCAACGTTTTTTACATACTTACTACCTGGCTTGGTTGCTTTATGTTAGTTCAATGCTGAGGCAATGAAAAATTTCCTGACGTGGTTATAAATAATTTTTGCATCTTTTAATATGTGGATAAAAGATTAAATCGTGGTTTTAATGAAAGTTGGAGGAAAATAGAAATCGGTAATCCGGAGCTTCCCGTTTCTCTTTAAACGCGAGTTACGCCTGCCGACGTACGACTGACGTAGTGTTTTAAAATCTCTAAAACATGCTTTAATTTGAAGCTCTAAACTCTCATTAGCTAATGCTTACAAAGAAAAATTCTTTATTTTGTGAACTTACACCATAACTCTACAATCATGTTATTGACAAGGAAACAATTAGGGCAAGCTTGAAGAAACTTTACATATAACGGATTTAAATAATCCTCTACTATGACGTATTAATTCTAACAATACTGATACATATGGATAAATAAAATAAAATTGGATTAATAAAATTTTGGTAAATATTTCCGGAAATACTATTAAAACAATCTGGTTATAATGAGATATACACTAAGTATGAACTTTTGGGGTGATTCAAGATTTGGGAATGTAGTTAATATTTAGAAGTGCCAGAGGTCAACAAATCTTCGTGATATATATCAGAAGTAACTTTTAGGAGGTCTCCCGGGTAGCCAAGTGGGCAACGCGTTCCAATTCGGTGAAAGCGGTCCCGGGTTCGATTCCCGGTGTGGGCCTACGAACGAAATTACCTAAACTGTCGAAGCACTTTTAACAATACTAGTAGTAGTAGTACTGTTAAAAGTGCTTCCATTTTTAACAATACTACTACTAATACCTTATAGGATAATCAGATTTATTTAATCGAAAGTTGATTTACTAGAAGAATTAATTGATGGAACGAATATAAATCCTGTTAACCTAAAGTTCAACTTCATATATTTAATCCTCCATCCTTTTACTCTTTCATCCCACCCTTTTTCCTCGAAAGTTATCTTTCACAAACTTTGCAGCGCACTTCGTTGCAGCATTCTAATTGCATCGCAAGTAATCAAACGCCCGTGTGATGCCGTTATGCGGAGGTGCATTCGACGCTCTTCATCTCCGTCGGAAAAACCAGCGAATCGGGCGATCGGCTGATTGAAAAATGCGCTTGAGTGGCGGGCAGTTTCTCTTTCCGAAAAGCGCTCATCCCGGGAGAGCATTCCATAAGAAATTGTTTTGATTGGTTCCGCTTCTGTGTGTGTTTCCGTGCGCTAAACTCCGCAATCCATGAATGCCTTCAGAAGTTCGCGCTAACATCGATAACTCTGTTTACTTAATGCCCATTCCGAAATTACTCCCCGACCCGACGTTCCTTATCTGTCAGAGTCAAAAACACCGGTACTATATTTAACCCCTGGGCGCGTATATTTTTTCCACCGGTGCATCATACCCTTAAAAGCATTTCTTTCTGTAGGTAGCATCTCCCCCCCACCCCACACCTCGCAAGACAAATTAGCATTGGGACCTCGGACTAGGACCTCGCTTTTCCCAACGGCCATCTCGCTAATACGGAGGGCCGTGGTTCTCCCACCCGGCGTCGGACCCAAGGGGCGCTGGGGAGGTGGAAATGCGAAAAGGGGCTCTTCGGGATATTAGGTTCTCATCCCACGGCCGCTACATCTAGATTCGGCTCCCTGCAACTTCCATCCCATCCCTCATTCAAGCCTTAGTCTTCCAGGTTTCTGCGGTGAAAGGGCTTCGGAAGAAAGGGGTTGCGGGTTCGATTCTTTCAAGGATCGGTTCTTTTGAGGACTCAATCGGTCGCTCTGCAGAGAGATGAGGAAAATACAGCCATTTCAGACACCTACGCTTTTAAAATAAGCGAGTGGTTGGATGATATTTGAAACTTCAAAGCAAACTTTTGCGTAGTAAAAATGTAAACAGGTGAAACTGCTAGTTTCACTCTCATCGGAATGTCCCACTATTCCTTTTTGCAATACAACGAAGCCCTCCCATCCTCTGCACGTGTTTTCATCCTCTAACAGATCTTAACTCTTGCTTCAACTTCATCTAATCAGTGATTTTGTGCTAACATCTTTCCCATTGCATCTTTCCTCACTTTCTGGCGTAAAATAATGAGTTCAAGAGTGTATTTGAGTGGTTGTTCCCTCTTTTTATACAGAATCCCCTCTTAATCTAATCCGAGGAGGAATTTTCCGCTGAATTTACACAATTTTTCAGAGGAAGCATATTTATGTTGCCTCCAACGTCTCTAATGCCGCAATAAGGCAGGCTCTCGTAGCTTCTACTCTGTAAAGAGCTCTAAATAAAAAAATTTCATTTAACTCCCCCAGAAGAAAATATTAAGTCGTTAAATTTTAACACTGTTAAACTCGTGTTAATGCTTACGTCCGTACTTCATACTCGAACTTCTCTACTCACTTACTTCATATGCTCGAACGCTAGAATTATTGGATATGTCGAATTTTTATGAGAATCATCAGACGAATAACTCTTAATTAATAATTTTTCATACGGCAGTCAGCTGTAGAATAGCCTCTTCATACGCTGAATGAACAGTTAGTGATGCTTAACTTTTGCTCAAGGCTTACGCGAACTTTCATAAACGATAATTAAACAAGAATATCTAATCCTTAAAACTATTTGCGACGATATCTATTCGTGAAATTCCTTCTGAAAGAGCTGTGGCCAAAGAGATTTTTATTGATAAACTTATGTGAAATTTCTTAAGTTCATTGAAACATTTTTTAATAGTGATAAATTTCTGAATAAAAAGTCCTGAATTCATATACTATATGAGAAAGTATGGATAGCAATTTCAAAGTTTAAGGACATATCGTTTCGGCAACTTTAGGAAATGATCATAAAATTACGAATTCTATGCGACGACATCAATAGCAAATTTTTATCTGAGTTCCCTTCTTTTTAATTCCTGTTATAAATGGAATGTTGGATACTGATTGGGGAATGAATTACATTTTTTGACAATAATGCAATAGAAAAATATTTTGCTCTAAAGTGTTGGAAATGTGACTGATAATTAGAGCTTCGAATGGGAGTAATTTTCGTTTGGCTTTCGCTCCGGTTTAGCAAATACGCCAAACCTGTTCAGTTTCAGTTTCACTCCTTCTGCCAGCGTCGAACTGGTTCTAACCACTTTATTTTCGCTCAGACCATGTAATATTATATGTTTATGAAGTATCACATTATTATTTTAACTTTCTCCATGTATAGTATATTACTAAGTTTTATTCTTAAACTTACTAATTCTTAGTGCTAGTTGCAGTTAAACTGCTAGCTAGTGAACTTTCTTCTAATTACAGAGAAATAAAATGGGAATCAAAGATTGGAACTGAATACATAACAGATTTCGGATAGTATTGAGATTTAAGAATTTTATTTATTTTATTTTTTTTCGGTTCGGGTTTGGCTTTCACTCCAGCAAAGATAAAGTTTATTTTTTCGGGTTTTGGTTCGGTTCCAGTTCGATATCCTGCTCATAATGCAATTAATCAATGCTCTGGTAGTAATCAATGCAACGGTCTCCATAACTTGATTATTTAGTGAATATTTACTAAAGCAAGACTGGGACTAAAAAGTCTCATGTTTCATCCAACCCGTCGTCAATGTTATATATATAAACACGAATAAATTTGTAAATAGAAATTGATATATCATTGGTTATCAATTTTACTAAGCAATTGCCATTCAAACGAAGGATGATTAATTAGGAGAGAGAATTTCTACGAAGGAAAACATGCGGAACCATAAAAAAACTTCGCAAGAATTGAAGTAGAATTTAAAATAACATCTGAGAGCTGTATACACAAAAGGATGAAATACATGCATATTAAGGTATAAAAATTTGGCAAGTTAATGGTGGAAAAAAAGCTCCTCCTCTAAGTCTTGGCCCCTGGCGGATCGCTGACATATTAAGTGGAGTGGAAAGGGGTCAAAGAAAACTAAAGAAACGCGATAAAAGGAGAGGTTGCAATTTGGATACCGGTTAGAAAAAAGCTGGGGAAGAAAAGTTTCACGAATTAATAATGAGAAGTATTCCTTGTCCCGTATTTAGACCGACTTGTCTTTCTTATTAACATGAGAGGTCATTAAGAAGGAGCAAGCGAGGGAGTAGAGGAAAAGAGCTATCGCCCTCTCTCTCTTTTCAACTTTTCCTTGTATTCGTCTTCCTCTCTCTTTGCTCATTAACCTTCTTCCTCATTCTGGATTCCTAGCAAACCTCAGACCCAACTTTCAGTTTCTTAAATGTCGTCCCCACCTCAGGACCTCGTTGGTTGACATCTCATACTCTCACTGCAAACGCATGCGATTCTATTTATACGAAGAGAGCGGATTGCAATTACTTTGCGGAAAATGTTATGCGAATTATCTCTCGCATTTTTCCATCGCTTTCCTCGTATCTCCCGAGAGGAAGGCAACCGGAAACTGACGTAATTCAGTAAAACGGGTTTACTTACTCTTGTTGCTAATTATCGTTTACTGGTTCAAAGAAACGTGTAAGAGTCAAGTTTCTAAAGATCAGATAAAATGCTTCATAAAGGAAATCATGCATTCTGAAGAAGTTAAATTATGCCCTTGGATAATAAGATTCGGACGGCTGGAAAGATCAAACGTGAGGAATTCGTAATTGTAGCGGATGACATAAATCAACGTGTATTTTATGTTAATTAAGATCATGTTAAATTCCAAAATATATCTGATTAAAAATGCAATCGAGGCATTCAATAATTGACATTTAACCTCTAGTAACTATGATCTGACTTTTTACTTAGCTCTAAGTTATCTAAGATGTTTCTCAAATGATCATGGTTTAATAAGATAAACGAGTTAAACTTTTACCTTAATGAGAGAGATGACATGAAAAACGAATTAAAGAAGTGAATGACGCACGTTTCCGCAACAATTTACAGTCTGCTACGTTCACTTTGAACTCCAAGTATTTTTTCAACGATTTTCTTAAGTTTAATTTAACATTCATCTTCTACAGACGCAATCGAGATATGTATGTACAGTAAAGGTAAAATGTGAAACTGATCTTCTAGATAGATCTTGAGCTAAGCCACCCAGCAATGAGTGCTCATCACCTCCTGGGACGTGTTGCGTTACTGCGAGGCATGACTTTAGACGTAAGAGCAAAACTAATTCTCGTAATTGAGAAAAAATAAAGCTCTCTTTATCATGCAATAAAAGACACTCATTTCGCATGTGTGAGATTTGAATATCACTTACAAAGTTAGTCAACATTCGGTTTAAAAAGATCCCAAAACTGATCATCGAAGTAAGCCGATAACAGAAAGGTCAGCAAGACTTACTTAAACCTTACAGTGAGTGTCGATGATTCTTTTTTTCTCTTCGGATCAATTAACAAATCGTAGAGCCTGAGGCCAGTATTTTTGAGACCGAGTTTCTTTTGACGAAGATTAAAACAGCAAACTATCGCGAAGTAGAAGAACTAATTCTCTATGTGCACTTTCACCTTTTACTATACTCCTTACACTACGAAGTGAATCACTTACACTCACCTACTTTGTCTTCTTCAGCAATAAATAGCCTTTAGCCCACCTTAGCGATAGGACATTAGGAATGCAAAGCACATTCTTTCTCTCTGTTCCGAGAGATGTTACGCAGAAGGAAAGGAGGCTAACCGAGGGGAATTTCGGTATCCCCGCTGATGAATTTTTCATATGCTTTTTCACGGCGATTTCTGTTCCAAAACCGAAAAGTTTAGGGCTTGTTTTCGCACATTGACTCCCTATTATTTCTCTACAAGCTTGAGAAGCCTGCGAAAAAAGATTAAATCTTGAAAATCATTCATTAATTATTATAATAATTAGAAATTTATTTATTCTTTTGAAAAATGATGCGTATGTTTTGAAAAATGTTCACGCCCGCGCAATCTATCAGTTAGTGGAGAACGTATATGGATCTCTCTCACAATCTTTTGGTGTACATCTGAATCATATGTATGAACGCACGCGTACAATTTTATGTTTTAGACGGTGTGTAAAGTATAATAAGTTAAGGAGAAATTTAGGAAAAAATAAAACAAAAGACGGCAACTGACGTAAGATAGGTGAGATAAATGCTTCATTCAGTTGATCGTGGAGATTGGATAGATCTTAGGCGAGTTGAGGATATAGTATAAAGTATGAGCATCTTTTCTAAGTAGGAAAACTTAGAAGAGATCATGCCATAGCTTCCTATAGATCGAGTTGAAAGAAAGGAGGAATAATTCTTTGAGAACCTGAGGGGAATTCATATTGAACCAGGAACCTAATAAATGCAGCACAATACTCCTATGAATAACGATTTTCAAAGATTTCAAAAAGGAAAGATTCAGGATGTTTGCCATTATTTAGAATTCATTTATGGCGCGGTAGTAACTTCAGGTGTCCTGGCCTAACTTTGTGAAAAGCTATCTAAAAAAGAATTTAAACAACTATGCTTCGTACTCATTTAATTCGAAACGACTAGTTCCGACCGTGACGGTCATATTTAGTTTTTAATGCAAGTACTGTTATATATGTGCTACTCATCCATGTCCAACGTTAAATTCTAAAGGTATGCATAGTTTGTGCCACTACGTGGAGGTTACTCGCTTTGCTCTCAAAGGATTTCCATTACATCGTATAAGAAACTTGGGTGGTTTTTTCAGTGGTTGGAATACCTGTCCGGAAAGAGCCTGGGGGAAAGTACTTGGGTTCGAGTCCCAGTCATGTCGCTATTTTTCACACCTATTTATCCTTGGGATTCAGCGCGTGCTAAGTAATTTCTCTTCTCAAAATCCTTGTGATTGTTTAAGATTATCGTAAAATATATCGCGAAATAAGTATCAGTTATTTTTGGTGGTTATCTGGTCTGTTGATATTCGTAATTACTGGTAAATTGTCCATTTCTTTACTGTGCGTCCCATTTAATATTAATAATAATTTATTACTTATTTATTTATTTATATGTAAGATATCCAACAACAGCCATACTTGACAAATTACGTTGGACAAATAACAGATATAAATAAGACATACACACACGACCATTCCCTAACCGGAAAAATCCGATTAGCCGGGATTAGATCGTGGGGTCGGAGCGATAACGCGCTAACACGCTAACCACTCCGCCACCACGACCGGCCATTACGGGTCTTATAACCCATATATCCAGGGCAATCGTACAAAATTACAATATAAAATTTAAAAAAATGTATACAAATAGGCAAACATAAATATTTCAATAAGAGCATAGTTTTTTCTTTCTATTATTAAAACAGACTTCCTTTACTGCGCCGCCAATCCTTTTGAGGAAGAATACGGGAGCTTCACTCACTAGGGAATCATGTTCGCGTATTATTTGTCTTTAATACGTAGACTATCGAAATTAGGGTTCCTCTTCAGCGCCCGTGTCTATCGCCATTGTTTCCTCATTTGCATTAAATACGCCATTCTGACTCCGGGATGTCTCCTCGCACGATCGCCCCGAACGCAAGCTGCGTTTTACGTCCCATCACATTTCCCCAGAAAATCTTCTTCAAACATTAAACGCTTTAAACGCTCCGCATATTGTACCGAACGGCGGCGGCGTTCGCGGAGCAAATAAACTGCTCCGTTTGATCTTAATGTGGTATGAAATGGATTTCGGATGGAAGAGGGGAAGGAGTGAGTAGCGGCGGGGGGAAAAGGGGAGGTCGAATGGGAGCGGAGGAGGGGTAAGGGAATAGGGTGAAAAACACGTGTCGACGCGAATAGTCGGTTAATAAGCCGGCAGCGTATTCCGGTATTCATTGCGCCCGAGAATATTGACGCAGGCTCACGTCTCCCGTTAGCAGCAATCGGATTCTCATCATTCGGCTCGGTGTGGCATTTCGAATGCGTCGAGCGATGCGAAAAAGTCTCTCTCGATCGCTAAGGCGATTTATTACCTCCTGAGAAGGGCATTTAATGAGTTGCGCGCAGGTGTAAATGGGACAGAATCCATTCCGAATCACCCGCAGTATTTTTTCTCCCCAAAGCGGCTTCCTTTCTGTTAAGTGATCTTATATGGTTCCGGATGCGTTGAAATCCTTTCTTTGAATGTGAGTTGTTTTTAAATTATGGTTTCGTACCCGTTTCAAGACCAATAAAAATTCTTAATGATATCGGTATGCAGCAGAGGGAAGGATCATTTATTAAGGCTAATGCATCGACGCTTTTTATTCCACTGGGAATACGACATCATGTATTCTCTATTCAGTTAGTTGTTTCATTTCTAACGAGTTTTATACTCGATTCTTAATTTCCAATTTCTTTACAAATCATTCGTCTTGAATGCACGCTATTTTATTTGGTGATCTCATGGTTAAGATAGATACGAGTAATATTAAAAAATATCTCTTAAGTTAAATTCTCTGAGCGTTATGCTTCGGATTGTGTCAAAGCTCCACAGTAACTATTGAGCTGGCATAATCATTGATATTTTCGAGCTGCATTCTGATTGGTTCTCAAATGTATCAACTATCATTAAGAATTAAGTACTACAATGACAGCAAAGGAATGAATATCGTAAAATTAAATATTTAAATTTCTAAATACTTGTTGAAATAGAACGAATAAAATGGTTGAGAAAAGAATAGTATGAAAAATTTCAACCTAAAGTTTTACAGATTTAACTAAAAGGAAGTATTTTATCTATTACCATTTTTAACAATAAGGGTAAAGTAGGGAATGATATAGACAAAATGATGGATAGGATTTAATTCGCGATTTGACGGGAATTTATGGAACCATCAACAACCTATGAAAAGGCTTGTTAAGAATAAGATGCCGAATATTTTCATTCCCTTATCTCTGATGGATTCCGTTAAATGTGTTGTGGTACTGCTGAAGACATATCTACCTTATTTCTAAGGAGAAGATTGTCTCAATCCCATTCAAATAAATTCGATTTGTTATTAGTTTCGTTTGTAGTAAGCAGCTTGAAGAATGAGTAAAATTACATGCCTTCAAAATCCGGGAATAGAAAGGGACAAACATCATTTTATTGAAACATCCCATTTTTTTTCGGCCATTGGCTGAGAAAGGGCCAAATTCAATGATGCATGTATAGGGGTGAGGAAAAACCACACAATATTCCTACTTTTTCCTGTAAGTCTTCTGCCATATCATTACTTTTGGTCAAACTCCAAACTTAAATAACACTACTAGTAAATAATGTTGAGTCGTTGGTTTAATCAATAATCTACCAAAGGTTATTCAGCAAATATTACGAGAAACATAGCATTGCGCGAAAAAATTTTAAGAGCAATAAATGTCGTTTGGACAGCTGAAGGGAGACCTGTATTGATCACGGAGTGAGAGGGATTTTAATTTCAGGGCAATGGGAGGCATTTTCTTTCCATTACTCTCAACTCTTGTCATTTAACCCCATCTCTGTGAAAGTAAACCGGACTAAATTGCGAGTTTGCAATAACTCGTTAGAGAAGAAAACATGTTCGCGCGACTTTTAGACGTGGCTTGTTAATGTGCAGTGGACATTGATTGATTAGTGCGATGTCGCTGCAAACTAAGAGTCAGTTAAAATTGAATTGTAGAAAGGTGCGAATAGGACAGTAGGTGTTGTATATGAAAACGCAGGTAGGTTGATTCCATCATTTTCGTGACTGCTTGTAAATAGATAGATATTCAAATTTGAAAGGTATTTACCGTTGGAAATTCGTGTGACTTAATTCATAGTCTATTCTGTAGAAGGAAAATTCGAAACCTAATTGCTGATGCAGTTACGCGGTTTTTGGTTTTTACTTCCGGAAAATAGAAAATGTGGATGAAGCGTTTCGCATTTTAGGCATAGTACGCTCTTCTTTATGTATAAACCTTTAAAGTAGGATGCGAAGTGAATGAGTTCTTAAAAGTAAATGTAGCAGTGAGTTTTGGTTCAAATTTAATGACAATGAATAATGAAATATCAATTTTAAGTAAACAAAATGGGACAATATTTTCTCCAAAGTTTAATCATTTCGATATTTTAAGAAAGTCGTGCCATTATATATATTTGGTATCAACTATCAAAACTGGTAAGTAGGAAGTTTAATATATTTTTGTATCTTATATTGTAATCATTTATCCTTTGTCTATTTCGATTTATACAATTTCGAGCAGCAGAATTTTCTAAGACAGTAATTCTTTAGGTCTTTCCGTTAGATAGTGCTATTTGCTAAGAAACTTTCTTATTTTGAATCCTTATCAGTCATATGTTAGTGAAATACCTCATTTTCCCGAAGACAACAAGAAAGACAACATTTTTGGCATAGAGGCATACATTTTAACTCAATCAGTTCTTCATTACACTGGTAATTTATTAGTTTTAAAAACAATTCTAGTACTGCTACTAGAATTGTAGCAAGGTCTTGCTGGATTCAAAAAACAAGTTTCCGAGCAGAAAATGTTTGTGAAGAATATTTTCTGTGAGCTAAATTACTAGGAATTCAAATTATTTCTTGAAATTATCCAACTCCTCCTCAAGAAAATTGCAGAAGAAACTAAGGCGATGTCGGAAGTTACATTAGCCAATCTTTTTCATAGGTATGAAAATTTGTCAAAAAAGTAAAGGCGATCGATGTATTAAGCTAAATATTTAGTTTATATCGTCGTAACAGCGAATTTTTCAAAGAAAATAAACCTCCGGAATATTAGAAAATGTGGCACTAAAAAGAAGGGGAAAAAACAACGAAAGTACTACATGATATTCGAGATATATCTATCTTGCGTGTTTGGGAAAAGATTAAAATTAAGAATAACAGGTAAATTGGGCGAGTAATCCAAAAGGTCCACGCGTTTATCGATTCGAATGTTTGCAGTTACCTTCATGTGGATATTTCAATAGATATTTTTATGAACATGAGTGTAAATGAAGTTGTTTATAAATGAGGAAGGGAGACGACAAATTTCTGCGCGAGTGTGCACAGAGCTGACAAAAAAGGGGGAATCCGCGTTTAATTCGCATTTATTGCCAATTAACTTAATTGCCTCGTCTTTCTATTTATTAAAACAGCACGCAAGGGATTTTAGAAGTCCCGAGCGAGCACTAATTACGCGGACAGCGTGGCAATAATGCTCGTGTATGCGATTCACGAGGACAGAAATAACATTTCGGATGCGACGCTGATTAATTCTGTTGATAATATCGGAAATGTTTTTCCTACATGACGTACTAATGGGTTTAACGTGGGACTTGCCGTGATATCTCGGCGCAGTCTAAAACTCTGAATTGAATAGAGAATTCTAAATGCGCATTGATTAGTTGTTAAAAAACTTCGCCTAACAACGGGAGCGAGCTTCGAAACTATTTAATTAGAAGTGCTCTTTCCAAGGATCGCAATGAAAAAATAACCCTCCCGTGCTTTCCGCAGTTGTATTTCTAGGAGCGTTTTAAGCTTCGTTGTAATGTGCGTTCGGAAAGGCAATTTTAATATTGAAAAACTAATGTATTTTTTTGTCGAGATCATACGAGAAACTCGTAGAAACCTTTCACGACCCTCACTTTAATATATGAACATTTTTGATTTCTCATATTTAATAAACATTTGTAAAACTTTGAATTCATTTTTAATAGCATCTGAATTCAATTTTGCCAATGTCAACCTCTGTATATATTTTTTCCGTTTACAATTTTCGGGAATGATTTATATACCTTTTACACTAAACTGCTAAACATGTTTTGTTCCGCTTACAATTTTCTGTAAAGTAATAACTTAATATTATCCATAAATTTGCACATTTTATATTTTGCCTGTAACTGAACGAAAACAATATTTTATAACTTGATCATAAAAGTAAAACAGCGTGATCGTTATATAATAATAATANCCCAGTGGCTTTCATTTCATCACAGCCATAAGCTGGACTGAGACAACAGTAAATGGAAAGTACATCTTGTCATATCTTGTACTAAAAGAAAAATAATCCATTTATGGAGTTATGATAGGAGGACAGGATGATAAAGAAAAGAAAATCTCAGAAAAAGCTCCTCAGGGAAACGATTGAGAGCTGGAGGAATGGAAGAAGATGAGAGGTGTGGAAAATGCAGTAAGAGATGCAATTATCGGCTGGAAACAAGCAAATAGCTGGAAATGAATTAGAAAAACCAATGAATGGAAAACCACCGGAGAGGTAAAGAGAAGGGAGGGAGGAAAAGACTCGCACCGATGAAATCGGACGTAAAAAACGGAGAAAAAAGGCGGAGAATGGCTGTGTCGGAGAGATGATGAAATTTGAGGACATGCGAGACAGACGGTAACGGCGAGAGCGGAGCGGGAAGTACATGATTAAAAGTGCTTTTATTTAATTCATTAATTATTATTGTTGAACTATTATTATGTAACGGTCACGTTGATCGCATTTTTTAAACTTTGCAGAACGATATATAAGAAATACGGAAATCATAAAAGTAAAAGGAAATCGAAAACACTTAATAAAAATGTTTTCTTGAATTTGGCCATTAAATTATTGTATATTAGTGATATAATCCGAAGAAATAACAGCTTAATGTAATATGAAAGGATAAAGATTACTCCCTCAATTAATTTGCAAGAAGAATACTGGTAATGTATATTTCCTTTTTCCCTTCCATGCCGTCTCACATAACTCAAATCAAATAACAAGAAATAGGTTGATGGATTAAAAAATTCAGGGTTCGCATCAAACGCGACAGCTGCATCCTTTACATTTTTTTGCTGTGATTCCTTAACTTTAAGACAACGTTTCCACTACCTTACGCTGAGAATTGTTCTAAGCAGAAAATATTTGCGGCTGCTTTGCTGGATAACGAAGTGGAAGGAACGGTTAAACATCACTCTTAATTGGAGTAAAATATCATGTTTAGAATCAACGGAGCCCTTAAGCAAGGGAGTAATAGAATTTTGATGCTGTAACCGGTTTGTTTCTCTTTGTGAGAGCGGAAAAATCGAACGATCGAGCGTCGGATTCACCGAATAGCGATTCCGAATTTGAAAATAACAAAAGCGGAAAAACGATTTTCCGCACGAAGGAAGACGTACATTTCATAGCTCGAATCCGCGACGGAGATTCATGTAGAAAATTGCTTAGACGGTCTAATAAGTGGAAAAACGTGCGCAGATGGGCTTGATTGCGCTTGTTAAAATTAATTGGAAAATGAGGCTCCGTGCGCTAATAAAGAACGATATAGCAATGACCGAAAAGTCGGAAAACTTTTGACCTCCTTTCTTCTCGTGAACACCTGCACAAGGAATCTTTGTCAATTAGTAGCGAGAATAATTTCGAGAATAATGGCAGGGGGAGAGGGAAGTCCCTTGCTTTCATGTGCGCGCAAAATATTTATATTAATTCGCGGAGAGGAATTTCAAAACGCTAATTAGTCTTTGAAGCATCGCTCACATTACAGAACGTTGATTTCTGGCCGTCGTGCAGGCGGTGACGTAGGAGAGAAAGTAGCGGGAGAGGGAGATAATGGAGTGTTGCTTTGAGTCGAAAGGGAAAGTGGGAGACGAAATATGGAGTTGGAAGAAAGCATGGACGAAATTTGCTAAGATACGGCGAAGATGGAAGGAATACAGAGAAGTAATTCTCCCTTCCCGATGACAATACTTTTATAGAGCGCTTATTTTAATAGAATTGTACGAATATATTAACGACGCGCAAATGTAAGGGACTAGTACAGCCTATAGTGACTTAAAATTATCATTTGCTGATTAAGCTACTTTGAATACGGTGAATCTCCATTAAGAGTAAATTGTGAATTTTTATTTAACTAATTTGCCGGTGCCCTCACAATTATCTATTTACTAGACAATAACAGGAGAGGCATGAACATTAGCAATACACGAACACACGCACAAGGCGATTCCCAGACAAGAAAAAAATCGATTTTCTGGGACTCGAACTAGGGATCTTGAGGTTGGCGCTGGAATTAGGATATAAACATAACAAAGAGGTAATAATTTATAAGAATTGATACAACCATTATGTTTTCAGCGCTATTAGATATACCACGTAGTTTATAAATATTTACTTGACTCGTGAGTGTCGGTGGAAAAATAGTGGAAATATATTCCCATGCAGATATACACGTATATTAAGGGAAGAGGGGTTACAGAAAAAAGGTAGAAAGGACTGGAATTCCCATGACCTTGAACGGTAAGATGGGGATATTTCATGACAGTTAAGGTGGTTGTCTGAGGTAGAAATGCACGATGGAATAAAACTGGTTGAAAATGAGGGATCACTGAACAAATTCGAGTGCTGAACGCTAAAATAAGAGGGTAGACATTTTCTTATCTTTGTAATCTTGAGCCCTAAGAATGGCTAGATTCATAGCTCCTCCATTATTAGATGCAAAAAGCTTTGGAGAGGGGATGAGGGAACTAGGCAAGATGAGGACCGAGGTAGTTTTTTCTAGCTTTCTTTACTAAGCCAGAATGGTTAAAAATGCCATAAAAGAACAGCATATAGACGATTTAAATAGCTCACAACATTCAGTAGGAAGTGATCCGGATGAGTGCTGTTCACTTATACCCCAGTGGCTTTTATTTCATCACAGCCATAAGCTGGACTGAGACAACAGTAAATGGAAAGTACATCTTGTCATATCTTGTACTATAAGAAAATTAATCCATTTATGGAGTTATGATAGGAGGACAGGATGATAAAGAAAAGAAAATCTCAGAAAAAGCTCCTCAGGGAAACGATTGAGAGCTGGAGGAATGGAAGAAGATGAGAGGTGTGGAAAATGCAGTAAGAGATGCAATTATCGGCTGGAAACAAGCAAATAGCTGGAAATGAATTAGAAAAACCAATGAATGGAAAACCACCGGAGAGGTAAAGAGAAGGGAGGGAGGAAAAGACTCGCACCGATGAAATCGGACGTAAAAAACGGAGAAAAAAGGCGGAGAATGGCTGTGTCGGAGAGATGATGAAATTTGAGGACATGCGAGACAGACGGTAACGGCGAGAGCGGAGCGGGAAGTACATGATTAAAAGTGCTTTTATTTAATTCATTACGCGGAACACATCGGCGTAATGGGGCGAATGGCGTGCTCATATCCGCGACTGATCCTGATCGGACTAATTGATCCGTTTGACTGGTTTCGCGCAATGAAATTCTCTCGCCCGTGCTTTTGTGTGAGTGGCAGCTTGTCTCTGCCGTGCGCGCCACTCCTGGACACATAGGTGCCCTAATGACGTTGCCAATTATCCTCGGAATTCCGCCGTTAATGCAAAATATCGAGGGGTTTATCTTTTTTGACCCCTTTTTCCCTTGTTAACTTATATAAATTAATGAAAGGACCCGCGACTAAAATGTCAGCTTTCCGCAGCGTGTTTTTTTATCGCGATTATCTCTAATTGTATCTCATTAAAATTCAGCCGCTCGTACGTACGACAATTAATTCTCTCTCCACCGCTCTTCTCTTTTTCAAGCGAATTTCTTTCCGCTTTCTTTCTCCCTCGCGTCGCCCGACCTCCTATCACAAACAACTCGATGTCCATTTAATTCCATTTGCCTGAAACAACATTTATGAATTAAAAGCTCTCTGCAATGATTCCCAGGGGGAGTGGATAGTGAATTTAGCGTTTCCTCGCCGTCTCCTCCTCTACCAACGGGTCTATTAACGTTCTTTTTTTCAGTTTCTAACGCACTATTATTCTTTCCTTTTACCTTCGTACCTATCCTTATTTCGCTCATTCTCCCAAATCAAATTAGTTCGCCTTCTCAAAGAATTTTGTCGGTCTCGGTGATGGAATGGGAGTGGTCAGCTTACTAGCGGTCCAACCCCATGATCCTGGGTTCGAGTCCCGGATAATTGGATTTTTCTCTTTAGAGAATGGTCGTGAATGCTTGTTAATAATAGTAACAATTAAAATGGATGTAATTTGAGCCTTTCTCTTTCCATAAAAGAAATTATTATTACGTATTTTTTTAGATTGTCATCACGGTCAGCCAAAGAAATGTAGCCAAGGAAATTTAGGCGCCTTTGTTTCCTTTTTCTTTTAGGTTTTACCTCACATTTCAAAGTGAAGGACAGTACTTGTTCATTTTACCAAAAATTTGATTTGTTTTCCTAAATTTTCGCGAATGTTATCATCAAGGCCAACCCAAAGGTGTCTAAAACCCATAGACAAAGGAATACAGGCGCCCCTGAAAACAAAGTGATGAAATATTTACTCCTGGAATTTAATTTCGGTGTAGTTCGCGACAACTCGCGTATACTATGGATACTATTCTTGCTCTGTAGGTGCTATTGATTGATTTGTGACTATAACACAGCAATACTAGTTTATTTTCTGGGTTCAACTATTGGACTAAACCATCCTTGGTTTCATAAACTGCCTTCAGTTGCGCATGCGTTTCTGTAAATGACTCTATGGAATGAATACTTAAAAAATCATAAATCATTGGAATATTTGTCGATCATAATCCATTTAATTGATTACTTATTCATGTGGACTAGACGAATGATGGCTTTGGTGACTTTTCATCTACCTTTCATAAGAGAGAGATTATTCGGAATGAGATGATGAAATTTGCATAATTAATTCTAGTTAATATTCAGCATCACTGCGAATTTTACGCAAGGTCACGGCCGACAGTTACCTCGGAAAATAATTAGAATCATTTCAAGGGTTTTGAATGTGAAAGGGGCCTTCGCAGTAGAAAGGGATCGACGAAGTGACAAGATATTTATAAACAGGTGATGTCGCGAGAAAGTAATGAATTCACACTGTTATTCAGAAATGAGAGGTCATTACAGCAAATTTATTAGCATGAATATTAGCACGAATAATGAAATTGATCGCTAATCTCTTTTTTCTCGACTGTCACTTTTGGCTAACTATGAGAAGGGGACAAATTGCGATCTTGCAAGGTGGTCAGTTAAGTAGCTCTTTCCATAAACGTTTTCGAGCAAAACTTTTATTAATCATAACATTATATAAAATATTTACTAGACAATTACAGGAGAGGCATGAACATTAGCAATACACGAACACACGCACAAGGCGATTCCCAGACAAGAAAAAAATCGATTTTCTGGGACTCGAACTAGGGATCTTGAGGTTGGCGCTGGAATTAGGATATAAACATAACAAAGAGGTAATAATTTATAAGAATTGATACAACCATTATGTTTTCAGCGCTATTAGATATACCACGTAGTTTATAAATATTTACTTGACTCGTGAGTGTCGGTGGAAAAATAGTGGAAATATATTCCCATGCAGATATACACGTATATTAAGGGAAGAGGGGTTACAGAAAAAAGGTAGAAAGGACTGGAATTCCCATGACCTTGAACGGTAAGATGGGGATATTTCATGACAGTTAAGGTGGTTGTCTGAGGTAGAAATGCACGATGGAATAAAACTGGTTGAAAATGAGGGATCACTGAACAAATTCGAGTGCTGAACGCTAAAATAAGAGGGTAGACATTTTCTTATCTTTGTAATCTTGAGCCCTAAGAATGGCTAGATTCATAGCTCCTCCATTATTAGATGCAAAAAGCTTTGGAGAGGGGATGAGGGAACTAGGCAAGATGAGGACCGAGGTAGTTTTTTCTAGCTTTCTTTACTAAGCCAGAATGGTTAAAAATGCCATAAAAGAACAGCATATAGACGATTTAAATAGCTCACAACATTCAGTAGGAAGTGATCCGGATGAGTGCTGTTCACTTATACCCCAGTGGCTTTTATTTCATCACAGCCATAAGCTGGACTGAGACAACAGTAAATGGAAAGTACATCTTGTCATATCTTGTACTATAAGAAAAATAATCCATTTATGGAGTTATGATAGGAGGACAGGATGATAAAGAAAAGAAAATCTCAGAAAAAGCTCCTCAGGGAAACGATTGAGAGCTGGAGGAATGGAAGAAGATGAGAGGTGTGGAAAATGCAGTAAGAGATGCAATTATCGGCTGGAAACAAGCAAATAGCTGGAAATGAATTAGAAAAACCAATGAATGGAAAACCACCGGAGAGGTAAAGAGAAGGGAGGGAGGAAAAGACTCGCACCGATGAAATCGGACGTAAAAAACGGAGAAAAAAGGCGGAGAATGGCTGTGTCGGAGAGATGATGAAATTTGAGGACATGCGAGACAGACGGTAACGGCGAGAGCGGAGCGGGAAGTACATGATTAAAAGTGCTTTTATTTAATTCATTACGCGGAACACATCGGCGTAATGGGGCGAATGGCGTGCTCATATCCGCGACTGATCCTGATCGGACTAATTGATCCGTTTGACTGGTTTCGCGCAATGAAATTCTCTCGCCCGTGCTTTTGTGTGAGTGGCAGCTTGTCTCTGCCGTGCGCGCCACTCCTGGACACATAGGTGCCCTAATGACGTTGCCAATTATCCTCGGAATTCCGCCGTTAATGCAAAATATCGAGGGGTTTATCTTTTTTGACCCCTTTTTCCCTTGTTAACTTATATAAATTAATGAAAGGACCCGCGACTAAAATGTCAGCTTTCCGCAGCGTGTTTTTTTATCGCGATTATCTCTAATTGTATCTCATTAAAATTCAGCCGCTCGTACGTACGACAATTAATTCTCTCTCCACCGCTCTTCTCTTTTTCAAGCGAATTTCTTTCCGCTTTCTTTCTCCCTCGCGTCGCCCGACCTCCTATCACAAACAACTCGATGTCCATTTAATTCCATTTGCCTGAAACAACATTTATGAATTAAAAGCTCTCTGCAATGATTCCCAGGGGGAGTGGATAGTGAATTTAGCGTTTCCTCGCCGTCTCCTCCTCTACCAACGGGTCTATTAACGTTCTTTTTTTCAGTTTCTAACGCACTATTATTCTTTCCTTTTACCTTCGTACCTATCCTTATTTCGCTCATTCTCCCAAATCAAATTAGTTCGCCTTCTCAAAGAATTTTGTCGGTCTCGGTGATGGAATGGGAGTGGTCAGCTTACTAGCGGTCCAACCCCATGATCCTGGGTTCGAGTCCCGGATAATTGGATTTTTCTCTTTAGAGAATGGTCGTGAATGCTTGTTAATAATAGTAACAATTAAAATGGATGTAATTTGAGCCTTTCTCTTTCCATAAAAGAAATTATTATTACGTATTTTTTTAGATTGTCATCACGGTCGGCCAAAGAAATGTAGCCAAGGAAATTTAGGCGCCTTTGTTTCCTTTTTCTTTTAGGTTTTACCTCACATTTCAAAGTGAAGGACAGTACTTGTTCATTTTACCAAAAATTTGATTTGTTTTCCTAAATTTTCGCGAATGTTATCATCAAGGCCAACCCAAAGGTGTCTAAAACCCATAGGCAAAGGAATACAGGCGCCCCTGAAAACAAAGTGATGAAATATTTACTCCTGGAATTTAATTTCGGTGTAGTTCGCGACAACTCGCGTATACTATGGATACTATTCTTGCTCTGTAGGTGCTATTGATTGATTTGTGACTATAACACAGCAATACTAGTTTATTTTCTGGGTTCAACTATTGGACTAAACCATCCTTGGTTTCATAAACTGCCTTCAGTTGCGCATGCGTTTCTGTAAATGACTCTATGGAATGAATACTTAAAAAATCATAAATCATTGGAATATTTGTCGATCATAATCCATTTAATTGATTACTTATTCATGTGGACTAGACGAATGATGGCTTTGGTGACTTTTCATCTACCTTTCATAAGAGAGAGATTATTCGGAATGAGATGATGAAATTTGCATAATTAATTCTAGTTAATATTCAGCATCACTGCGAATTTTACGCAAGGTCACGGCCGACAGTTACCTCGGAAAATAATTAGAATCATTTCAAGGGTTTTGAATGTGAAAGGGGCCTTCGCAGTAGAAAGGGATCGACGAAGTGACAAGATATTTATAAACAGGTGATGTCGCGAGAAAGTAATGAATTCACACTGTTATTCAGAAATGAGAGGTCATTACAGCAAATTTATTAGCATGAATATTAGCACGAATAATGAAATTGATCGCTAATCTCTTTTTTCTCGACTGTCACTTTTGGCTAACTATGAGAAGGGGACAAATTGCGATCTTGCAAGGTGGTCAGTTAAGTAGCTCTTTCCATAAACGTTTTCGAGCAAAACTTTTATTAATCATAACATTATATAAAAATATATTATATAAAAGTTATATTAAAAATTATATTAAAATTAGTTTAAAAATTTACAACTTTACAATAATATATTAGCTGACCACTTCAACTAACAATTCCTTAAGTTGTGAATTGTTTCCTTTAGGCTATTAATTACAGTAATTAAAAGACGGCAAGGAAATTATTCATTTTTGTCTACTAAAAGTTTCCTTTAAAAATAGGAATGTGATGGCAAAATCTTAACCATTACAGGTGTTCATTGATCTAATTAATTTTAATTGGTGAGCTTTTGGAGGTATTCTCAACGGAAATTTTCGATATTTTAAGTTGATAATCATTTGCATTCGAATTGAGAAAAAGCACGTTACTTTTCTGGCTTCATTTACGAAATTTATGTTGACGTTGCGGTAGGAGTGATGTTTATTGCTGAGTGAATCTGATTGGATTAGACTTCTTTTAATTGGGCTGGGTGTGGTATCCATTAGTTAATTTCATGGAAAGACTTAAGAAGTAATTACTTTAATGGAAAGC
>KZ308130.1:786046-818188 GCA_000376725.2 Ladona fulva
AGTATTTCAGTATTATACGCTTGTAAATACAACAAAAAATCTAGAGATAGAGAAGGTTGCATTCGAAATAATATCTCGGAATGGAATGACATGACATTAGTGGATAAGAGGATGAATATATGTAGAAATATGAGGAAAAAATATTGACGAAACAGAAGATAGATTGCGCTTGCAAAATTTAATAGTCTATGTATTTTGCTCTCGAAAATTAGCAATTCTCAGGAATAAAAAGTTAATGTAATATGGGTTTAGGAAAAACGTATGTTCGATGCTATGGAGTGGAGCAAATGAAAGGTTGCCGGAAGAAAAGACGCGATAAGAGGGTAAAGGAATCAAACGCGTATAACGGACAGTTTACAGGATTCCTCTTTCGAAAACAATTCCGAAGAACGAGCTATAAAGTATGTAATCGAATATCTCTCTCACTAATTATTCGTCGAGAGTATCAGCAGAGTTTTTTATTTCGTCTTTCTATCCACCCGCTCGATGTTAACATTAAAGTTTCCAAGTATCGAATATAATAATGATGCAAAAATGATTTGAAGAGAGTAGAGAACAGTATCGTTACTATGGTTATTAATCTTATTATTAGTCACGTTTATATCGAGAAAAAGAGGACGAGTTACTTATTCAATATTTAAAATTTTACATCCCCTTTTAATGCTCCTTTGCATCCCCCATTACATTCACACTCGATTTATCCCATTTCTTGTCTTTTCCAGCCAGGGATACTTTAAAGAAAGATAATCATTTTATTCCCCTAGCTACTTAGGGGAAGAGAAGAAATTCGAAGAAAATAAGGTATCGTGCGAGATAAAAAAGATTGGAAAAGCGAAAGAGAAGAACGAAAAAATAAGGACCCAAACTCGAACCGCGGGGCACTCGGAGAAAAAATTTCCCTTCGTTTTTATTAGGCGGGTTCTTCATATAAAAGATCTGGCAAGGTGGTGTAAGTATGTGTTTCCGATGTGAGGAATTGGGGAAAAAAGGGAGCTAATTTGTGATTGAGGTCTCGAAGAAAAGAGCAGATGGAATTGTCTAGAAAAGAAGAATAGAACGGAGAGATGAAGCAGGGGGACATTACACTTGTGGAAATGTAGCGTAGACAGTTTGCTCCTGTGAAAAGAAATGAAAAAATGGAAGTGAAGAGAGGGATATTGAAGGGAAAGGGAAGGCGAATAGAACAATTTATGGGGAATTATTTTTTCCCCGAACTTTAGAGATTGTCGTTCGTAGGACAAGGTAATTGCTCCAGCGTCGAATCTTTCAAAATACTCTTTATAATTCTTTTAACTAGAATTATTTTTAGTCGAAGTTTTAGTAAGATCCGCATAAATCCAAATACCTTGTATTCCTTTTTAATGTATCATATAATTAAAAATATATAAATATTTTGGTTTGATTTAAAAAATATTCATCCCCAAATCAAAGTTTACCTGTATGAAGTTCAGGTTTGAATACATTTAAGTCCAATGAAATTATTTTTATTTGCAAAGGAAGAGATTATCAACACTAAATATGTATGTAGTGACAATTTGCGAGTATGGCTGGAGAATTCGTTCATTAACAGGACTATCCTCTCAGTATATTATTTTCACTTTTTCCATGTAGCAAAAACATAAAATTTTTCTAAATGCACTGTCAGATCTGATCTTTTCAGTGACATTGTAGTCATAATACTACATCTCATTAATACAAGGAAGATTCTCATGTCCCCTTGGTTGATGATAAATAATGAAATGTTCACGTTTAATTATTTATCATTTCAGTAGAACCTGAAAAATATGACCAAGTATTACTCTAATCCTAAATAAGAAACGCGGGAGCCTTGCGTTTTAAGATTGAAAGAGGGAGTGATAAGGGGATTTTGTTTTTAGATTCGATATCTATTTATCAGGATAAAGTAATAGCACATTTGTAAATTGGTATGCTAAGGATGAAGAAGAACAAGTATTGAACTGATGTATGGCACTATCCTTCAACTAACAATTCCTTAAGTTGTGAATTGTTTCCTTTAGGCTATTAATTACAGTAATTAAAAGACGGCAAGGAAATTATTCATTTTTGTCTACTAAAAGTTTCCTTTAAAAATAGGAATGTGATGGCAAAATCTTAACCATTACAGGTGTTCATTGATCTAATTAATTTTAATTGGTGAGCTTTTGGAGGTATTCTCAACGGAAATTTTCGATATTTTAAGTTGATAATCATTTGCATTCGAATTGAGAAAAAGCACGTTACTTTTCTGGCTTCATTTACGAAATTTATGTTGACGTTGCGGTAGGAGTGATGTTTATTGCTGAGTGAATCTGATTGGATTAGACTTCTTTTAATTGGGCTGGGTGTGGTATCCATTAGTTAATTTCATGGAAAGACTTAAGAAGTAATTACTTTAATGGAAAGCATCCAATGTCTCTTAAATAAATTAAAATCTGCCTCTGGCAGAAAATGTTTATGAAGGTTAGCTATGAGAATAAGAAAATAAAATGAAAGTATTGGAGAGCCGTAGTTTTTCGAAATGTAAATAAAAATAATATGATGCAATTCATCCAATGTTACATCTGTCATCCGTAAGCACTCTGTGTAAATAACTTAGTAAGCCAAATTTAATGAAAAAATATCATCGAAGGAAATTTAGCAAAATCCAGGCACAAGGCATCAACTTCGGGTTACACACCGAATGATTCAGAGGAAATCACGACGATATAAAATCACAGTCATATGGCTGTCATGAAGTTAATTTCTAAAACCTTTCCACCTACTTAGAACGACGTTAATATATTGATACGACAGTTTTTATTAAAAAAGGCAGTTAGGCGAATAATAATAAAAACATTTTGTTATCAGAATTAGATAAATTTATATGATGAATTTCCACAATATCACGGCCTCCTCTGTAGATTATCTCAGAATTAGAATTATAAGTAATTATGCGACATGCTTTGGATTTTGATTGTCAAGATACAGGAGTTGAAAGGAAGGTACTGGAAAAGTTGCTTGGTGTAGAAAACAGGTGGGAATTTTAACTCGAATAAGAGAGGAATTGCATCTAAGGTACATTTTAGTATGTATTGTGTGTGTGGCTGAGATTAGCAACTACAGTTTACAATAACAGTATTTCAGTATTATACGCTTGTAAATACAACAAAAAATCTAGAGATAGAGAAGGTTGCATTCGAAATAATATCTCGGAATGGAATGACATGACATTAGTGGATAAGAGGATGAATATATGTAGAAATATGAGGAAAAAATATTGACGAAACAGAAGATAGATTGCGCTTGCAAAATTTAATAGTCTATGTATTTTGCTCTCGAAAATTAGCAATTCTCAGGAATAAAAAGTTAATGTAATATGGGTTTAGGAAAAACGTATGTTCGATGCTATGGAGTGGAGCAAATGAAAGGTTGCCGGAAGAAAAGACGCGATAAGAGGGTAAAGGAATCAAACGCGTATAACGGACAGTTTACAGGATTCCTCTTTCGAAAACAATTCCGAAGAACGAGCTATAAAGTATGTAATCGAATATCTCTCTCACTAATTATTCGTCGAGAGTATCAGCAGAGTTTTTTATTTCGTCTTTCTATCCACCCGCTCGATGTTAACATTAAAGTTTCCAAGTATCGAATATAATAATGATGCAAAAATGATTTGAAGAGAGTAGGGAACAGTATCGTTACTATGGTTATTAATCTTATTATTAGTCACGTTTATATCGAGAAAAAGAGGACGAGTTACTTATTCAATATTTAAAATTTTACATCCCCTTTTAATGCTCCTTTGCATCCCCCATTACATTCACACTCGATTTATCCCATTTCTTGCCTTTTCCAGCCAGGGATACTTTAAAGAAAGATAATCATTTTATTCCCCTAGCTACTTAGGGGAAGAGAAGAAATTCGAAGAAAATAAGGTATCGTGCGAGATAAAAAAGATTGGAAAAGCGAAAGAGAAGAACGAAAAAATAAGGACACAAACTCGAACCGCGGGGCACTCGGAGAAAAAAAATTTCCCTTCGTTTTTATTAGGCGGGTTCTTCATATAAAAGATCTGGCAAGGTGGTGTAAGTATGTGTTTCCGATGTGAGGAATTGGGGAAAAAAGGGAGCTAATTTGTGATTGAGGTCTCGAAGAAAAGAGCAGATGGAATTGTCTAGAAAAGAAGAATAGAACGGAGAGATGAAGCAGGGGGACATTACACTTGTGGAAATGTAGCGTAGACAGTTTGCTCCTGTGAAAAGAAATGAAAAAATGGAAGGGAGGAGAGGGATATTGGAGGGAAAGGGAAGGCGAATAGAACAATTTATGGGGAATTATTTTTTCCCCGAACTTTAGAGATTGTCGTTCGTAGGACAAGGTAATTGCTCCAGCGTCGAATCTTTCAAAATACTCTTTATAATTCTTTTAACTAGAATTATTTTTAGTCGAAGTTTTAGTAAGATCCGCATAAATCCAAATACCTTGTATTCCTTTTTAATGTATCATATAATTAAAAATATATAAATATTTTGGTTTGATTTAAAAAATATTCATCCCCAAATCAAAGTTTACCTGTATGAAGTTCAGGTTTGAATACATTTAAGTCCAATGAAATTATTTTTATTTGCAACGGAAGAGATTATCAACACTAAATATGTATGTAGTGACAATTTGCGAGTATGGCTGGAGAATTCGTTCATTAACAGGACTATCCTCTCAGTATATTATTTTCACTTTTTCCATGTAGCAAAAACATAAAATTTTTCTAAATGCACTGTCAGATCTGATCTTTTCAGTGACATTGTAGTCATAATACTACATCTCATTAATACAAGGAAGATTCTCATGTCCCGTTGGTTGATGATAAATAATGAAATGTTCACGTTTAATTATTTATCATTTCAGTAGAATCTAAAAAATATGACCAAGTATTACTCTAATCCTAAATAAGAAACGCGGGAGCCTTGCGTTTTAAGATTGAAAGAGGGAGTGATAAGGGGATTTTGTTTTTAGATTCGATATCTATTTATCAGGATAAAGTAATAGCACATTTGTAAATTGGTATGCTAAGGATGAAGAAGAACAAGTATTGAACTGATGTATGGCACTATCCCTGGATAAAGCAGGATGTGATAGCGAAAGTTATAGGTGGAATNTATAATTTATATATTATATATATCAAATAGTTTTCAACTGTAATGATTTATTATTCATCGGAGAATGGGAGCATTAATGTATATTATCTCCTATTAAAATCCTTCAGAATTTTCAACTCCTACTTTCCTTTATGACTCTTAGCACTAATTTTTATACTAAACAATTTCTTTTGAATTTCCCTGCTAAATATAAGACGATTGCACATTCGATAACAAAGAATTTGAAACAAAGCTTTCGACTCCTGAGGACTTTGTTATTTCCTAAATTTCCAGATTTCTATTGCTACTCGCTATTTAGTACTCAAAGCTTCTGGGTCGTTCTTCCTTCCTCTCTCTTTGATTGATTTCTTCATTGATTTTGTCCGTTTGAATATTGACATGTTTTGCTGGACGAAGAAATTGTTTGCAGAGAAAATGTTCGAATAGAATATGTCTGATCGAGGGGAAACTGAATACAAGGTAGTCTTTCGTAAATAATAACCTTATGAATTTAAGAAATGCATCTTCAACTATGAATAAAATACGTATTTGGCAACAACTTCAATCATTCCCGTTCCCCCTCCCTTTCTCTACTCCATTTGTCCCTCTGCTTTTGTATGAAAGAGATCGGCCGGCCAGTGGACATAAACCAGAGTGTGTATACATATAAAAAGGCCAGCCAAAGGCTTTTAACCTCTTCAACCCTCACCAATATCCTCCTCACTCCATCGTTCCATATTTATTCTCGTGTCCGGTGGTGGGGAGAAATTAAAATGAAAGCCGCTGTGTGCGTGGATGAATGGGATTGGCGACTCGATGTCGTCGGGAGGATGTGGCCAAAGAAGACTTGAGCCAGTATCATTCTAATGTCTGGACGTTCATCATTCCGCCCTTAAAAGTTTCTTCTGTTGTAAGGGAGTGAGGTCTAAAAAGTTGGCCTCTGGAAATTCATATATTCGCTTCATATTTCTATTCTTTGGTTAGGATGTAGAATTCCCGAAAGCACTGTGTTTGGGACAGTGATATCATGGTTGTCCAAATTGCTATCACTATTTTAATTTCGTGACTTCTAAAGATGAGATATTATTTTGTTTTAAGAGTAGTTGCTCGATTCCTCTTGGAACTCGGAAATTGTTGGAGATAATTTGCATGTTAAACGAGAGAAAACAGTCCTTTCGATAAGTAGCAAGGTACGTTCTCAAATATGTTATCACCAGGCGTTGTAAAGCAATGAAAAAAATGCTATTTAAGTTAAATAATGCAATTCTATCTTAAGCATGTAACATTTTTGTCTGACGTAACTTCTAACCAATGAAAGCTGATTTCGTCAGATAATGAGCAAAGATCTAATCTTAAATGTTATTTTCAACGTCTGGGTGAGAAATGTATAATGGGGTATTTCTGCGGAACTCAGTTATATCCCTTTAGATATTCATGAGATTCCTCATTATACTTCCACAGTGCAATTTCAAAGGCGGTTGCACAAATAAATGCTGCCGTAACAAAGCCAAAATGTCCGATTCCACTTTGGCTGCTGAGCATAAGTCGGAGTTGTTCCTCGAAACTTCGATCGTAAAAGTGAGTTATTGCATCAAACAATTTTTCAGACGAAATCTTGGATACCGTATTGTTGTTCCGTATGAAAACTCGATTCCGGCTAAGCGGGTGCGGCAGTAACTATGGAAATAAGAACGGAGGATGGATTTGGCTTTCCTTTGTCATTCTGCAGAGCAATATTTTTTGGTTTATTTCTTTGTGGTGCGTTTTCTTCAGTCTCTAATGAGCAATAAATTCTTAGAAAATATTCTCAAAAATGAGTCAATAAAGTAACTTGAGAAACTGTGAATTATTGTAAACAGTTATGTGAATATTTCGTTGCTTCCTTTAGAAAACTTTCTGGCTAAAAGAAATGGCTTATTTCCTCTAAGAAGAATATATTAGATTGATACATCCTTAACATTTGAAATCCTATAATAGGTTAAATTAAATTACAATGTAAAAATTCTACTCAAGTTTACAGTTCGACTATTTACATCCAAAGTACTGTCTTCATACAGATGATGATGATAAATAAACTTGAGAAGGATTGTATAATGTGATTTTACTTTAATCTATTAATAGCTGTGAATATTATAAGAGATAAATTGCATGAATATGAATATTCGGGTAATTATTATACACTGTGTACTCTTACAAGCTGTAAATGTAGTGGAAGAGGTAAAAGACAATTTATGACCGTTTTAACTTAATAAGGAACGCACTACAATGAGCTACTTGCCATCAATGTGAACTCAATCCTATGTTCGAATGTAATCAATTACGTATAAAGACGAAGTGACTAAATAAGAATAAAATAAATAGCGATGAGAGATAGACTGTTTTGCTTTCCTAAGGAAGAAATGTTAATATCGGATTGTGTTTTAACTGCCTAGAATTATATATTTGGGTACATTTTAGTAAAATTTTCAGAGATGAATCTACTCTAGCGAGATATGGTGGAATTCTATTACAAATGAAATAATAACTACAACTTGTACTTTTCCACAAATATATTTTGGTTAGCAACCAATGGTTTCGAACTTTCAGTTCATCGTCAGGCTTAGGAATACTTGAACGATGAACTGAAAGTTCGAAACCATTGGTTGCTAACCAAAATATATTTGTGGAAAAGTACAAGTTGTAGTTATTATTTCATTTGTAATAGAATTCCACCANAATGGCTTAATAATGTAGGAATATAATCATTTAAAATATTTCAATAGAGCTATTTCTATTGCAGGGTTGAAGATCACTCCCACCTGTGGTCCAGAACTAACAGGACATCGGATAAAAGTAAGTGATTAATCCCTTGATACGGGACATTCATATTATTATTAGAAATAGTCTCTTCTTCAATAACCTAAGTTTGGGATCTCGATTATCAAAAACTCTTACTTAGAGGTTTCGAAAATTCACAATCCTGCTGGAGCTTTGCTCATTCTTAATCTGCAAGAGAGAATATACTAACGCAAACCATTGGAAAATATTTACCAACAAGCATAAATTACGGGTTAAAGCTGGTTTGAGGCAAATGTATGAATCTTGCAACGCTTACGATGTCTTGCGGTATTCCTGCACTACATCATTCTTTCAATCCATTACTGCAACGAAGAATTTAGATCGGAAGACAATTTAGCGCAGGATATCCTCGTTCGGCTTCGTAACGGCTATCCATCACGAATCACCGCGCGGGATAGTCAGCTTCCGGCTGAATTGAATGCGCCATCAATTCAGCGAACTTAGAAAGATTGAGATTTCATGGAGACTCGCATCTTGGTGAGGGATGCTCCTCGGGATCTCGTCCAAACAACGGCAAACCTCGCGCGGGAATTTCGCGGAGAATTCCATCCATTTCGCGAAGTAATTCCGCGCGATGTTTTATAGACTCGTATTCATTGGGCGATACTCCGGCCAGAGAGAGAGAGAAAACAATCGCGCATCGGTTGCTTGGCAGCAGTAACTCAGCGTCTAGACTCCATGACAACCGAGTCTTTGAGTGTATCCCGTCGAGAAGAATGAAAACAGATGCATGTCGTAAATCATGTTTTAACAATACTCGCTCCGTTTATGGCTCGCTCGCGGGGGACGATGAAGCTATACGAAGCCATCTGCCCTCTCTCCATTCTAAGAAACAACTTCAAGTCGTGACCATATAAGACGCACACAATTGACTCGGTCTTTTGTACTTGTCCGCTTTTATACCCCTCTCGAGATGCGTCTTTTCTTTGGGGAAAACTAGTGCCACACTCCGGCGGAATTCCGCGTCAGTCAAACGCGAGACGAGATCGCGAGAGAAAAACAAAGGAGAATCGGAATGTCGAATGGAGGAAAGAGATCCAAGCTTGATAAATAAAGGATAGGAGAAGATTCGGCAAGCAGGAAAGTGAACAAATGACGTTGATGCTCCGGAGAAACGCATGGATAGATTTACTGCGGTTGAAGAGAAAAGGTTGAATGTGGTAACAGCGCGGGAGTACACCAAGGTTTACCTCAAAAACGTTCTCGAAAATGTTACGACGCTGACGTTATGAAGACACACCTAAATACGATGTTCATTTGATAGCTTTAAGTACCCAGAGCATTCGAAAGTACACAATGTGCGAAGGGGCGAAAATAGACGATTTTTGAAAAGGATAGTATGAATAAAATTACAAGTACATCTGTGGAAAAGAGTATTTGTAATTTAATTCATACCATCCTTTTCATATGGATTTCCACAACGTGAAGCCTGCCGCAATCGAGTTTAGTTTATAGACGATTTTTTATAATAATTTCTTATTATTTTGGTTATTACTGAATTCTTGGAATACTTTTTATAATCTTAATCAAATCCGTTACTTTTCCATACAGACGTAGAATGGATAATCAGATATTATCTTGACTAATAAGAAAGCTGATTTTCTGTTTCTATGAAAAATATCTATTTTTCGGGAAATAAGAAAGAAATATTATTTATGAATATACATTAATATTTGTTAAAATAAATATAATTTACATTTTATATAGCTCGTAAACTATTTTTGTTCCATTGCATGCACTGCATCTGAGACAGTTCTCTATACGGAATAAAATATCGTTTTCCTTTAGAGCTTTTACTCATTACTCTAAAGTTACGTTTTCTTTCGATACACAAGAATGAATGTCGACAAATAATAGATGATGAAGTTGTGAGCTCTCATAAATCACGCGGTAAAACATACTTGATGAACTCATATTTTTATAGGACTGTTTTAACACACACAATTGATTCAATGCATATAGTAACCTTATTATATTATAAGATATTCCAATATCTACTGCTGATAATTAGAGGAATGATTGATGAAGGATGATGAGCAAACAAAATATAAGGGTAAAATATGAGTATAATTCCTCTTTTAGTATTAGATATGTTCAAGCCATCGAACCGTAATATCTTTCGTTCCCTTTCGGTTCAACGATAAAAAGATATATCGACTCAGTTCCGGTTTATTTCGTTCTGCCAACTTCGAACCGATTCGATCCGAATTTTTTGCCCCGACCATTGTAATATTATATTATTTAAAAGGTTTATAGTTTTCTAGCTTTTCTCATGTACGCTAAATTTGAAAGTAAAACTTAGAAATAATAATTTGCAAGTTGAGGATGCAATTGTTGAGTAAATCTTCCTCCAACTTAACCTAATAAAAATATATACGGATGGAAACCATAAAAAGGAATAAATAAAGGTTTTCGGTTTCGCTTCGATTCCGATCCGATCTGAACATGTTACGCCTACGCTTGCTAAGTTTTAATCTCATCCCTGTAGTCTCTTTTCTCCGTTTTTCTCGGAGATGAGTTTTTAAATTATTTTCTCTTTACTCTTTTGCTTGCCTTTTCCGAGAACAGGAGACGATTTATTTTCAGTCTGAAGGCAATGAAGTGCCGCCGACATTGAATCTAGTTCGTTTTAATCGTCAATAGAAAGTAAATTGGCCATCTGTGGGACATAAAAGGAATCCGTGTGGGGAGCTTCGAAAGGTACGGAAATACGCTTCGCAAACTTTTATTTTCCTTTCTAATTTCCGGAATCGGCTGGAGACTTGGATATTGCTGAGATAAACAATTCACCGTTTAGATTACTCATTTCCGTATTATTGTAAGCAGTTATATTTGAGAAATCATCTACAGAGCAGCTAAAACTGGATCCATCGAGTATGTGACCAGTTGTTCTATATCTCCTGAAATATACGAAGAGAGACATTAAGCAATGCCTACTGGAGCCTACATGTTTTACAGAAACTATACTCAAAAACTCGATTAATTCAACTAGTTACACAAAACACAAGGGAACGATTTAAAGATTATGTTCTCATCTTACACCCTTGATAAATATTTATTTTAAAGCCAGATAGTTTGGATTAGAGGTTTAAATACACTCTTTAAGCCGTATGTCGGCAGGTACAACTGGCGTTTAGAGGCAAACGGGAAGTTGCGGATTTCCAATTTCTGGGAATCACCCTATGCGCATTTAGAAAACAAAAATTCCATTTTCGAGGGTCTTACAATAAGAAATGGACCCCATTTTTCGTTCTGGGACCCTTGAGAGTGAAAACTTTTTTTCCGAAATGCGCATAGGGTGATTCCCAGAATTTGATAATAGGAAAATTCCCGTTTGCCTCTAAATGCGAGTTCCATCAGCCGACATGCGGCGTACGGAGTGTTTTTAAACCTCAATTTAAATAACAGCCATGTTCCAATTTTATTTTCTTTCAGATGATATGAGTATAACTCGAAACCGGTCTCATCAGTTCTGTCTATAGCGTCAGAAATATAAATTCATATTTTCAGTCATATACGTCTTGAGGGTTATGATATATCCTTGCTGTATATACTCAAATGGAGAGGCAAACATAAACGAATTCCACAAACCAAGTTGAAGATCAGGAGATATAAATTGAGTGGTCGTGATGCTAGGAGGTTGACAGAGCTTAAAACACAAATATTGTCGCAGAAACTCAACTCTTTCCATTTCACCACGATCTTTTACAAGATTAGCTGATGAGCTGCATTAAAAATAAATATATTGAACTATATGTGACAAAAACAAAAGATTTCCATGAATTAACTTCTGAGGAGAGATATCTTTCCACTGCCTACCTGATATGAAGGACCGTACATACTAAAATGAAACAGTTCCTTAAGTAATCCTGAGCGTACTCATTATTTACACGTTTATTCTTAACAATCAAATAGAGCAGAAAATTTCCTCTGGTAAATACAGAAATAAGAGCCAAAAAAAACAGCTACGAGCAAAAATTTCTGAAACTATTAAATTTGACTTGACAAAGTAAAATATTTGGCCGATAGAGAATGACACGTTAGCTCGAAATCAATGGATCGGGTATGTGAATTTCCATGTCTTTCGCAAACCTCAAGAAATCCAGCGCATTACTTAAGAAGTAAATGTACTGAACAATTTGATACAAGTTAATGTTTCTTTGCGATGTATTATTCCAATAATTTTTGCTTCAACCAGTAATTCCATCCATTCCTTGTTCCTTCAAGTTCATCCACGAAGTAGCAACCTATGCAGTTGATTCTACCACTGTTTTCAATTTTTAAATACATTTTTATTTTTGGTCACATTTCTGTCAGAAATCAATTATTCTTAAGCAAGAAACCAAAATCTTATCAATGAAATGGGCGTTATTTACCGAAATCGTTTAACCTAACTGTATAAATAAGATATCTGCTAATGATTTAAAACAGCCTTACAAGAAGTTAGTTTCGACGACGTTTTGTAACCTCTTGCACTCCCACTGTGCACAATGTACAATGTACGTACAAAAGTTGGTGCTGAGACTGAATTTCCTCGAGTAAGTTTTCCACTAAAGTAACCTGAATAGTTATCCTTTCTTTTGTCACCGCCCTCACAATCGAATTATGTCATTCTTCCATTATGAGGCCCGTTATATTCATAATATTCGTAGCGGAGTAAGAGAAATGGGCTCAGTCGTTGGAGGGATCCGGAGGCTTACAAACGGTCGTAAGAAACTTCTCCGTCCATTTTTCCCCCTCCGGTGAATTTTCTTGGTCTGAGGAGGAGTCAGCCTTCGGTGGAAGTTTCCGAAAAACTTTTTCGTCTTCTCCATTATGATTTGCGACTTTTTCTCGACGCGTGATTCAATGAGGAGAGGATGACATGTTTTCGCGAATCTCCCGCGCGTTTATTATGTCTTTTTCTTCAGGTCGAATGAATTATGGACGCGGGGAAGAAAGTATTTAAGAGATGGATTTACAGAGCTCGTTTCCTTTCCAAGGATTTTTTCTCTTCGTTTCATCCCAGAATTCCACCGTATTTTACGAAAGGAGCAGCGAGCCGTTTTAATCTTTATTTTCAAAGCGATTCACGAGAAATATGTTTGGTAAACGTCTTTTCTTCGGCAGCTTCACGGTCCATGCGAACGGGCACAATCGTATCTTTTCTGTGTCGTATAACTATGAAAATATCTCGTCGGGAGATTTATCGAAAGCGCGAGGGATATTTGCTGTATGGAATAGGAGAAGAAATAGGTATCGGGACTTCGATAAATATTTCTCCTCCTCCTTGTCTAAAAGTTTTCCTGATTTTTTTTTCGGAAATAGGACATTTTAAGAGGGTAGTTTGTCTCACGGCTCATACTTTAAGAATCGTACTGGTTCAGAAATTTAGTATCAAATACCTTTGTCCTGAAGTTCCGATTGGTTATCCTTTCGAGTACTAAAATGTTATGAGGGGTAATAAACGATAGTTCACTGATCGGGCAAAATATATTAAAGTTTTACCTCTAATAATGAAAATGGAATTATGTAGACATAAATTCAGCTGATTAGAATTTTAGCTGAATCCCCGCTATGTGTGAAATTAGAAAGTATTTTATCGTTCGATGTTTTTATGATTAGATGCACAGATTATACGCAGCAGATATATAGTAAAAGGATTCCACAAAAAAGCTATGATCTACATCTACGATAAATTTAGGCAGAATTATCAACAATATGAATAGAAGAAATCCCAAGAAATGCAAAGTATACTAAATTGGAACAAGTCTGAGACTTGGAGAAACCAAACTACAGATATAATACGAATTTTAGTTGCTTTTATGGGGTCAAAAACATTCTTAGATGTAAACTCCGAGCAAGAGTAAATTAAAATTTGATCTTTAAAGTAATACCAAATTGACTGTAGAAATTGGGGCTAAATTTGAAGAAAGACATCTAATTTTGATAACTTTTTCTGAAAAGATTTACTTATAAAAATCTCCGTTCTCATGTCTCTCGTTATTTTCCGGAAAAGGATTACTGAAATTCATTTAGAGAATATCTTTATTTCTGGAATTCAGGATTTTGTAATCTGTTGAAATCAATTATACAAATTTAAGTTGGTTAAAAAATATAAAATGCGGAAAGATAAATTTCATAAGAGAACGTCCTTTTTGACTTTTGTTTTCATAATGAAAATATTATGTAGAAAGGTGTATTTTCAAAGCTTTATTTCGAAACGATGCGGAAGTTTACAGATATAATTTCATTTTCTTAGAAGCACTGAATTCACTTTGCAATAATTGGAAGAACTAGACTAGTGGCCAAGTAAAGTGACTACTCTGAAATAAATCGAAAAGTTTCGCAGAAATAATATTGAATGAAATTTTAATGATACTCGAGAAACGATGATTGATTATATAGAATTTTCTTTCAATTTGAGGAACGCCTTGTTACGAATCATACCCATCCAACCTTCATTCAAGTATTTGTGTGAATGAATGTGATAGTCCCACATTTCCTCATACTGCCTTTCTTGTCGGAATCATTTCCAAACCCATTCCTCAGTTTACTTTCACCTTTTTCGATTCCTCACTTTCCCAAAATCCTTTCTCCTCCTACATCACCCCTCTCCTGCCATATTTAACCCTCTCAAGGACCCTCGGTAAGGGGGGAGGGAAGTTCTCAAGGATGCCGCAGCGAGGCGCTGAAGTGCGCCGGGAGAAATGGTGGGCGGAGATTTCTTGGAGAAGCTTTAGAGTGAGCCGCTGGTGGCAGATTACGGTACACACTCAGCCTTCGATGAGCGTGTCTTTGGAATGGCTTGAATGTGACTGCTACCGCTACGCCATTTCCACTCATATGCCCCCACTCACAAGAGCGGAATGTGGCGAGTGGAATTGAAGCTGTGGCGGAGGAGATATCTGTTGCTAGTAAAGTGGCAGCGGGAGATGGGCAGTGGTGGTTAGGGAAGAGGGTTTGGCTGACGAGGGAAACTATTTCGGTATTCAGATCCAGATCAATAAGGAAGTGCTTGTTATTACTTATTTTAATGTGCTGACTTCGAGTTTGATCATTTGTAAGCATATTAGCCCAATCAAATTATAAAACCAGCCTTTGAAAAGGCCATCTAGTTCTTATTTTCTTGAAAATGTTGTTAGGGCCAATTTCGATATTCGAAAACCAATTTTCAAGCTTCGAAAGACCTTCGCGAGCAAAAAACAGCGTATATTTGCACTTTCTTCGGTTTTTGCCTTATATCCTAAATTATGCGCTGTATAAAAAACTTAACCAATTGAGTTTTAAAATACATTAAATTTCATAGCTTATGAATCCGAAACAAGCAACATATGTCCATAACTTTCCGAGAAATAGTTATTCAGACAATATTGCATTATTGTCTGAATAGCTAGATAGTATTTTGCCGTTTTTATACTCAAAAGAGCAGTAAAGGTCAAGAAAAATGTTATAATTTTTCGAAAAAAATCTCTATGTTGCGTTAATAATGGTGTACTATTAATTCTAAAGGGCACGCATTAAATATCACAAAAACCAACTATCGGTGATTCCGGAATCGAAAAACACCAAAATGGCGTTCACGAATCTCTCATTCTTTCAGTTGTATCAATTACTATCACCAGAATATATTTTTACCATGGTAATATAGTCTCCGTAATAATAAAATGGGCATATGAATGAAGATGATATTTCATAAATTCCGAAAGTAAATCAGCTTTCTACTTCATTCTAAGTGACATGAACACTGAGTTTGTAATCTTTCTTCGTTGGAAAAATGTTCGATGGAAAGTAGTTGAAGTGAAAGTGAGTCTTCGTGAAAGGAAGAGGGCGATAAAATATGATCGAAGGGAAATGAAGGGGCCGTGAATTATAAATGTAGTAGTTGGAGATAATGTAGGATGGAGCGGACTGGATGGAGGAAAACTGGATATTGTTTACGGAAGAGTGGAAAACGAAATTGGGAATGATTTGGAAGAAGCTTTGAGGCGTAAAATAGAGGAGTATGGTTCTAGATAGGGAAAATAGAATAGAAGACGAAATACCTATGAAATAAATATCAATGGAACACCTTTGCAGTTCTGCAGTGGTTATTTAGAAAGCACACAAAGATCATGTTGCCTTTGGATTAACAGTAAATAATGGAATTCCGAGAAGAAGAAATCGTTCCAGAACTTAAATTTTATTAGAAGTTGGAAAGAACTGTAATAAATAAATTTCAATTGAAAGTGGTTGTATGAATAAGTCGAAGAGAAGGGAAAAGTTGAAGATCGAGTTAGAAGAGGACAATTGCGTCAGAATGGAGATTACGGCGTTGAAAGAAAGATTGACGAAGGAAGGGAAGGATGATTTCGAGTGGAAGGGTTAAAGCAAAACGAAATAAAACTCACGGTGAAGAAATGTGAATGATGCTTTCACTATGCAGTGTAGGTTGAATCGAATGTGTTAAGAGAACGAAGAGATTAACAGAAGATGAAAATAGAAGATAAAAGAATTTTTAGAGGAGGAACTGACATATTTTCTAATATATTTATGAAATTAAGGATTTCGGGAATGTAAAAAGAAAGGGTGCTAAGAATTGAAGGAAACCTTACAGTACAACTAGTGACGTTAAAATTGGAAGATAAACCTTGTTATTTCTGCAGAAGTTGTTCTAAAATTGAATAGACATTGAAGGAATCGATATCAATTTATCTTATTAGTAGAAATGAATAAGAATGGTTAAATTGAAAATTTGCTATTTTTGACAATTTATTTCCATTGATTCCTGTCGAAAACTAAGCACGTTAAACATTAACGTCAGTGCCAATTTGCTTTCACTTTGTATAACGTAAGATATATTAATTTTTCCAAAATAAGCAAAGAATCTGTGTAGACTCACTCATACTTTCTAAAAGTAGTTTCTTAATTAATCTATTAAATTAACTTAGTGTGATTATTTTTCATTTTTACTATAATTAATACGATAAATATTATTTTTTTAACTATTAGAAATTATTATTATAAAAGGAGATGATCAAATATTAAGATTAAAGAGACAAGGCTGTTCTCAGAACCTGCATAAAGGAATAGCTGAGATTTTCAGGATATAGAGTTGAGAATGATTTTCTTCGAAAAGAAAAAAGCAATAAATATTTGTAGAATATTTAGTAGCAGAAAACAATTTTCTCATAAGAATGTACATTAAATGGGTCCGGCTTGTGTAGATATTTAAACATAACTCTTTCTCACATAGATTTTTAGTAATAATATAAATGAAAATGGCACAGCTAATTAACTCGGAAATTAATTATTCGATTGTAACGAGACAATGATCACCTGCAGTAAATAGTGAAACCTACGCTGTCCTCAAGGTGAGCATAACAGGATTGCTGAGATTTCCTGGAGGTAAAGGTAGTTAGGGAAGTTTTCTAAGAAATGCCGAAGATATCTGGAGGTAAGGGGATGAGGAGTTAATAAAATGGTGAGACCTTAAGGACGTCCTACGTCTTCACATGACAGTGCGCTGTTGGCCGTTTGGAGGACTCTTGTCAAGAGGCTTATGAAGGAGCTTTTCTCTCGCTCTCAATCTAGTATTCGGTGGCACTCAAAGTGAATTTGGTGGGGGTTTTGTAGGAAACCTTAGCTGTCTTAATGCAAGCGAAGTTAATTAAGATTTTGGTGGGCCCACCCTATCTCCATGGTTCTCCACTCTCCCTGGCATCTATGCTATTCCTCTTGTCTTCCACACGTCTCTTCCTCTTCATTCTCCTTCCCTCTTTCTCTTTCCTCATTATTTCTTTTCTTCAATATGTTGCAAGGGAAAACATATTGTTAGTTTACGATAAACGATAGTTTCAAGCAACCGTTACCTCAATTTAAAGTATTTACTGACTAATTTCTTACCACTCTTAGATGATAACCAAGAATTCCAGCACATTGACTCCTTAAAAATATTTCAACACTTTCAACAGTTCTTATACACATTTTTTGTAGTTCTTTTTGGGTGATAAATGTACAAGGGTTCTTGAAGTGTTATTTGATTTGACTGTTCATTGTGAAGCTATTCTTCGGTTGAAACGACCCGCTAAAAACATGCTGGAATGAATCGTAGCGATACAAATTAATTCACGCGTTTTATAGTACTACTGATACATATGTTTTGTATTAATCCTAATTTTAATTCTTAGACGACCTCATCGGGCACTGTGCAAATTTCGCCTTAAAAAGGTACGAATCTGTAGCTAGTTATTAAAGTAATTCGTTTTATTTTTTAAGATTCTTGTTTCAAATTTGCCATTATAAGTATATTCAATTCGTTTTTGGTATTTTTCGTTTACCTTTTCCGATATTACCGCAATAATTTCTCAAAGTTTTTCTGCGACATTTTTTAATCTTCACTAATTTTATTTGAGTTACATTTCTGTTTCTGTTTTTGTGATATTCATAACGTTTTTCACCTTTCCTTCATACGATTCCAAACTATTCCAAATGTACCATTAAAAATTTCGCACAATTCACGTTAAAGTGTATCCTCATTATTCATGCATTATTTGTTGATAAGATTTACCAGACAAGTCAATTATGTTAAGCACTGTGGGACACACTTGATCAATATCCTGTCTAGCTCATTAACACTCGCAGCTATAAGCTAAATTGTTTCTCAATCACGGAAGAACCGTATTCATTCACAAAGCTCGACGTCAGGAATTATACATTAGTGAAAATATAATTCTTTCCTCATAATCAGAACCTCACAGGTCACTATGCATTATACTAGATCTTTGTAACTTCCTTAAATGATATCCGCTTTCTCCTTCCTTACTACGTTTACCTCTTAATACATTTCTTGAATCTTTCCCCCTCATTCTCAACATCTCCTCCGCCTCCACGTCAGCCTTTCCACATTTTCAAGGAACTTCTTCACCATCCCCCTCTTGCAGTCGCAGGAGGAACCTGGCGTGATTCTTATATCCGAAGAAAACGTTTTATAAGAGCTCTCCTTGTATCGCTCCGATGGACGGTTTTTATCTCGAAACCGAGTGGCTCGACTCGGAATTTCGTGGTTCATTTTTTCTCCTCTCTTTCATGCTCTCCTCATCGTTGCGTCGGGAAAATCTTTTAACGGAAGCTCTTTTTTCTTATTTTATTTTGGTTTTTTCTCCCTCACCCCGCACGGTCGGAACGATCGCTTTGTGGTTCCTCATTCTGCCGCTCGAGGGGGATAGTGCGGGCACGGGATTAAAAAGGGATGTTTTTTCCTCTAGAATTTTCAGACTCTGCGAAATTATCGTCTTTCCTCTCTTCCTATCCCAACAATGACGCGAATGAAGATGGAATCAATTAAGAAAAGGGAAACTAATTAGTTTCTGGGAGTGTATGAAATTCAGTTTCCTCCGGACTTGATTAAGGCCGATTTCTCCTTTTTTATCCCATCTTCTTTTCCTCCTCATCTTTAACGAGTTTGCTGTTTTCTTTAATTATATAAATTCCCCGGGAAGACATTTTCGCCCGGCGATAAGTTATCCCCGTTGCGGGGCGACATTAATTTCGCGGAGTTATCGTTCTTCCTTTTTTTTTCCTTTTATTAATCCCAACATTTTGAAAAATGGATACTCTTGGTTATCGTTAAGTATTTTCGGCTTCCGTGATGTGAAAGGAGAGCTCATTAAGCGATCGCAGTGGAGGCCTTTGTCGCGTTCCGCGGCGAGACGCTGGTCACGCTTAACTTAATGATTAGCGGGCGGCTTTTTCAAGGCTTTCACGTGATTCAGTTTTAATGGGGTTTGATTAAGCTCCGTTCCCATTCAATTATACAACATTCGTTCCTTGTACTTATTGTGAGGTTTCCCTTTGAAATGTTCGCGTGGGCTCACAAAAACCCCGGCGAGAATTATTTTATCCTCAGTTTCCGTTTGAATGGCCGCAGTTTAGGTTTCATCTCGTCCCTTTTTCAATACAGTCGGAATTATTAGCGGTTTAAATGGAACGAAAGTTTGCAAAGTATGAGCTAACGAAGGTTTATGGATTTTGCGCGGAATTGGTCCCCGATGAAAGGGAGTTACGCATGGAGGGACTGCGGTTGATATTAGTGGAGGTGAACAAAAATGAGTTTATGGAATGCGTTCGTTTTAACAGATGGGTCATTATAGTTACTCTTTAGTAGGAGATATTCATGATTTCGAGGAAAGGAATGGAAAGAAAGCGATTTTTGAGAAACTGAATAATGAAAAGTCAACGTAACGCTTTATCCCTCGACTTTTTCGATAGCTAAACCTCAATTAAAACAAATAAAAATTAATAAACAAGAAATTTTGAGTAATTTATCCTGTGGGAGAAGGTAGGGTTATCTGAATCATTAATGACGAAAAGAGTACAACAGTTAAGTAGACCTGATGAAGGTCTGAACGAGCCTTTGGTATGGAAATCTGGATCTATTTTGTATTTATTTGCGAATAAATTAAACTGCTTTTCTCCTAGAATTATTATGCAATATCACCTACAAGAGGCTGTAACTATCAAATCTTTAGTACAGGTATTCCTATAAATGATAAAAAAATGGCCAATGGCCCGGCGGCTGTATATTTAGATGAAAATAGAAAGAGATGTACACATTTTTATATAAATCGGAGAACAGAGAATGCATAATAAAATGAAATAAGGAAAGAGGAAGGAAATATTGAAAAAAGGAATTAAAATAAACTGAAAGGGTCCAGAAATTCCAGGAAAATATAGGAAACACAAAGGAATAACGGGTGTGAAAAATCGCTAAATGACGGGACTCGAACCCAGGTCTGTCACCTTCCGGGTAGGTGTACTAACCACTGCACTACTATGACGCGTCTCTCCCACGTTGCTCGGAAATACTTTTATAAGGAAAGCGAGCCTCCACATAGTGGCACAAACTACTGCCAGATGGTTCTCATTGAGACACTCAGCTCACAACAGCGGTCTTACTGGGTATATCGCTCCCATGGAAATCCCAAGGATTAAGGAAGGGTAATTGAATCACATTTCCTTAAATATATAAGAATTTAAAATGTGAATTTACATTTACAAAATGTGGAATTATATCATACAATACTTTCATTAAACGGTTAAATTTCAAAATAACTCGCAAATTTATTCGATAGGATTGCATGTATGTAACTACGATTAAGTTTAAAATTTTCTCTTCGGAATAAAACTTCTTGGCTTCACCAGCACCAATTTTACCATAAAATAAACTAAAAAAGTTAAATTCACGTACGACCTGCATTAACCTCTAAGGATTCTCCAGCAATCGTTGATAAGAACAGACTGTTTTCACAGCGCCATAATAGGAAACCACCAATCGATGACAACTACCGCTAACGATATACAAGCCCAATTAATTTCCCTCCCACTCTCAGAGACTCCTTTTAATTCAAAAGCGGCGGTCGTTTTCAAACGTAATAAGGGCAGCGGCGACAAAGGCCGCGTCGCTAACCGGAACAAGAATACGGTTTAATAAACTCGAGGCCTAACTTAATAAGCGGCCTCCGTTAATTTCGACCCTTAAGTAGTTGGCGGAGATCAAATTTTTATTCCGATCCGCTTGCAAACGCCCTTTCCTTTAACGAGATTGCCTTAGACAGTTATATTTTTCCTCTCAAAGATCTCCTCTTTCTCCATTGCTCTCTCCAGAGCCATCCTCCCGCTCCACCTCGACGGTTTGCCCGCCCAAAATCCCTCTCCGCGACGCCAAATCCTAATTACGAGCAGCCAACAACTTCTTCCTTTCCACGCAACGCGCGCCCCCCCTTCCTATTTTATCCTCTCCAAAGGAAAAAGCGAGTTTCTGTTATCATCTCTCTTCTAAGAGACTCTGTAGCAAGACGCCCTCCCAACACTGTTGGAACTTGAGTCTATTTTCCCTCTCTCTTGCGTTAGTGATGTCTACCGTCAGCTTTCCTCTCATTTTCTAGTCATTTCCTTGTGCATGAATAATTTTATCACATAGTCCGCCAAAACAAGCAGAGATGAGGTACAGGGTATGAATAACAATTAGCAGGATGAGGGAATTAGATTTAAATATTTAAAGTGTACACCATATCTCGATGAATGAAATATTAATCATTTGTCTTTTGGTACGGGATAGGGAAAATGAAATTTTTGTATACTTTTGTCTCAGTCTTTTTAATAGCTGTTATGATATGAAAGCTACTGAGGTATGAGTTATACTAAATAATGGTAATAATTTGGACTTCTCCTTATGCAATGGTACGAAAAGTTTTTCTCTTGTTATTGTGCTTCATTAAGTGGGCTTATTCTGCTTATAGCATTCTGGTTTTGAGGAAAGCAAGGGCAAACTACCTCAATCCTCATATGCCTAGTAAGTCTCATTTCCCTCTCCTAGCTGTTCGTAGCTGACGATAGAGGGGATGAGGTCCCAACCAGCCTTCGTGCTGAATACTATACAGACAGATAAGATTCACTGTTCACAGCTTTTCCCCTAAGTTCATACATTGAACTGAATATATCAGAACTGGTGCAGACATTTCCAATTATCTGTAAAGAAATCGGCCCGAAGTCTTTATGGATCCTCATGATTTATACCATTACTTACAGAAAGCTTTGTAGTGGGAATAAGGCGACTAGGCAATATGAGGAGTGAGGAGGTTAGTCCTTTCTTTTCTCATTTAGCTAGTATGCTATTAGTAAAAAAGTCACATTTACTTAGATTTTACAGCCAGTTACAAAACTGAGACAAAAATAAAAGGAAAAATTTCGTTCCTCTAAGTATTGCAGGTAAAGATCTCAGAAATATATGTACCAATGGAGCTGTAAAGGAGACCCATACACTTTATTATAAGGTATATTTGGGATAGGATTTTATATTCGATTCTTTCATAGCATTAAGTTTCAAGGTTAGATGGAAGAAGAGACTTTTCAGTCTCAATCTCGCCTTTAATAAAGACCTTATTATTATTATCTCATTAACGTACTCGTAATCTTGCTGATGAGATGACTTTGAAAATTTTTTACAACATAATCAACATTCATCATATGAACCTTCAAGTTTTCCTTAGGGATGTTCCGTGGTATTTAAGCTCATTAATTTCGTAGTAAATATACTCCAAAATTAAGTCTGCTAATACTACAATATTCTAATACTATTAATCTACAATATTCACAAATCTAAACATTCATAATTCAAATTCAATTCAAATCAATAACATTCTAAATCTTCTCAGGCGTCTATAAAGAACTCCAAAGAATATCGAAGTTATTACTGTAACTTCCAGCACAAAGAAATCCACTAGGAAGGATTACGTAGAATCTAATCTACTCCATTACGTTTGGTCTTCTTATAATAATGATTTTCAGCATATGTCTGTATAGTTATTAAAAAAAATCTCTGGTGTTCCGGCCACCGTCCAACTTAGGAAATATTGAAGTTTGGAGGTGTAAAAGCCACTTTTCTTCGTCAGCATTATTTGAAATGAATCACGGATAACTGAATCCGGATAGCTTAAGAAGAGTGATTTTTTGTCTTGCTTTTCTCTAACGCCTCCGTAAATACTGTGGCGAATGATTTTTATAGCCTTTTGTCTCGAGCCGCCTTCCAATCTAAACCATTACACACTCTAATCTATCCTTTCACAAACTTTTTCTCTCCGTTTCCGTTCACGGTGCGTCACGTTTTCTACTTATTCATCCTTTTTCGCAATTTCTTCGTCAGACTGGCGTCGAAAAAAACCCCAGACACGACTACGATCCTCAAACCTCTTAAAACCCCTTTCGCTTTCCTATTACACGCCATTTTTTCACTTCGTTTAATTCTCGCCGTCTACGTTTCGTTTTTCTATTTTCCCAACCATATTCGCTTATCTCTCGTTTGTGCTTGTCTTTTAGCGACTCCTCTTCATACTCTCCATCCTTCTGCTCTTTTAACGAGGCGCCATTTCTTTCCTTTCGCGCCATCGGCTTCATTTGTTTCTCAGCTTTCCTTTTTCTTTGCACGTCTTTGGGCGCCCGATACCGATCTCCCCATCACGCTTTCTCCCGCTTTAACAAGTGTCGCGTTTCTTCTTTTTTTGGTTTATTCGGGGGTGAGTTTGCCTTCTGGGAGGGGATGAAGTGTAGCTGTAGAGGGAGGGAGCAAAAGGAGTCTGAGGGGATGATCTCACTCTGGCTGTTGATTTGGGTGGAGGAGCGGTTGTCAGGGGAACGAGTGTTGTCTGCACGGCTGCACACTCTTTCCATAACACTTCTTAATCTCGTTCCTTTACGCTTCGATATATACGGTAGTCTAAGGAGAGTGATGTAGTTTTATTTTCTTTCCTGTCGCGTTAATCCTGGGAGTCGACAAAAATTTTGTACCCTAGGCATGTTGAGATAACACGAAGCCACCTAAGTTTTCAATTTGTCCCTAAAGTAATCTGAGGGTATTACTTAATCGGATGCAAATGATACGCAGCGATTATTATATCATTATGTCGACGTGCTCTGTCCTCACTTTGTGACACGCGATAGCTGAACCAACTAACTGAAAACGTCTTTGCAACTTTGGGAATAGTTTCTAATCCCGACTTGTTTCAGCTTCCACATCATCCATTAACTAGAATAGGTGAGTAAATTCTCGTACTAAGGTAGAGTTCTCTCTTGGAATGGTAGGTGTACAGTTGAGCTTTTAGGGACAGAAATCTTTCCTGTTAAACAAAAGAATTACCTGTAACTGAATATAACTGAGTTTTTCTCGGGACCAGAATTAATCTGTTTTATCGATAAGATATAAAATTGATAAAACATTATAAAACTTATAAAAATAGATAGGTGCTACGAAATATTTACTAAAGAACGCGCGCAAACAGATCCAACTACGGGCAAATGTCTCTAGGTACATTCTTTGTGATACAGTTCGTAAACGTCTTTATTTTAAGTGGATATATTCACTGTTTGTGAATGGTTTTTCCTTTTGTGTATCTATTTATGAGGTGAATTTGGTGAAAACATACGAAGATTCAACTTCCAATTCTTAGTCTAATCTTATACCTGCCGCGGTGACGGAGTGGTAACGCGATAGCGCTCCAACTGCAAGGTCCAGGATTGGAATCCTGTTTCCTTTTTAGGATAGGGAATGGTTGTGTGTGTTCGATTTTCCTAATAAGGGTTGGCGTAAGGAAGGACATCCAGAACCCTTAAAATCAGCGCTCCAAAATCAAATTCATCATCCAATGTTTAAAAATCATCAGCCTATACCATAAATGATAGGAATATGGCTAAGATGGACAATAAGAACATAATCTTCTATAGTTTCAGACTTTCCCCATTTCATAGATCTCTCAGAGACCAATGACATTCGATCCAAATAATCCGAGGTGTAAATTGTATTCCATTAGCAAAGGTCTATTTCCACTCGACGCCGTGTAAGCAGATGAGCATTCTTCCCTTTTTTAACGTGGGTGCTCACATCTCGATCTCTTTATCTCAGCCGAGGTTCATGATCCCGTTGGCCGATTGATCGAGTCATTAGAGTCGTGCTGATTGGGACCTCGTGATGGCGCTGCACAAGTAATGACGAAACGGCCTCGTATTTCTTTCGCGCTTTTTTTCTTCGCTCACGAACAGGACGTCGCGCTGTTGGAATTAACGAGTGAAATAGGAGGTGAGTTTGATTGCTCCGTTAATGGGTCTTAAGATAAAACGTACTGGGGGGGGGGGGGGGGGGGGGGTTGGGTTACTTTCATGTGAGTAAAAGGATAAGAAGTCCGAGTATGTTTTAAATAAAGTTAGGGTTTTCGCGTTGTAACTAAATGAGGATGAAATAATATCAGATATCAAAATTTGTTTGTGTTGAAAATTGTTAAGCTTGACACTGGTGAAATGGCTATTGAATAATATTTCCGACAGATGTTTTGGGAAGAGAATGTCTTGACAAAATGTTAACTCCTTTGCCTTAAGGCATAACCTAAAGGTTGCAGCCAATAATTCCAATCATCTCAGTTTTCAGCCTTCCTCTTCATTTCATTATATTATAACGTACATACAACCCGTTTCCAGCGAGATATTAGCGCTAACAAATTGATGGTCAAATAATGCTTTTCTTGCAGATATGAGTATGCTTGCGTTTCCATAGTTATATACATCGTAGTGAAAGAATTAAACAGAGGCAAAAGATGTTAGATGACATAAAGGGTGGGGTGAGTTACCAGGTAACGAAAGAAAAGGCTATGATTAGGGAATATTAGGGCACATGGACCTACCGAAAGGTAGAACACCCATGTATGTATGTATTTTATTTTATACCAAGCGACTGATTGAAATATTCACAGGAGCAGCAAAGGGTGAAATTAGTCTCATTGTCTTATCAAAAATCATCATGGCTGAAAGAACCCAAAGGAATCATAAAGAAAAATCTCGCGCTACCTGTTGCCACCAACACGGTAGCACCAACAAGGTTGATGCTAAGGAGACGTTTTTGCAATGACGCAGTGAAATGTAGGAGCGTAAATCTCAAGATACATATAGTAATAAGCAGGAGTAATAAACTGACCATATAAAGTAAACAAAATACGTTATAGCAGAATATTTTGAGAGGAGAAATTATATTAGTAAATCCATGATTGTAAACACAATAAAAGTTTTTAATCTTTCTCCTCATTGATGTTCAGTGATAGTAACTAAAATCAGGAGCGTGGCCAGAATTAGTCTCTGGGCGGGCATGGATAGCCATGGAGTAAACGCAAAATTGGCTAGGTTGATAGGGCAGGCAGAATTGAGTATTAAATGTCATAAAAATGGAATCACATTCATATTTATGTAAATTCTTTCTGAGTCGCCGCTAGCGTGTGTAACTGTAAATATTTAAACAATTACAATCTACCTACAATAACCTCGATTTTTAAAAACCCCCTTGGCAACGCCAATGCTAAAGAACTAACGTGTTTGAAAAAACGGCAATATTTTTATGATTTAACTTACTTTGATACAATTTACTGTTTATATGTGACGAGATTTCCTTGGCTTTGTAAATAATTAATGAAACCTGAGAAGANCATGTTTTGCAAGCGAGCTAACATCTTCAGGCAAAGTTATATTTAATGGGGTTGGATGGAATACGAGACTTTAAAGTTCCAAGTTTCAATCTCACCCAAAAAGATCGTTTTTCATTTATTTACAGTACGTATATATGCAAAGAGAAGAGGTGAGGGTTTGGTGAGAATGGTCAGGGTGTAAGGAATTGGGGTTGGAAAAAATATTTAGGAGTTCCTTTATGTCTCAATGTTAGGGAAACAAACGATCTCCATTCCAGGACTAAAAACCGACCAAAACTATAAAACGAAACATTTACCGAGATATTACAAAGAACGAGAATTGCAGCGAAACGAGCTTCCAAGCAGCCGCGACCGACAGAGAGAGAGAGAGAGAGAGAGAGAGATCAACTGGCTGCTAGAACTGCAACGCTGTACGGATTTTCAGGCTTCCCGCCCAAAATCGGGACTTACTGTTGGCAAGGGCTCCCCAACCCCTGAAACACCTCGTGGGCGGAGCACAGATCAAGATCCAGCGGCTCTAGTATAGTAACTAAAATCAGGAGCGTGGCCAGAATTAGTCTCTGGGCGGGCATGGATAGCCATGGAGTAAACGCAAAATTGGCTAGGTTGATAGGGCAGGCAGAATTGAGTATTAAATGTAATAAAAATGGAATCACATTCATATTTATGTAAATTCTTTCTGAGTCGCCGCTAGCGTGTGTAACTGTAAATATTTAAACAATTACAATCTACCTACAATAACCTCGATTTTTAAAAACCCCCTTGGCAACGCCAATGCTAAAGAACTAACGTGTTTGAAAAAACGGCAATATTTTTATGATTTAACTTACTTTGATACAATTTACTGTTTATATGTGACGAGATTTCCTTGGCTTTGTAAATAATTAATGAAACCTGAGATGATAATCGGCAGAATTTTGCATGTAATAAGAGAAAACTGATTATATTCCAAAGTTAGAATCAAAATATGTTTCAAAAACGTCGATACCTACCTGAAAAATCCCCGATGATTCATTTTTAAAAAGCTGATCTTAAAAATGAAATTTTACAGTTAAATTTTGTCTAACAAAAACGGATCTTTGAGGCTCAAATTAGATGTCGCCAGCAAATCAGATCTATTCATCGACGCACTTCTTTCTAACGATGAGAAATTAGCGAGAGAAACATTTTCGGAGACCATTTGGTTATTTCTCCCGATCTTCCAGGGAATGAGGACTTCCATTTTAGAATAATGCTGGTGCTCGTCCATTAACTCGTCCGCCTGTTTTCCTAATGGATGCCAACTTTTTCGCATCAACGCCTCCATTTCATCATCCCACTTTTCTCTTTTCACCGTAATTTCCCTGTCTCTCATCGCTGCTAGTACTCTGGTTATCAGACTACGCAGTGGCTCTGTCAATGCGCGGGATAGATTTTCATCTAGAAAAATCGATTGATCTAAATAAAGGACCCTAATTTATTATGTCGGTTTCTAGAAAATCAGAGAAGGTACTGCGAAGAAAATGATTGGAAACTATCTTAGGGAGTATCGAAAAATGTGGTTTGGAGAAAACATTCCTATCTTCTCTAGCACATATCTAAGACTCTTTTTCTATCTATGCGAAGTGATTATCAGACTTTCAGAAAGTGATGTAAAATATCCCATTAATGCTTTCATTATTACTTATTGTTTCACTAGATAATTTTGATTCATTTAATAAGTTTTATACATCCTTCTGGATCTACCGAAGCTCTCAATAGTATAAGACTTCAGTAGAATTTCTTAGGTGAAGGTAAGGTGTCCTATATAAATACTGCTATAACTATTGGAAAATATTAATACCTCATCTTAATTACAGAATACAGGAAAATCGTTTATCATTCTGAGATAAACAAATCGTCTTTACCTCCTCGTTTAATTATTATGTTACAATGAACTGTTGGAATATTGTACATTGTGCAGATGTGTCACAATGGTGTCACTAGGATCATTCGTAACACCTATACAAATCAATAATAGGGAAGAGATGACGATACTGATAAAATAATAATAATAATAACAATAATAACACCAATAACGACTTTATTAGGTGAATTTTAGTCTTAAACCAACCACTCGAACAATTAATATTTTACAAGTAACGATAAAAAACAACCATGCTCTAACCTGGATTTGAACCCCAGCGTTGCCAGGCATACACGCTAACCAGTACTCCACCGAGGCCAACCGGAGATAATAGAGAACTTATCTTTTAATTTTTCCGTGTTTTATACTTATTGTATATTCATCTGCTCTTACATGTTTCTCTTTAAATTTCAGTTTTCCCCTTTCGATCGTTGCTAAGGTGGATGAAGGTTGAATTTTAGTTTCTATATCACCCTTGGCGCAGTTGCTTCACCTATCCTCTCCGTAACCCTAATACCTATATTACAAGCCATTCGCCTGTATGTAACCACTTAGGGTAACAGCGTTCCCCTGGCAACCCTTTTTCCTTTCAAATCCTCACTCTCTTCAGCCCATAATTCCCCACTCATTCGTCACATTTTTGCATCGCCCTTTGACCTTCTCACTTCCACCTCCCTCATCATTCAGACCTTCCATTACGGGAATTTTTTTAAAGCATTCCTTTTCCTCTTCTTCTCCATGCTCCCCTTACTTCATCAGCCTTTCTTTTAAACTCTCTTCCTCTTCTCTTCCTTCGTTTTCATCCACCTTCGTGTCCTCGCCACTACTCATTTTCATTCTGTTCTTCTCCCATTCCTTTTAAGAGCTAAAATTCTTATCCGAGTCGCTTTCTCTTATGTCACCCTCTTAAAAGCTTGATCTCATCAAGATGAATACTTTTACTTGCTCGTTTCCGTGTTAAGTGACTATTTGAGAGGATTTTTTATTCCTCTTCCTTCACCTACGTGCGTAGTTATTTTTGTTTCGTTTAACGCGAGATCATGGCTTACGTAGGAGTTGAAATTCAGTCATTGGTATTCCAAGCGGAAAATATAAAGATGTGATATTTATTCTATTAAAGGGACTCATTCTTTACACGAATTCGTATAAGGTTACGATAAAAATAAAAATAGTCCAACTAAAGCATTTTCGAGATATTTTTCATTTATCCAATCCGGTTCAGGGCGGATAATTACATAAATTTTAATATCGTTTTAATTCTAACATCAAGATAATTAAGGGGGTATAAATTCTCACAGCAGAGGCGTGAATGATTCGGTGTTTAAATATTTGAAAATTTTCAGCAGATGATATGATACTAAATATGAAAGAATTTTTACAGCGACTGCATGCTATATCTTTATTTCAAAGGTTTCGATTTTTGATGTCTCTGAATATTTTACGAGCTTAATTACTTTGAATATTATTTAATGTAAAGCTCTAAATTAACTTTTTATTATCCTGCATTTCATTACTGCGCTCTAATGTACTGATGAGCTGTGAATAACTTTGATTGAGTTTCTACGCAATAATTCTCTTTTGATTAGAAAAACAATTACTTCCAGCAATGTTTCCATCACGGTTTTCCGCGGCTAGACAGGAATTAAGTGTGTTCATTTTTGTGTTTCAACTAAAATTGGTACTGAATCTGTCTTGCAGGTCATTCCTTTCCGAATAAGTATTTCGCTAAGTATTAGAGTTAAAGGAAATACTGAAAGGATTACATTGGCTATAGAATTAAATCCATTACGATTTCTTGAACGACTGCCTATGCATATCGATTCCTTCAAAATGTTTTCAAAAATCGCTATGATGATTGAAAAGATTCTCCGTTGTTATATAAACTGACGAATAATATTAATGTAGGAGAGAGAAATTATTTGGGAGCGTGAAAATGTGAATCTTCAATCATGATACACTAATTTTAAAAGCCTGGCTCATAAAGCAATGTTCTCTTTTCGCCCGTCTCGATTTTATATTTCCCTTCCAGTTTATTTTACAGGCACTCAAGAAGTCCTTCATTTCATTCCCGTCTTTTTCCCTTTGGTCTTCCAAAATATCATCCCGAAGAAGGTCTTTTTTCCTCCCCACGCAACAGGAAGAAAAACTCGCTGCGACTCTCACAATGCGGGGATCCATTCATTATTTAACTCGATTCCCTCCTTTTCCTCCCCCGCTTAGGCGCGCCCTCATTCATGGATTCATGACAACTCCTGGGTGTCGTAAACAAGGGCCTTTCTTAAACACGCCTCTCTTTCGCTCCGCCGCTATTATCATTCATCAAAAGTGCACTTTGTTTTTGAAAATATATTCACCTGGGATGAGAAGAGTATTCTTTCATCCTTATCAGGAAAGGCACTCCGTCTTTTGATCCATTAAAGAAATCTTTGGTGGGCCATTTCAATATATTTTCAGAAGATCAAGTTAGCTGGAAGTCATTCCCTGTGCATTATGGCTATAATTTCAGGAGTTCTCGAGAAAAAATATTTTTAAATAAAACGAATGAAGTGGAAATCTAATGGCTTCCTCAGGTCTCGTGTTTCTCCTTTTTATCTTCGGAGGGGTTCACAAAGTAGGTGTCACTTTTTGTGCCTATACATTTTTAAAGTACGTATTAACGAATTATTATTATGTAAAACTAAGTTTTCTAGCAAATATTGGACAATTTGTTTCCTGGACTAAAGTTTTTTTTAGCAACCTACTACATCATATTTCTTTTCCCAGTTTTCCAAAAAAGCTATGAATTGTAAATTTTTTACATGAATAAATTCAACGAAAAGAATTCTTTACTGATCTAGCTGTCACGTTCACAAGTTAAAGTCTTGTGTCATATCGTCATTATCCTTATAAACTGTAACCATAACGAAATTTCATGTTTACCAAAACATCGTATTCTAGAAATCAAAGAACATGACCAGTTCCTACGTTTTCTTATAAGCTGTCCGATTTAAACTTGAAGAAAATATCTTGATTTTATGGAGATTATTAAAAAGATATTCCAGCGTCATTCTTCCTTTTTGGTTTCCATTACAGCCTTTATTTTTACCGCGTTTGATTTTCCTCCTGAATTTTAAGTTCTCGAATATTCTCTTTCCCAAGAGAAATTAATTTTTGAACGGGGACAAGGATTTCCTTTTCTGCTTTAATAAATCGTCTCTCCGTTCGTTATTTTGCCAAAATCAAAATAATGTTTTGAATTCGGTATATGTTGGGAAAAAACTCCATCAGTAGCTTAAGAGCTCGATGAAAAAATGTGAACGCCATTGAAATACAACCTTTAATATTAACA
>KZ308130.1:818302-944221 GCA_000376725.2 Ladona fulva
TTAATAATTCAATGGTATTTTTCGTAGTTTCTGGGGTTAATTTCCAATCAGTAATTCACGTAAATGTGACATTTTAAATAAATGTGAATCAAAATCATCAGTGAAATGGATAAGCGATGAGAAACGCATGGTCCACATGCTTGAATTTAGATGAAGAAATTAAAATGTCTGACACAGCTGTGGGTGAAAAGAAAATGGGAGACCCGGGTTCGATTCCCGGCTGCGGCAGACTTTTTCTCTTTCGATTTCTACATCAGTGAAATACAAAATCCTGGAATATGTTTCCTTAAGGCGACCATAAACGGACGTTAGCAATGTAACATTCAGTAAGTTACGACACATATGACCGTATTATAAACTGATATTCTAAAAAGTACAAGGGATGGGAGTTATCAAAGTGACGGGAAATATTAGCGGATGGCATTCGCTGATTGCCAGACAACCCAACCTGTTAGCGCTCAACTCTCTTAATTCACCGGCGTCAACGAGAACACCGTTTTGCTTTCTTGCCTTTCATCTCTCTTTAATCCCTTCGCTCAGTATTTGAAAGCGCCTCTTTCTCAAACCAAAAATCATCCTTTTCTCCATAATACACAGCTGCGATGGAGAAATCCGCTAATACACCTATCTGGCGTTTTAGTAAAGCCTCATCAGCTTTATCGCGGAGTGATATTAGTTCGCGTTGAGGGAGCCACTCTCGTGGAAAGTTGTGCGGCCGAGTGTACTTCGGGAACACAAGTGGGCGCAGAAAGAGCGAGCGCTAAAAGCTATGAGGAGAATAAAAAGATGAAAACTGAGGAAAAAGGAGAGCGTTCAGCTCGAGGGCTCCGAATCCTATAATTCGTGTTTTCTCGAACGGAAGTGAGAAATTTGATTCGGTATACTTTTATCAAAGGCCGTCTCGTTCTTGATCAAGCGCACTTGGGAAATAATTGGTGATGGTTTGGGAGCAATCGAACGAGAGGAGATGCAGTTAAAATGCGGGAATGCATGGAGAAAACAATTCGCTGAGAGCCGCCGCCGAACTTTGGCCAGAGAAGGAAGTACTCTAAATTAACTTTTTATTATCCTGCATTTCATTACTGCGCTCTAATGTACTGATGAGCTGTGAATAACTTTGATTGAGTTTCTACGCAATAATTCTCTTTTGATTAGAAAAACAATTACTTCCAGCAATGTTTCCATCACGGTTTTCCGCGGCTAGACAGGAATTAAGTGTGTTCATTTTTGTGTTTCAACTAAAATTGGTACTGAATCTGTCTTGCAGGTCATTCCTTTCCGAATAAGTATTTCGCTAAGTATTAGAGTTAAAGGAAATACTGAAAGGATTACATTGGCTATAGAATTAAATCCATTACGATTTCTTGAACGACTGCCTATGCATATCGATTCCTTCAAAATGTTNTGACTTCTCATCATATAGGCTTTCAATTGTCTTTTTAATCAACAACGTAAGCTGAATTTGAACACCTTTACCTTTTAATATATTTGATTTTTAGTTTAATAATATACCGATTAGAGAATTTTAATGTCCCTGAGTTTTAAAATGTCTGCAATAGTCCAAAATGTCGAAACTTTCTACATTGTCCCACTTAGCTTTCGCAGCTTTCATAAGAGACAGTTATTAAGAAGAAGTCATAGATAAATTTAATTCATATCAACCGCACGGCAGACGTTACCTAACTGAACTGCTCGATAAATAGGTTTCTGTATTCATAATTATCAAACATGAGTTAAATATTTCTAGAAATTATATTACAGAAGGGAAAATAAAATACAGTGATATAATTTTTACCATTCCACAACTACGTCACTGTATTTTATTGTATTGTATCGAATTTACTGTATTGAAGAATTGAGATTAGAAGATTAATTTTATTGTAGAAGACGTTATCTCTTTGTAATAAGAAAATGCCGATACAATTAAAAAATGATGCAAAGTATTTGAGCAGACATATCATAATAACGTGTTACTGTAACTGTCAGGATGTTTCCCCATCACTTATCTTAGTATATAATTTAGAATATCCGTACTAACTGAATCATAACAGAGCGATAAAGAATTCTGAAGGATATGAGTAGTTCCTTGCAAAGCATTACATTTCTTTATTCCATCATCTTTTATTATTTAAAACTAAAAATTTAGGAGTAATTTTCAAACTACGCTAACTTACTGATAATAGTTTACATGGAATTCCACTACAATGCGAAATTATTTCACCTTTCTATTTCTAAAACTTATTACCCTTGAACGATAAAATTAAGCTTTCGAATCGCGAGCGTTCTCTGCGATATCTCGAAGCATCGCATCGCATATGCGAATTAAAAAGCAGACTCTCTCCGCGGTATCGAATTGCATTCGATAGAATGGTGGAATCCGGGATCGCAAATTTGCCCGTAACCTCTATCACTCGTAATCGCGGTCGTTAAAGGGCAGAGAATTACGACTGAAGGGCTATAATACGAGTGGACGCGAACAAAATCGCATCGCGCGATTACGTTCACCCTTCACTTCTTGGCTCTCTTTGGCAAACGAGGCGTGATTGAAATTAGCATGTGAGGTGTGACTGGAAAAATCGGATCGCGGTTGGAGCTGCTCTCACAGCACTTAAGCCATTGAAATGTATGGACCATCGGCGATGTGGAGGGGAAATTAATGGGGAAAGCCGAGTGAAGAGGGTTGCCATGTAAATAAAGAAGGACTGGAAGACTGTGTTCTGCTGAGATATTGCTGGTTAAAAAACACGACGGATTGTGAAACTATAAAGTGAATTGAGATTGCAGCAATCGAAGTGTACGAACAAAGGAAAGTGGAGACATAAAAAGTTGGAAGACTTAATTTAAGGGTAAGGAAAATCAGTTCTCTCCTCCATTACGTAAATAACAATCAAAGAAGTACCACCACTTAAATTTCGAATCATGCGGCTAAAAATGTTCTATACTAAATTTCAGCTGTACATATTTACCAAAATTTCATTATAGATACACATCAAGGAGAGGGGTCAGGTATTACGAGTATTTTAAACATTAATTTCTGAAGAGCTGGATTTAAAGAAGCAAAATTAAGAAGGGAAAATTAAACAGCCATAAAAATAAGAAAATGGGAAAATGTGGAAAAATCGGTACACGCGAGAAAAATGCTACAAAAATTAAAAAGGATTCAGTAAATTACGAGATAGCGTTGGTTTCCAGCTTTGGTTGAGCATATGTTGGCATGTACATAGTATGAGGTTGAGCATATAGTATGAGTCCTTTCCCTGAGGCGGATTAACTTTTATTTTGAGAAATTTGAAAGTTTGTGTTATTACTTAAAAGACATAATTGTGAATCATAGGAAAGGTGATTAATAACTTGCTTCAATCATATACGTGAATGGAGTGACATCAAAACGATTAAACAGATTTTTGCTTTACCAACACCCTGATGTAAGATCTTTCGGATACCAACGAAAGTACCATAATATCATATTCTTCTCCCGATTGATTTATTAATACGGACAAACACTGAAAATATAATCACTACTTACGCTCAAGAATTATAATTTTAAATCCCTTCGTTTACATTTAATGGCGCTTTTTATTAATCTAAATCATCCGCCACGGCGCCACTTTCTTCCGTACAACTTTTATCTCGCCCTTTCCGTTCCACGACCTCGACGAATCCCTCCCCATTCGGCGGAAGCTTTTCGGAGGAGCAGCAAAAATAAATAAATTTATGAAGAAAGGGAGTCCGCCAAGGTGCCTTTCTAGGTCCTCCTTTCTTCCCCCTCCTTCTCATTCTTCAACTCCACTCCCACACCAATGCTTCTTCCTTTTGCGACCACTGTGTGCGCAGGCATGGGCGTGTGAGAGTGTGCGTGTGTGCGCCACCGCGCGCGAGAGCCGTGCCGCGAAAGCACTCGTCTTTCACCCTCTTCGTCGCCTCCATTTCGGCCCAAATGCTTCCCTCGACTTATCTCCTCTCCTCGAAATTTCCCCTCCAATCTTCCTCCCGTACCCTCCGAGACGGCAACACACAGAGTGCATTCTCAGATTCTGTTTACCATATCTATCTTTCTTCCTCGAAAATAATAGCGAATTCATGTAGCAGTCTATTAGCAAAAGGATTTATTTTCATTTTGCTTAAGAGACGGGGGAAAGGAGGTTCGGGGGATGGGTTAATACGGGGATCGGTGAGGGGGTGAACGAGTGGATGGAGGAAAGAAAGACTGCGAGTTTTTTCCTCGGGAGGCAGAAGTAGGTGGCGTGAAAGGATTTTTCGGACGGAGAGGTTGAGAAAGGCATTAAGATGTTGGGGGACAAGTGGTTGGGGGAGAGGAGTAACGGTTTGGCTCGAAGGGAGGAAATGGGGGGGATTTAGCGGAAGTTTGACGAGAGGAAGGGTGTGGAGGGAGAAGAGGATTTTGGTGCCAAGACTGATACCTCGATTTTAATCGATGGATCGACCCGGTAGCTTTGCGACCTATTCTCCGACCTTATTAATTAAAGAATATGATAAAATGTAAAATTTAACGGTTTTCCTAGGGGAGCGGGAAATGTTTATACTTTACCAGATTTTTTTATGGAGATTTAGATTGAATGCCGGAGTAATTTAGCGGCTGGCTTATTGGGAGGTTATAAATTTTGGATTTGTGTTATTAGCTGTTTTTATGGCTTTTTTTGAGGGATAGCGGGAAGGTAACTGATTTTGATGAGAAAGTGATGGATTATGGAAAATACGGCTCATGATATGAATTTTTTATATGGTTAATATTCTTGGTTAATTAGGAAATAATACAATTCAGTCCTGTGATGTACTTCTCTTGATAATTTGAAGTAAGAAAATTTCTTTGAGAAACAAGCTTGGAGAATTTTCAATGAAAACATTCCAAAGCAAGAGTTTTATTTAAGGAATATAAGATTAAGTAATATTTCAATTCGCGAAATTATTTAAAACAGGAAATAGATAAAACCCCCTGTAACACGCCGAAAGTTGGCTTGCAAGTTACTTAGACAGATATTTTTAAGAAAATTATTATTATTGCCAAAGAGTTCAAACATTAATATTTTTGAATGTACTGTAACAAGGGGAAAGAAAACGATAATGATTTTATAAATAAAATTTCCTAGGTCACTTTTTCATTATCCTTTGTTTTTATTATTTACTACGATGCACTGCTTATTACTGACCTATTTCTTTAAAAATTATCAAGAAGAAGAGATATATTTTGATATGTAGGAAACTAACCCCAGAAAGTTCTCTATTTCAAATAAACTAGTATCTTAATTTTCAAGTGATAGAAAGGATCTCATTCTTTCAATTGAAATTATTATTCGAAAAGACTTAAAATAAATATAGGTTAAGAGCGGATAAATAACATAACAAGTAATTTACACGATTTGGAAGATTCAATTTAACATTCCTTGACGGACTAATTTAAACCCAGAACGGAGATTTCAAGTCGTTGATTCAGGCCATTATATTTTCATGATAGTTAAAGGCCGGAAAGTTTTCTTTGCTAAGTTTGGGTAAACAAAAATAACGCTTTATCGAACCGCAACATATTCGATTTCACGGGGCTCCGAGTAAACTGAATTTTCGTCGCCGGAAGTTTCCGCATAGGTTCCCTTTTATTCAACATTCGGCTACTTAAACGTGGAGAAAAACTTTAGTGAAGCCAAGGAATGGGGAAGTGGTATACGTAGGAGGAGGAGAAGAAAAAGACATCTTAGCGTCAGTTGGAATAAAGGCAAAGGTGGAAAAAGGAAGCCGAGATGAAGGGCGTGGGGAAGGAAAATATACAAAGTCGAAACAGTGAAATAACAATAGCAAATCATAAAGGCTAAGTGTCTTCTTTGGCTAATGCTCTCTCTGAAAATGCGGGGAGGAAATAGAACGGACGAGGTATGAGAGAGTTACGGAAAGATAGAGGAATGGAATGCGGAAAAGAAATACGTAAAATGATGGAAGGTAGTGAAGGATAAATGAAAAGAAATTTTAAAAGACGATTAATATACAATATGAAACGAAGAAATAATTCTATATCGAATACCTACCTTAAATTAAGTTTGCTTTAACTGGTCCATCCTGACATGTTTTATAACGAAATGAAATTAAAGAATATGGAGATGTTTCAAATGAAATATACCAATTAAATTATAATAATACAATCATGAGGAAAACTTTAAAAGGGTATGATATGAAAAATAAAGGTAAATGCATTTTTAGCACTGCATTGACGTGTATCCAATATGGTAAAGGAAAGCGTACAATAGTCTATGATTGCGGATAAGAAGGTACAATACATAATGGAATTTTATTCAGGGAAAAAGAGAAATGGTGTCAAATAAAGTTAATAAATAGTAACTGAGGATAACTGAAGGATGGTAGACGGAAAAAATCACCCGGAATAGTGATTTAAGACGCTGTGGCATCCTAGATCATATCAAAGATTTATCGATTTAGCGGAAGAAGATATTCTAGCTCCGTGAATACGGAGGATTGTGAGAAAATAGAACAATACAGGTAATGGGAGAAATATAACAAAGAAAAATATCGATAAGAAAGGGAGAAAGGGGAAAGAAAAGACGGAGGATTTGATTAGAAAAGTCTTTGTTAGTGAGAGATTGGGATTACCGATTCTCCACTTCCATCTAATCCAGAAGAAAGGATGAGTAAAAGGAAGAGAAAAATAAATTAGTTAGGAAGAAAAGGGAGCATTAGGAGCAAGGAAAGGAATGGAGAGAAGAAAAGAGGCGGGAATGAATCCTTTAAAAGGCTGGAACAGGAAATATTGGTGGAATTAAGGTTGAGATGTTAGGATGGAGGATCTTGGAGGGATTTGAGGGTGCGAAAGAGAGAATACAAGCGAAAAGGACCGAAGTAAGGAGAGAGCAGATAATGACCTGAAGAAGAGATATATGGCAAAGAAATAATATCTAGTACGCGATGAATGTTCCACATGGATAAAAGTAGGAAAGTGGGATTTTGTTTCAGCTGAAGTTGGAATAGTTTCAGAAATATGTGAATATTGGAAACGAATAAAGAGCGATACACAGAAAATAAGGGAATAGGGTGTTTTGGAAGGAGAATGGTTGATGAATGATTAGTTAGGACCGAAAGATAAACAATTAGAAATACAAGCGATTAGGTCGACGGAAGGAAAACAGCAATAGCTGCAGAAATCCTTAAAAATACAAATGTCTAAGAACGGGATTTAATATACATATACGATAAACAGGGGAAAACGTGTAATGTGGGGTTTGAAATCGAAACTGGGAATTACAATATAATACAATAAGTCTTTATTGGACGAAATTGGGAGTAGATAGTCCCATTAAACCCTTAAAAATTACATAGAGTAGGACCAAAGACAACGCGTAAAGAATAACTGTAGAAATAAAGGAAATGATGAATAGAGGTATGCGTAGGTAAGAAGAAAAGGGAACCTTAGAGAGGAAAACAAGAGTGAAATAAGATTACCGTAATACGCAAAGAGGAAGTTGGGAAGAGCAAACGTAAAGGAATGAAAAATGGGATGTGGGAGAGTAAGGGAAGCGGTAAGAAGATAGGAAGAGAGGAGAGGAGGAAGAAGAAGGGGAAAAAGTGGTGGGTGGCGGTGGGCGAGAGTAGCGGGCCCGTTATAATGGGATTGTCTTGTATGGATGATTACAATAGGGCACTCAGAGCAATCACTTTTAAGGAGGAAAAGGAGAGCGTGGGCGGAGGGGTGAGTGGAGTGGCGAGAGAGAGGCTTTCAGACGGCAGAATTCCCGGATTGGAATCGACAACCTTAGAGAGAGGAAAGGGGGAGAGGTGCCAGGTTTAGTGAGGATGGAAAAGCTCTCGATATTGGGATAATGATATATACATGCACACTTATCACTCCTCAGTTTACCATGTTGATGTCATATTTTTTCCGTATTGAAAACAGCAATGGATTGAGTTTTTTAGTATCGTAATGAAAGTTTGATTTGAAATTTTTAATGGAGACCCTATTTAATTATTCAACGATAAGTGCGATGAATACGCAGATAAACGCTACGAAAATACCTGTGATCATATAAACCATCTGCATTTAGTACTCACCGATCATAAAAGGGGAATGTGTTAACATATAAATTCTCTTGTCACTTTGTATGCATTTATGGCACTTATTACAATTATTCTTTAAAGTTTATGATGTTTACTAGAACATTGAAAAGGCATATTTTTCAAAATCCTCTCCCATCTATCGATAAGTAATTCAACGTTAATTGTGAAATGTTTTGAAATAGTACATTGTAGCTTATTCTTGTAACTTAATTAAATTTAAATATTTTAAGTTACTACTAAGTAATTAATAACCTACACTTCTCACTAATGGAAGATTACGTAATTTAAAATGGTATCAAAACATCAGCGGATTTCTTACATAATATGTGTAATGCAAGAAAAATTAATTTTTGGATGAAACCCTATCTTCATTTCAGAGAAAGGCATGAACTATAATATTGCTATCAATGTACCTGAAACCATATCAGACGTCTAACAATACTCCATAATAGCTGAATAGCGAAACCATAGGTTTGATTGGTAGCACACCTAGCGCCATTCCTCCTACGAAGCTAAGAATGTTTTAATAGCTCCTCTGTTCAAAGGGAAATAAACCCTCTCGTAGGGTGCACTATGACTAGAATGGTGATGTAAGGCTTAGGCTTATAACTCGTATTGCAGCAAAGTTCCCACGTTAAATTGTCCCTTAAAGATCTCTGCACCAAGAAGAAAATAAACCTGAGGAGAACATTACATTCCATCAATCTTTTCTATAATTCCAAATATAACCTAAGCGTGTTGTTACTACCTTCCCTTGCGGAATCACTTTGACTTAAATAGCGTTGAATGCATTAATTAATTTCTAGGGCATTCGTAGGGCAAAGAAATGTTAAACATGGAAAATCTGCGTACAATAAAGTGGACAAATTGCACACGACAAAATGATATGAAGGATATAATAACAAAAAATCTCCAGTAGTTTACAAATTGATAAAATATAAAGTGCAAAATTAATTTAAACCAAAAGTGAAATGTAACTTTTTAACATACTACCACTGTTTGTGATTAACAAGAGTCATTGTTCGTCAGAAAAGTTTCGAGAAAGAATGGACGATATTATAAAATGTAATACCTCATCTGTTACCACAAGTTTTCTTTTAAAAAGTGACACATCAAAGCTTCTGTCAAAAGAAATTGCGGAAAACAGGAAATTTCCGCAAGTTTACTCCATTATCCTTAAATCGACGATCAAATTATTATTTTATTCATCAAATATAACACTGAATCGAAAAAACGTCATATTGATGTTTTATTAGGCCTTTTTTTCAAGATTTTGCCAAAAATTCTATTTCATTAAACCAAGAATAACTATTAATGTAAAAAGGTTTCAGGTCATCCAAATAGCGAGGAAGGAACGTGGGAAGCACTTCATGTTGGAAGAACAGAAATCCCTGGACTCTTACTCTTTCGTTCGACAGATGCTCAAGGTCTTGAAGACACAAATAAACTCGAAACAGTATACGAATCTCATGGTTCATGGTATTATCACAACAGGGCTTAGTACACATGTTGGACGAGTGGGGGAGGTTTGAAGGGCGTAAGCATAAGCGGTGGGTGAGGAGGGGCGAAGGAGTGAAGGGGATGGCGGCGAGATGTTATGCATGTCGAATGGTAAAAGAGGGGATTTAAGTGGTCGGTTAGGGTTGGGGATGAAAGAAAAGAAGGGTTTTTATCTGTTGCTTCGCATCCAAGGAGATTTCAATTGGAAAAGCGAAAAAAAACCCCCCTTTTTAGGCACGTTTCCTTTGGGATACGCTAAAAGGGCGTGTTTTCTGTTGACTTTTAATCTGTCGAATAACTTCTGAGTGAATACGAAAGTTTTACGTACACGGGTTTATCTTTGCAAAGATTCTTTAGTTTTTATGGCTAATGTAATTGATGTAGATTGATTTAAATTTAAAATTGTGCGAGGCTAAGGAGATTCGTAATTATATTTCTGTATATTTGTGAGTATAATATTGAATTCTTAGCTCTAACGTATTATAATTTAATGTATTTTAACTTGTAAAGACCTTTCCTATCTGCAAGGATTAAACAACAACAACAATAATAAATATGCACCCCTGGCTGAAGAGATAAAAGAAGTCTGGAACCTAAAAATTGTCAAAATTGTCTCAATAATAGTTTCAGCAACCGGTATAATACCTAAAGATTTACGTTAACGCCTAGAAATAATTGGAATAGAAGATAATATTATTGTTAAACTTCGAAAAATATCACAATAATTAGAACTTGCTCCATAGTAATGGGATTTTTAAATAACCACTAAAAAAGCAATAGATGAGCCAAATCCCTTTGGTGTTTTGCATCCGGATTGGTGAATGTTTGTCGGCCCTGGCTGAAGAGATAAAAGAAGTCTGGAACCTAAAAATTGTCAAAATTGTCTCAATAATAGTTTCAGCAACCGGTATAATACCTAAAGATTTACGTTAACGCCTAGAAATAATTGGAATAGAAGATAATATTATTGTTAAACTTCGAAAAATATCACAATAATTAGAACTTGCTCCATAGTAATGGGATTTTTAAATAACCACTAAAAAAGCAATAGATGAGCCAAATCCCTTTGGTGTTTTGCATCCGGATTGGTGAATGTTTGTCGGCCTCCGTGCTGAGAAGTGCCAAATATAATAATAATAATTACTGAGCCACATTACTGTTTCATTTTTATAATAACCATGGTTACATTGCCTTGAACTTGTACTAAGATAAACACTTTAGGAACGATCCAGGAATATTTTAAGTTTAAGAAATGAACAAAATATTTTCTATCGTTCCATGAAGAAAATAAATTCATTAGAAATTTTTCAATTTCATAACATCATGTTACATAATTTCATAGTATAACCATGTGTTACGGATCCTATATTAAAACAATAAAATGTCAGATATAACTAGGAAGAAACAATGAATGCGGCGTAATACGTAAATATGTGATAAACATCTAAATAAAAATTCGTTACGTCATAACCCGCTTAACCGCTTCGCTGACAATACTTTTGTATAAGTTGGACTAGGAAAAAAGCATATATTTTATTTGTTAATTTGTATGCTAATACTTAACTAACAACGGAGAGGAAGTCATCCCCCCCGAATAGCTACTTAATATTATATTTCACTTTCTTATTTCCTTAATTTTCAACCTGTTTACGATATACGGTCCACGTGTTGGGTAAAACAATAGAGACGTACAAATGTAACGTAGATTATAGGAAACATGCTAGACAAGATCAATACGCTCGAAAGCCTAACTGGAATATCTTTCTGAAAGTAAAACATGGTCAAAAGGCATAACATCCTGGATACGAGTTATCTCTGGTATGAATGTATTGTAAATCACTCTCTTCTACGAAACATCTCGGATGCGTCAGGGAAGATATTAACCATTATCTCAGTGTTTTAGCTCAATTTAAACACAACTCCTTGAAGGAGTTGGATTAGGCACTGCCAACTGTTTCCTCCCTCACCGCGAAATCTTCCGTCGGAAAGGTATTTCTTCTCGCGCAATATGGATACGCTCAAGACGAGAGTAGTCGGCGGTTCAGGAAGTGGCGCGTGTCATAGTTGGCGGGTTAAATAATGCAAGACGTCTCCGCTGACGGGCCGTGGCGCTGTTGAGTCACGCGAGGAGCAATATCGGAGAGGTTAATGAGACGGCCGTGCTATTGACGTGAGCCGCCACAAGTGACGTGGATTTGTTGGCTATCGAACACTATGAAGCAATTATGGCCGCTGTAAGATATGAACCTTTCGCGCCACAATGTCACTGCCGGGAGAGAGGGTGTGGTTCGTCGAGAAGACGACAGATGGCGATACGATAGACGTTAATTTGGTTTCCAAAAGATCTTAATTACTTATTGTCTCTTCGTCATGGAATAAGATAATTTTCTGAATGTGATTTGCTTGAAGATTCTCGATAGAAGCCGTGGAAACTCGCCGTTAATGCAAATTTCAATTGAGGTTTTTTATGATCACATTCCTATTCAGCCGTCGCTAAGAGATGTAAACGTCGTAGACTTAAGTGAAACATACCGAAAATCTACTTGATTGTTCACTATGATATCGATTCTTATCTCTATGTACTATATGGCTTTGTCGTATATAAGTTATATGTGTACGAAATGTTTTTAATCCATTGCTCACAATAAGCCGATGAGCAAACAATCAAAAGGGTCAGACCGATCACCTGTACCTACCTGGTATAGCGATTTAATCTAATGAGTGTGACATTTTTGAAACACTTCGATGAAGAACCATCTTGTCCAATATGAACTAGGGATTTAATGTAAATCGACGCATCAAAAAGTATCCAGCTCTTAATTAAGTTTACGGTGAATAGCTGCTTATAATATATTTCATTCTAAATACTGATTACGAGGGTGAGGGAGAACGTAAGCCGGAAGTTATAATTAGGAATTCCTAAAGTTTTCCATTATGTAAGGAAATCGTTATTAAGGCTGATATCTGTATACAGTTCGTTTTATCATAAAGAGAAAAAAGGTTACTATTGAATACGGGAATTTGGGGATGAATATTTCAGTTCTGTACATGATTCTATGCTAAAACTGTATAGAAATCTTAATCTGGAAGAAAGCTTTAAGCCTGATTGCACTTATGAAGTATTACGTGACAGCCATGTGAAAAACAGTTTAGCAGAAGTTGTATGTAAAGTGAAAAAAATAATATTAAAATACTAGAATAGCGAACAATTTTGACTAACACCCGCCATCAAGTGCCTTGAATTTGGTTATGGAATTGCAGTTTAGTCCGCAGAATTAAAATCATCTCCCATATTTCAAGGAAATATCAGTCGCTTGTTTCAGATCAATTGAATAGACGAATGTTCTACACGTGATTTCTTACTCTATTGAGTAAATTATGTTCAAAATTAATATTTATCAAGCATAGGGTTACAACTGAAAATTATCTTTACAAGAGGATGATAACAATGGAATACTGTTACAGAAAGTATGAAAATGTACTCTAGTACTTGTATCATAGAAGAAGAAGCAAGTCATCACTAAAAATAGAAGGTTAATTTAACTCAAATCGTAATAGGTTACCATATTTTACTGTAAATCTTATTATTTTAAATATATACCGAAACACTTTAGTCATTAGAAAACATTATATATGAAATCAAAAATATTTCATTTATATCGTAGTAGTAGTATAACTTTTATTTGGCATTTTAATCCTGGTATCGTTTGTATANTTAACTAACAACGGAGAGGAAGTCATCCCCCCCGAATAGCTACTTAATATTATATTTCACTTTCTTATTTCCTTAATTTTCAACCTGTTTACGATATACGGTCCACGTGTTGGGTAAAACAATAGAGACGTACAAATGTAACGTAGATTATAGGAAACATGCTAGACAAGATCAATACGCTCGAAAGCCTAACTGGAATATCTTTCTGAAAGTAAAACATGGTCAAAAGGCATAACATCCTGGATACGAGTTATCTCTGGTATGAATGTATTGTAAATCACTCTCTTCTACGAAACATCTCGGATGCGTCAGGGAAGATATTAACCATTATCTCAGTGTTTTAGCTCAATTTAAACACAACTCCTTGAAGGAGTTGGATTAGGCACTGCCAACTGTTTCCTCCCTCACCGCGAAATCTTCCGTCGGAAAGGTATTTCTTCTCGCGCAATATGGATACGCTCAAGACGAGAGTAGTCGGCGGTTCAGGAAGTGGCGCGTGTCATAGTTGGCGGGTTAAATAATGCAAGACGTCTCCGCTGACGGGCCGTGGCGCTGTTGAGTCACGCGAGGAGCAATATCGGAGAGGTTAATGAGACGGCCGTGCTATTGACGTGAGCCGCCACAAGTGACGTGGATTTGTTGGCTATCGAACACTATGAAGCAATTATGGCCGCTGTAAGATATGAACCTTTCGCGCCACAATGTCACTGCCGGGAGAGAGGGTGTGGTTCGTCGAGAAGACGACAGATGGCGATACGATAGACGTTAATTTGGTTTCCAAAAGATCTTAATTACTTATTGTCTCTTCGTCATGGAATAAGATAATTTTCTGAATGTGATTTGCTTGAAGATTCTCGATAGAAGCCGTGGAAACTCGCCGTTAATGCAAATTTCAGTTGAGGTTTTTTATGATCACATTCCTATTCAGCCGTCGCTAAGAGATGTAAACGTCGTAGACTTAAGTGAAACATACCGAAAATCTACTTGATTGTTCACTATGATATCGATTCTTATCTCTATGTACTATATGGCTTTGTCGTATATAAGTTATATGTGTACGAAGTGTTTTTAATCCATTGCTCACAATACGCCGATGAGCAACCAATCAAAAGGGTCAGACCGATCACCTGTACCTACCTGGTATAGCGATTTAATCTAATGAGTGTGACATTTTTGAAACACTTCGATGAAGAACCATCTTGTCCAATATGAACTAGGGATTTAATGTAAATCGACGCATCAAAAAGTATCCAGCTCTTAATTAAGTTTACGGCGAATAGCTGCTTATAATATATTCCATTCTAAATACTGATTACGAGGGTGAGGGAGAACGTAAGCCGGAAGTTATAATTAGGAATTCCTAAAGTTTTCCATTATGTAAGGAAATCGTTATTAAGGCTGATATCTGTATACAGTTCGTTTTATCATAAAGAGAAAAAAGGTTACTATTGAATACGGGAATTTGGGGATGAATATTTCAGTTCTGTACATGATTCTATGCTAAAACTGTATAGAAATCTTAATCTGGAAGAAAGCTTTAAGCCTGATTGCACTTATGAAGTATTACGTGACAGCCATGTGAAAAACAGTTTAGCAGAAGTTGTATGTAAAGTGAAAAAAATAATATTAAAATACTAGAATAGCGAACAATTTTGACTAACACCCGCCATCAAGTGCCTTGAATTTGGTTATGGAATTGCAGTTTAGTCCGCAGAATTAAAATCATCTCCCATATTTCAAGGAAATATCAGTCGCTTGTTTCAGATCAATTGAATAGACGAATGTTCTACACGTGATTTCTTACTCTATTGAGTAAATTATGTTCAAAATTAATATTTATCAAGCATAGGGTTACAACTGAAAATTATCTTTACAAGAGGATGATAACAATGGAATACTGTTACAGAAAGTATGAAAATGTACTCTAGTACTTGTATCATAGAAGAAGAAGCAAGTCATCACTAAAAATAGAAGGTTAATTTAACTCAAATCGTAATAGGTTACCATATTTTACTGTAAATCTTATTATTTTAAATATATACCGAAACACTTTAGTCATTAGAAAACATTATATATGAAATCAAAAATATTTCATTTATATCGTAGTAGTAGTATAACTTTTATTTGGCATTTTAATCCTGGTATCGTTTGTATATGTCACTTATTTTATTACTAATTCATTGGCACTTTCTCACAAATCACTTGTTATAGAAGGTCCGGATGTAAACATTGTTAATTATAAAAAGAGTTATTGGATTTTCTGGAGCCAGAAGTAATCAATGTATCTAATACTATAAAAAGTAAAAACATCGCAGGGGCGGTGGAAGCAAAAAAATTGGCGAAATATAACATAACATTCCTTTAAGTAACCCAATCGCCGAAGTGACTTTATGTTCCATGAAATAGGGTAGTAATCCACTTTTGGAATACGACCGAACTGGTATGGTTCATGGAAGAGGCAGCTGCGAAAAAATGAGGAACTAATAGCCCACGTCTTCATCCTGTCAGAACAATTTGCCGGCGACGATAAAGAATTAAAGTGTCTCGGAAAAAAATGGGACATTTCTCGAGTTCTCGGGAGCAGATGGAAGACCTTTCGAATTTCAAGTCTTTTTTATCGTTTGTTACGATCGCTAGAGGCCGTAAAAATTTCCAGCCGAGTTATCTTCTGAAACACGTCGACTTTATGTTCGTTGTTTCCGACTTGAGATATTCGTGGACTGAAATGCGAAGTCGACTCCTGAGCAGAGGCTCGCTTTCCTTTTTCTGCGGTTTACTTGTGAAGAATCGGAGTTGCCAACATTCCTGATTCGTTGATTCAAAGCTATACTGTATTCTACCGGAAAATGGGTGAGCAAAAAGAAGGGAAAATTGGAGAAATTACGCAAGCGCGATTCATGATGCTTTTCTTACGTTGTATACTAATGTTAAAGATGTAACTCTTAGTTTCTTATCTACCATCAGCTTCGTCTTTTTGGTTATATATGTATTNCAACCTGGTTATATTACCGGTTTCTGTTCTTCTCCACGAAATTACTTTTGGTATTCTAATAACACGTTTCAATTTGATATTGGCCTGCGTTATCTTAACACACATGGCTTTAATTATCGAGGACAATATTTGAATTGACTTTAATGATACATGTGAAACGTTTCTATAAAAAGCAAGTTCTTGATGTATGTATAAAATGTTTCCCTAAAATATGGAGTTGCACTGATATGCATGGATTGTTTCTCGAAAAGGCAAGTTCTTTGAGGACGTTTTCCATACAAACTCACGAAAAAGAAATCAAATCGTCGGAAAATAGACAGAGTTTCAGCCTTAAAATAAGAAACAAGATTTATCCGAAATTGCCTTTTTTGCTGAAAATATCTGCATGTGTCCGACATCGACTGTGTGTAGGATGAGCCTCTCGTGCTTAAAACTTTTCTTATCGTTCTAAATAACGGAACCACAAACATATTTGATACTTATAGAATTCAAGGAGTATTTACGGATTTCTGCAATCAATGAGGTTAATCTAATGACATCCTTGAAGCATCTAATTATAGGTCATTGAATTTATGCTCAAAAGCAAATTTTCTAGAGTAGAAAATTAGGTTATTAGTAAGGTAAACATTTAAATTTGATTCAAACAAGCAAATGAGAGAGTATTGCCTTCAAGGTCATTAATGACAGAAAGGCATTTATGTAGATGTAGATGTACAAGTTAAGGTAATTTAAGCGGTGAGCCAGTACATTCCAAAGAAAAATTCCAAGCATACAAATGTGCCTCGAATAATATAGAATCTCGGGAAATCGAGACTGCCGTATTGCAATTATAAATTATATAGATCGACTATCAAAATCGATTTAATTTCTGTTGTCCCGACGAATGATACACCTGTATAATTAAATTCTTAATATTTTTGACCTCTTGGTGAATTATAGTTGTTGCCATATCTTGACGAATGGAATATTTCACACTTGTCTAACGGTACCAGATAGAAGTTAGTAATTTACCTCCGTCTCATTCCTGTTCATTGCTAAGATCAATTGGTAGATCCGGGAAGGGTTGTGCCATTTTGCCAGCCGAAGAGAGATCTCATAGCCGCCTTCCATTTTATTCGCAAGACATTTAGCTAGATTTTATTCAAAATGACTGAAATGAAAGAGATTTATAAACTTCAAATTAAGACTTTTCACTGAATTTCAACTTAGTACCCCTGCGAGAGGCGCCTGAGGTTGTTGCTTCGTCGCCTCAATCTGCCTGCGGAATAGGAGTGGCATAATTCTTGTCCTCTTCCAGTCTTACTTAAAGCATACTGGCTCAAAGAGGAGAGAAAGAGAAAACTACCTCACTCCTCATCTTGTCTAGTAAGCCTCATTCCCTCATCAGGGCTTTTGGTAGTTGATTGTGAGAGAGAAAACTACCTCACCTTCATGAAGAGAAAACAACCTCACTCCTAATCTTGCCTAGTAAGCCTCATTCCCTCATGAGGACTTTTGATAGCTGATTGTGGGGATTTAGGTTCAAACTCGCCGTCTGGCCGAATGCTTTACACAATTATTAATTAGCACTTAAGTGAAACATACCGAAAATCTACTTGATTGTTCACTATGATATCGATTCTTATCTCTATGTACTATATGGCTTTGTCGTATATAAATTATATGTGTACGAAGTGCTTTTAATCCATTGCTCACAATACGCCGATGAGCAACAAATCAAAAGNACCTCACTCCTAATCTTGCCTAGTAAGCCTCATTCCCTCATGAGGACTTTTGATAGCTGATTGTGGGGATTTAGGTTCAAACTCGCCGTCTGGCCGAATGCTTTACACAATTATTAATTAGCATGTGTTGTAATTTTAGTTTGTTATTTTGTTTAGTTTATTAAATATTGCTTTCTAGAAGTTAATATTTAATTTTAGTTAAAGCACAACGTAGAGACTAAGACTTAGTTCTTCCTTTCCGACGTCATTTTGATCGTCGACTATCTAAACCGAAGTTTCCAGAACATCTCGGAGAACGCACCTTGGAATGGTCTCAGTTCGCAGAGTAATTCGATATATGAGATTCCTTCATTGCCGAGAGAAGCCGGCGTTTTTATGTCCCCTCGAAAATTCACTTCTCCTAACAGTGTATTTCAATCTGCACTAAGTATGCATTTAAAAGTATTAAATTTGAAAGAGGCGGAAAAAATGAGGCGGCCGAATTCCCTCGCAGACATAATTATCGGAAAAGCGGGACTCCTCGAATTCCGCCGAGTTTGTCCAGGCATTCCTGACTGTCAACTTGGTCACCCTGTTCTTTGGGAAATGAGATAAAAATTTTCCGCGAACATAATTATCGGAAAAACGGTCGCTCTTTCTCTCTCTGGAAGCGTTCCTCTGTATTCTTTATTACATTCCACCTCCTTGAGCACTTGCAACAAACCAGTTTGCCGGAATGGTTCCCTTTTTCTCCATTTCGCCATTCTTCTCGGAGGAAGAAGCTAAGTTTTTGGGATGCCGACAGAGGAAATTTGCAAGAGAAGAAACCCGGCGAGATGCACTGAAGAGTAAAAAGAAGTGACGCGGGGGTAAAAAAGGATGAACGTGAGTGAGCATCGAGAATGAACCTCAATGCACGAAGGGATTGCAAGAAACGTTATGGATGACGAAGAAAAAGTAGACGGAGTGAAAAACAACAGAGGAAATACTCCGAGCGCACGGTTTAAACAAGAGAAACTCGAAGAGCGACGTGGATGAGAGAGCAGAAAGATTCAATGAAAAAAGAGGGAAAAAGGAATCAAATAAGAAGGAAAAATCGCAGAAGAAATGGAGATATAAAGTGCGAAGGGTGAAACGTTACGTGGAGAAAAAGAGCGCACCCAAAAAAGTGCACCTAGGTATATGTTGACGTTGACTAGAGATGGAAGAGCAGGTCCGTGTTTCGAGGGAGGATACGCTTGCATCAGCTCGTCCCGAACTCCGTAAGAGGCGGTTGGTTTATTCCACCCTGTGTCCTTCCCATCTAAAGGGTCCGCTGAAGACCTCGGGAGGCCATTAGGTTAATGGCATTCTGCGTTCCTGTCTCCTTTGGCAACAAGAGGGGGTGAAAGTGGGGGGAGTTGACGGTCTACAGACCGGGGAGCCGTCTTCCTAACCTCTCCAGGGAACGAGGAAAGAGAAGGGGAAGAACGGGCGGTACACATACGCCACGTCAAAAGTGCGGAGGGATGGGGAAAGTCAAGATGGATATGGGAAGAGAAGTCGTTAGTGGTATAAGGAATCACATGAAATTTGAAAGGGGCAAGAATTGAATGGGTTTCCATCCCCCGCCTGGGTGATCTTTCCCGGAATGGGAGTGTATATTTATATAGCGGATCGACTTTATTTCATTCGACGGAGGCATGTGTCGGAGCGAGGCCTGGTTGATGTTTATATCCCCTAAGGTACGCGTAATTGAGGAAGTATGCGGCCTTCTACGACGTTATTAGATGTTATAAGTCTTACGTGGTCCTCTCTTATCCGTTTGATATTGTACATTTCTCCGCTGTCATGATTAACGACTTCGCCGGAGATAAGAGGGGCCATGAGGTGAATTTCACCGGTCATATTATTCGAAAATGAATAATTACTGCGAGAACGTTCGGGCATGATAACGTGTTTTTCTGACGTTCCGCTTATTGCGCAGCCTTATATAAGATAATGGTTTACGACAGCGGGGGCAATTTATTAAAGATGGATCAGATTAATATTTGAAGAGTACGCCGGTGGTTGTAGATCAATTTCGGGTATGCGGTCGTGACGCAACCTGGTTATATTACCGGTTTCTGTTCTTCTCCACGAAATTACTTTTGGTATTCTAATAACACGTTTCAATTTGATATTGGCCTGCGTTATCTTAACACACATGGCTTTAATTATCGAGGACAATATTTGAATTGACTTTAATGATACATGTGAAACGTTTCTATAAAAAGCAAGTTCTTGATGTATGTATAAAATGTTTCCCTAAAATATGGAGTTGCACTGATATGCATGGATTGTTTCTCGAAAAGGCAAGTTCTTTGAGGACGTTTTCCATACAAACTCACGAAAAAGAAATCAAATCGTCGGAAAATAGACAGAGTTTCAGCCTTAAAATAAGAAACAAGATTTATCCGAAATTGCCTTTTTTGCTGAAAATATCTGCATGTGTCCGACATCGACTGTGTGTAGGATGAGCCTCTCGTGCTTAAAACTTTTCTTATCGTTCTAAATAACGGAACCACAAACATATTTGATACTTATAGAATTCAAGGAGTATTTACGGATTTCTGCAATCAATGAGGTTAATCTAATGACATCCTTGAAGCATCTAATTATAGGTCATTGAATTTATGCTCAAAAGCAAATTTTCTAGAGTAGAAAATTAGGTTATTAGTAAGGTAAACATTTAAATTTGATTCAAACAAGCAAATGAGAGAGTATTGCCTTCAAGGTCATTAATGACAGAAAACCCTTGAATGACGTTATTCGTCTTCTTCGAGGTGTTACCGAGATTTCATTGGATGTATCGTAACGAGTGTTGAGGGAGCTTCACGATGTAATTGTATTTTTTAAGGAATTTTCCTTAAACTTGATTCAGTTTCGGGAATCAGAATTGTTCTCAAGCTTACTTCACGAGCAATATACATGACGTGTCTACTAAAACGTATGTCATAGCAATCCTCTGAAGAAAAAAAAACAAAATTTGAAAGCTGCAGTCATATCTGAACGCGAAAAAACACTAGCGTCGCTTCGAGATATTTTATAACAACTGTTCTCTTCCCATAAACCAAATGGTATCATGACAAGGCCTAACATCTTCTGACAATTCGCCATTTATCTAAAAGGTTCCAGACTCTGTTGTGAATTCCTTAGGAAGAATACATAAATATAAGAAGGTGCACGCAGGGCGCGGAACGTATATAAGCCAGAGACATCTTGATATCTTTGAGTATGTATACCGACCAAACTCTCCGGAAACAGTTCGCCTCTTGCCAAGTGTAATAATAATAAGATATGCCAAAATTGGGGTTTGGGAAAAGGACAAACTTTGCCATCCCATCAAGAGACCTTCCTATCCCATCTCTATCCTTCACGGCCACTTCCCTTCTTTCACCTTCTCTTCCTTCGTTTTCTTTATCCCACATCTTGATTTCTTCAAATTTTTGAGAGGGTGTTTAAAGTTCTAAATTTTCATTAGACATTCGATATAAAGTTATCCCACATCCATTTATGTTTAATTAATATAAAAGCTTATGCATTTTGAAAGAACCCGAATTTACGATTATCACGATTTAATTTCTTTTTATTCCATTCTTACGAAATACGTCATCAATAAAAATAAACATAGAATAATTATTACCTGTCTCCTGTACAAATGCCTACATACTTTTAGGACTTATTTACCTTCGAAAGTTATGAATGTTACCCATTTTAAAATGATTTAATTCTAGAAATCCGTTTTGAATACTATTGTGTAATGTGCGAAAGTAATATTAAAATTTCACAACCGCTGTCTCTATAAAATCCATAGGCGTTACATCGGTAGTTGAGAAAATATTTTAAGCTGCAGATTCATTTTTTTGTTTCTTTTTAGTAGAGTTGCATGCTTTGAGGCAGCCAAATATTTATGGGAATATATCACCAAAATATTTTTCGTGTGGGATTTCATATGCTTATTCTTTCTATGAATATTTTGATGAATAATTTTGTCATATTTTTAATGCATCTACTCTCCCTCAATAACGAATCGTTCTCCATTCAGTGAGAATTGGAGAGAATATTTTCAGCCTAATCTTTTTTCCGTACGACGTCATGAAATAGGATTTTAAAAGTTATTATTTATAAACTCAATATGAGAAGGCGTTACCTCGTTATACTAATAACATCTTCATATGTTTGCAATACGCGAAAATTTCAAATTAAATCTATTGCGATGACCTATCATTTTTAGTTAAGTTTGTATCAAATCATTCCTTACGTCAGCTTCAAACCCTTACAAAACTTTCCAGTTATTCAGCTTTAAGCACGAATTACTTAAAAATAAGCAGAGTATATCCGAGAGCGCATGGGACGAAAAAATTCGGCGGAGTCAATCTCCAAAATTGAGGCAACGTGGGGTATCGCATGTAAAGGTAAATGACTGCATCAAAATTCGTTACGTGAGATCCAACTTCCCGAGGTCAGAGGACTCCGGCGGAGGATGGAGAAATTTCCGTGGGAGTCTTTGACTTCTCCTCCTAATCCATTAACCGAATTTGGCGTAAATAGCATTCCGTCGATCACGGCGTCGTCTACCGAAAGAGCAAAAAATCTACGGAACTGCGTAGAATTTCAGCGATCCTGCCACGCCTCTCTTTTCTGCAGAATACCCCTTGAGTGTTTGGTGCTCTTCAGCGATGTGGTGCCTGATGAGATGGAAGCTAGGGAGGGAGCTCTGGGCCCTCTCCGGAAATTGGTTTCGAAAGAATGGTGTTGGACGGGTAAAGGGATGAGAACGGCCTCTTTTCCTTTCTTCTCCGTGGGATAGGGTTGATATGATGAACAAGCGCTCTAAAATGAATGAATAATCCTCTTTGGAAGTAAGGCATTGCGTAAAATTTGGGGAAAGTGCTCTTCGCTTCGCCGAAGGAACTGTTACTTCCATTCTTTTCGTGGCGGCTTCCACGGGGGAATGCAATTATCGAACCGAAGTTCTCCTCGAACAGATTTTTAAGGCATCAACATTGTTTTTCTTAGACGTATGCTTTGTACACATTTATTCAAGAAGATGCGTGATGCAATTGTGGACACAGTCAATTTTATATCTCAACTGTGTATCGTATAAAAGAATTTCGCTACAATATTTCGCCAAAATTTCATCCATAAAGTCAGAACTAATAGACCGACAAAATTGGAACACATTTAATATCCCAAACGCATTTATAAACCTGAAAGTTCTCATAAGTACCCAACTAGCAAGAGAATTAAAATGCAGTATATCACTCCGATGATAACGCGTTAAAAACTAGTAAAGAATATTGTTATACAAAATTCAAAAATGATTTTTAACAATCGAACCATTTTGGAATACTTCCTCCTTTGTTTTCGAAAGAGAAATTCAAGTAGTTATATTGATTATGAATAAATTGTTCGCTATTCATAGCCAGTAAATGTTTTAGACATTTTAAAACATTGTAAGCCGTCAGTCAGTTTTCCGAAGCAAAATATTACAACCGCAATCTCCCATACTAGTCCTGATGTCACCAATGTCTTACATAACATTTATTTACAATAAATATGATTCTCCTATTCGGCAAAATAACCGACTTGGAACCAATAGTACAGTATTTTTCTGGCATAATCGAAATATAACGGGAAAAAAAGTCCCCTTGATGGCAGACTGCCCGCGATACTTTCTTGCACGTGTTCCTGCATACGGTTCAGGGGTCGGTGATTGAACTCTATAGCTACCGAAATCAACCTATTTACCTAATAACCTTTTGATTTAAAGATTTAAACCGCCCCAAGAGCCGTTTCACAGGCGATTTTTTGTCCTAAAAAGTTTGGAAATAAGGGAAAGAAAAACGGATTAACCGGCCTTGTTGTTAATCCGATTCCTTTCCCTTCTGAGGACTGAAACTGATCTTGGAGCGTTTAAACCTCCAATTAATTAATAGACACGTTCACATTTTTTACCTAACAATTATTTTGACACTGTATAAGCAGTATTGAGCGAAAACCTTTTTCGACAAATACATGCTCATCCTAAATTTGTTTCATGATTGTGAGCTCTATAATTTAATTACTAAACATGTCATGACGTAAATTTCGTTTCAGTCCGGCACGAGTTGCTGTGTCACCTCTAACGAGACTATGAAAGTAAATTTAATCGAATAAATGATATTTAGCGGTGAATAAGAAGACGATCGTGGTCGCGTTTACAAAATCCAATGTGGGACATCACTCTCTGAATCAAGGATGGATTCCTTACCTGGCCCGCTGTCTGTGTTATGCATCGCAGCTATCAATGCTGGCTCCACTTTCGCAGATTTGACTCTTTCTTCTTCACCAGCACACAGAAGAGATTCTTCCTTTAGCACAAGATTTTTCTCGATAACTTCCTTCTCTCCAACTGTACTTTTTCTCCTGGTTTCTATCGAATCGAAAGCCTTTTTCCAAAATTTCACCTCCCACGTCCTCTCAGGCTGCATGAACAGCGCCAGCCCCGCATCGCTGAAAAAGGAGAAATAATTGAAGAATGGATTGCGATATGATGACATTTTCACATTTATCGTAGCAAATTGAATTATTAATTGCATCAATTTGTTTACTTTCACATATATCATACTCTGTAGAATATGGCAAGATATTATTGCTTATATGTAAAGAATAATTCATTGGAAATATCAATTTTTAATTAATCTGTTAATTCTGCAAGGTACACAGTTAAAGGAAAATGAGTAGAATTTTATCAGTTATTAAAAAGTGTTAGCGTCACGTATATATAAATAAATCAGCCACCAATGATTTGAAACTATTGAAGCACAATCGTTTCCAGTTATTTCCGAATATTTAAAGGTAGAAAAAGGAGACATTTTTATCAAATAGTTATCACTAATCCACAAGAGTAATAATGTTAGTGTCTTTTCTAAAGTACAAAGTAATTTTAAAGGTAATTTTATTTGAATTGCAATAAAACTTTTCTGCATTACACTATATAATCTATTTACATATTATACTTAAAAATTTGTCTTATATAATTTGATGCCAGTGATTTTTATTTCAGTTATTACACTGATATTTTAAGACCCATCAAAATGTTATGACTTATTTCGACAATATAGCTAGTATACCTACTATTTTTCAACCAATAAAATTTCGTATAACTTTTAACAATTTATCTACAACAGGTCGTAAACTTTGTAAGTATTTAATCCTTTGATATCACTGTGTTATTAATGTTGCGTACCAAGGCCATTCTTACTATGACTACAGCTAAGGCATATGTTCTTTTCGAGAAGCGCGGTAAACTTCATTTAAACAAACAATGCGGACCGCGCATTAAATTCATCTTTCATATCCTAAGAAATAGCACGATATTTGCTTTAGAGTTTGACCGAACAAGCCTTTAAACACACACATTCGCACACTGTACACACATCTATCTCAAGCGTGCATCCCCTGTTTGCCCTCTCTGATCCTTTGCAGCTTCACTCTCTATCACTCCCTTTCCATCTGCCCCACCCCATCCCTTCCCAAAATGCCCTGTTTCGCCATCTTTCAGCCTCTGGCCTTCTCCAGCGATGAATTGAGTCATTAGAAAAAGCAGACGTTGATTAAAGGGGTCACTGATGGAATAGTCACCGTCCGCTGACCTGTGTCACAGTCGATGCCAAAAGGTCACTTGCAGCCGAAGAGAGAGAGAAATGAGGCGGCAGATTGCTATGGTTTCGGGGGATGAAATTGAGGAGAAGCTAATGGATGCATGACAGGGTAGAATTGCGGGTTTTGCCACTAATTAGTTACCTTAGAGTAGAATTCTTTCGGAAGGAATATCGGCGGACTGCGATGAACGCAGAAAACGGGTTATTGCTGAGTTTGCAAGGGAACTTTGTTTATCCATTGAGGGCAAGAATCAATAGAAAAAGACGGCAGTAGGAGATAAAGAACATGTTAATGGAGGAAGTGCTCTATATCAGTGAATCACTCATTACTTTTTACAAGTTTGCGGAAGTTCGTTGTAAGTATCAAGTGTTTATAGGAAGGTTACGATACATTCCTCGTAATAAATTGAGCAATCGAGTCTCTTATAGTAAGACCTATAGTATGCCTTGTGTTACAATTGTGCCTTGAACGCCGTCTTAAATAAGAATATCCTATCATTGTGTAATATTATTTAAAATTTCTAACGTTTTACACCAAAATACGAGATAAAATTTCATATTTAAGTACAAGGTTTCTTAGATAATTAGGTGGAATAATATGGTAAATTAGTAAAATTATGTTTACCGTATTTTATTTTAAACCATACAAAAAGTTATGCTGCACTATACGAGTGTACGCTGGGTAACATAGGAGTGTTAAAAAATTATGGAAACCACTCTTGTGAAATTTGAAAAAGTGAGATGGTTTTGGAAGAGATTCTCCCATTCTAAAAACTAAAGTTAGAGAACCTCGAAAGGGAAGAAAATATTATGTATATATCTTGTAGGCGTTATAATATTTCAACGATGTACATAATTATATTGTGAAAATGTACGACTTGCTCCAAATTAGAAATATCTTTTAGTAAATAGGTAAAAAATACTATCTACTAGTTTAATTACCATTTTTATACATCAAACAGCTTATAATCATTTTTCAAAAAGAAAAAGGAAGTAATTTCATGAAATTAATTGAATATCTAATTTTATGAGGTTGTCAAGTACGTCCGAAATTAAAATGTCCCCCTTTAGACGTGAGGGCGACAGTCACGCCATTCAATCAGAATCAAGAATTTGACTTAAATCGTGTTTCTTATTATTACCTTCCCCACTCCTGTTTCGCAGCTACATGACGTAGGCAACTTTATTAATTATTTCGCTGCCAATTACCATGGAGATCCTCATTTCGGGCCATAATGCCAATCTAACATTGAATATTAAGGAATTCCATCAGCCTCAGACAGGAAATTACGTCTGAAGGAAATGACAATTAAAGCTCGCAGGTTGACTGACAGCATCGATTTGAAAGCAGTGGGAGAAGGGTACGGCTGCTGCAGAAGTATGATGAAATACTAGAAGATTGATCGGTAAATATCGATAACTATTATTTGCCCATGTAATTGAGAATGTAGATGCGGGTAGCTGACGTCGAATTTTCCAACTATGATTCGTTCAAGATATTCCTTTCTTATTCCATCGGAGAAAGCATTCTGCCTATTTAGTAAAACTCGCCGAGATTGTTTTAACAAAGAAAAATAGTACATGTATGCATAAAATATTTTGTAGCATCTTAAAATTAATAATTTACTTAAATGTAACATTAAAAATAGCGACGTAAAAAAGAAGTTAAATAGATTTCTTATGTAATTTATAACTATCATATATTTATTATAATTAATTTGTATAATAAGACAACAAATAACACTATTTTGATTATATGATTACTCTTATTCATAGAAGTTACATTTATATTGTATATTTGATAAAATACATAAACGAGATCAATAAAGAAAACATTAAACTTCCATTCCTTTGAAATTACAATGTCACGTTTATCACGTCTACAGTAAGCGAGTTTTTTCTCAAAACCAAGAGACGCACATATTGGAAATAAGTTCTGATTTAGCAAAAGACATTAGATGTCACTAGAATTTTTATTACATTGATTTGCATTACTGTTATATTGATTTAAAATTTTTTGATTAATTTTCATGTTGATTTCGCAAAAGATAATAGAAGCATCCATTTCTTAAAGGGCGAATCGCTCCTTGATTTCATTCCAGAGCCCAAGTAAAGAAAGCCTTAGTAAAGGGACTGAGTTACATTACGACCGTCACTTAGCTATTTTTGAAAGAGATGAAGAAAGAATAAGAGTGGTCAAATAACCTGCAGCTGAGGAATACACGAAAGGAATTTGGAAAGAGAGAAAAGGAGCAGAAAAAGGAAGGGATTAAGAGAGGAACGGGTACCTTTGCCACATTTATCAAGTCACGTGGAAGCATAGGACGATGTCCTGATTGCTGCCACCAGCTCCCTCAGCGTCTGCGGGTTTTGCTCGGAGTCAACTTGCGGGCATATGAGGGCGTGGAATGGGGACGTAATACGCCTCGTTTGGCGTGAGTCGCCTCTCTCTGCATTACCTCATTTCTGTATCGCTCTCTCCTCCCCGCTTTCTCCCTCATCTCGCCATTCTCATCCATTTTAAAACAAACCTCCAATTTGATCAATAATTTCCTCTCTTCATACGTATGTCTCATACTTTTTTGTTATCTATTATAATGTTTGTTGCGTCATTTCATAGTTTTTAGTCATTTTATGGTAAACCTAGGAATCACTGTAATTTAACTAAATGTTTTGTTTTATGCTTCTTAGTTATTATAAAAGGAAAATAATTATGCATGTTACGATACGGATATTCAACAATGTATTTGATGGAAACATTTGTAGTTTATGTAGTGTCATAATGTATGACTTTAATTCGTAAGTCTTACTCTATGAATTTTAATACGTTCATTTTCATGCAACACTTTTTAATTTAACTTGCTCACACGTCTCCCGTACATCTGTAATTCTTCTGCTCAATCACCCGGAAAGTGAAAGATCCTGGTTCGAGTCCCGATCTTGTCGGACATTTCTCATGCCCGTTTCTCCCTGGGAATATTCCTCGGCGCACTCCTTAATGTGCTAAGTTTCCCTTTCCCGAAAACCTTTTCATGCTTATTCAGTAAATCTGTTTTCTTTAATGTATAACTTTATTATATGTTACTTTCAATGTCTTACTTACATATGTAATGAATTGCCTACAGGAGGTTATTGAAGAGGTCTCCCTCCCATCCTTAGGCAAATGCCGGGCAGTTATTAATTAAGTATACTCCCTTTCAGAATTGCTATTGCAGCCCAGAAGGCCGCATTGCATGAGATGTTCAAATAAATTAATAGATTTAGCTATAGAATTTAGCTTTAGAATAAATTTAGCTTTGTTCTTTTTAGGAAAGGCTGCTTTGAGTAATGTCTTGTTAATCTTCGAGAGTGTATCACACTATTAACCCCTAAACCGCTGGTTCGTTTTCGCGGAAACATGAATTTCTGACGTTTCCATTCATATCCATTTGGATAGTTAATTTGCAAGAATAGACATTTTGTTTGATCACTGCACTTAATGTTTCGTTTCGTTTCCAATTTTACAGATGACGATAAAGAAGACTGTTTATATTCTTGGATTTACAGCATTAAACCTCGCTAATGTCCTCATATTGAACTCAATTTTAGAAGAATAAATTGAAGTGGTGTTATTTTCATTAAAAATTGAAGTAGCGGTAAGAACGTGATCTATGAAATTCATTTTATGACAAAAGAAAATAAATATAACTGCCTGTGATATGGTGGACATAGAAGCTGGCACGTACCACAGAAAGTAGAGGTACTTTATTCAAAAGGAATGTGATCATGATTTTATCATTGTTATTTGAAATGAGCCCAATAAGTTGATAATCGCTGCATTTTATTCGAAACTATATTATAAACACTTGAAAAAACTCGAGAATTTGGAAGAATAAGTGGAGGTATCTCAGTAAGTTGCGAATTGAATTGATAGCACCTGACGCGGATAGACAGATATTTACCAGTTTTTGCATATGTTCCTTATAAATTAATCCTTTTTATTTTATAAAAACTTTTAATGAAAGCAATCGAAATTTTAGAGACAAAATTAAAGTTAATGCAAACTTTTCAGTGATAATCTAATTTTAATAAATATATGTTAACCAAGGAAGGTGAACAAATATTATATTCTCCTTTTAAATATCTACAATATTTTTAAATCATGACTACTGACTTTATCAGGTATATATGATAGAGTGAACTATTCACAAATGGCGTAATGCTACATTTACATATCTTCACCGAATACTAACATTCCAAATTTACTAATTATCCTCAATGCCAACGGGCAATGAAGTTTCAAAAAGTGCAAAGAAAGATCACTTCCTTTGCGCTTCATAAATCTCTGCCATTCATCACGTTGCAAACTATGCGGAATTCTAAGGTTCATTCACTCCTTTTTTACATTAGTTCATCTATTCTCTTTCTCTGGGGCTATCTTCGCTGGTTTCTTTTCAACTCTTTTTCGCTTCATCAAAGGGCATTCTCCTTCCACCGCCTGGCAGAGACTTCAATTCTGCTAGGGCTCCGCTTCGTTAGCGTGTGAGTACTTCCCTACCCACAATCCCTTTCTTAATCCGCGCTATTAGCGTCTTTGTGAGGGTCCATTATATTTTTTCGAAGCTTTACAGAGGGCGCCAACTATCTGTGCGCGCCGCTTCTATTTTCCGTGTTTTCTTATTTAGCCACCAAGTCTTTGGAAGCGCTTCTGTTTAACTTCGTAGAGATGATAATTACGAGAGTATTTTCAGAGCGAGATCTTTTATTTTATAACAAGGCGTCTTCTTGTGTGACTTTTCGCTAACCCTAAAGAAAGATGCTGATCTTTGGTGGGTGGGACCTCACACCATTCAGTCAACGTGCCCTCGTTTCAAGGAGACTTTCGCATATTGCTTAGCGGACTAAATATCACGAATTTTCTCGATGTAAATTATATTACTTTAAAGGTACAATGCGATTGATCAAGGAAGGAGCGTATTTTTTTATCTCTTCTGATCAATGAGGAAAGTACACAAGTATTGCTATGGAAATCGTAAGACCTAATCCGCAAGACTTTACCCCTGATTCTATTTTGGAATTATTAATATGGTATATTTTATATTACATTACACGGAAATTCAAGGGAGAGAATATATTATATTCGCATGTCTTAGAAGGAAAATAGAAAATACTACCTGAAGTGCGAAACTCCTGTGATCGTTTTCCAATTGTATTGCTACTGGTTCGACCCTACATATAACTAATTGTTTATGCGCATTATTTTTAAGTGCAATCCGTACAGATCCCGGAAAAATTCCTCAGTGAAGGTAAATATCCGCAAGGCAACGGTAACTTCTATTTGTAGCATTCGTTGCTTAAGTCTTAAGGCAAAAATCCGGGACGAAATCAAATTATTTCCATGTAACCCTAGTTGCTTCAGAAAGGACTTCTAGAGATAACAAATCGCCCTATTTTTAACGCTGTTGAAATCCGTCTAGCATTTTCGAGTCCAGGAAAAGCATTCATTTCTGACTCAATTTTTCATAGTTAATAACGGCGCCCAAGTGTAGACCTTTGGTGCAAGGCACAAACATTGGAAAAATATTCACTTACAAATGAGTTAATGTGATTTAGGTTTTGCATTTCAGACAGTTGTAACTCCAATTTATATGCATTGTGATACGGGCACGAACTCGTGCAAACGGAAAAAGTTCTAAGAAAAATTTCCCCTTTTTCAGTTCCGGACATTATTTAGTTTTTCTGACGCAGGAAGAGAAATCATTTTTAGGTCTGTATCTGCTTTGCCTCTCGTGAAAGTTAGGCATTGCAAGGGCGGGTCTTAATTTCCTTGCATCCTGAGCGATTGAGTTACGATCTGCAGGTTCTTCTTCATGCTTGGGTTCCGAAAAAAAAACAATCAGGAGAGATGAGTTTGGCCGGAAATTCAATTTCACATCACTTCGGAATTTTCGACTCCCAATTTGGCCAGATCGGGCTTTTATTCGCGATCCGCCGTAAGAATTTTTGGAACCTATGAAGCCCCGCAAACAAAGACAAAGGAATTGAAATGCGAACATATTTGGAATGAGATTTTTTTTAGCTTTTCACCTGAATTTTATAGGAAAATAGAGACGGGGTGAGAGTTGCATAAAAAGGAAGAATTGCGTTAAAACTCAGTGCAAGATGATTCATCTCCACATTCAAACCTTTAACAAAACAGAATAAGTCTTGAATGTAGTAGTTGCATGTTACAGTTCCATTCGTATACGCATACATAGATTAGATTAGTAATTATCAAAGACAAGGCGTTTAAATTGAAGTTTTCATACATTTTTTATCCCATTTCTTTACCCTATAAACTCGGAGAAATAAGAATAAGAAGGCAATTGAAACGTACGCTAGAATGCATTGTATACACCTAAAAATTGTAAGCTTCATGGATTGACCGCCATAATTGGATTTTTTATAAAAATATACTGTCTATTTATGAAGATGGACGTGATAAAAGAGGCAAGGTATCTCTGTAGTTGATTAAATTGGGTATGATTGGCGTAAATATACATTTATTTCGTTTACTTTTTCAAGTATAATGTACCTAAGCTCTCCTGAATTTTGCGTTTAACTACCTCTCTTTTTTTTAGAAAGTTTCGAAGTTTTCATTTTTTTCTGTTTATCAATTTTTAATATGTTATGTTTTATGTATTTATAAATATTCGACTAATTATATAGTTGAAATGGTTAGTTATTTCGCGAAGAAAAGCTTTGAATTCTAATTTGCAGGTCCAATAAAAGTTTTCAAACTGTATGCGGATCTTCGTATAGTGTGAAACGTAAACAAAGAAACAAATTTACTCGATTTAAATTGGTATTTGAATGAAATTTTGTGTATTTAGCAATACTTTTGCTTAGGGAGACTGAGATTGTACCGTTTCATATAAAAGGTTTTCTTACGAGTTCTTAATATTTTAAGAAATTTGTTGTAAAGAAAAAATCACAGTATCTGTTTTCTGATTTACTGACTCAGTGCAAAACAAAAGAAAAGTGCTACTGACATCACCTCCAGTTAGCTAAGGAACAAAGCATTTACCCTTACTTCTTTTACTCAAACTTGGAGCTAAAACTCTGTGTAAACGTCCGAGAAACACTAATGTAGAAGCGTAGTCTGGTAGTTAACTCACGTACAGGCTGGGGAGCTGCTATGAGAAAAGGAAAGTTTGAATTCGAATTAAGGATCGTTTTTTCCTCCTCGAAAAAAAATCCAACCGCTTTTTTCATAGCCAGTTATAAGGGGAGAAGGGCGAGAGAGGGCAATCTTGGGAAAGATGAGCATTAAAGGAAAAAGAGGAAAGAAGCAGTGGTGCAATTGGGCGTCGAGTGGGGTGGAGTCGGTTCCGTTAAGCAGATGAGGCGTGAGGGGAATCCTGAAGAGGGACAAATTTTCTCACACAAAATTGGTGTTTCTTTCAATTCTCTAAACTATTAGAATGGCATGAATTGACATCGATTAAAGGTTGGCCATTAAAGCGGGGGTTGGAGTGGATTCTAACGTTAGAAAAAATTAATCTTTTCCGTATTCATGAGAATCCTATTCTTTATTTTGTTACAGCTAGTACAAGTTACTGAGGTATATAAGGAATTACCGCGATGTTCGACAGTTTTCCCTTAATTGGGCATTGTTACTTACAGTTATTTATAGCTACACATATACGTGTGTGTATCACTTAATCAATAGTAAAAGATATTAGTGAGGAAGCATGATCTTAAATAACTTAAGACTAAATGGCAAACTCGATTTCAGCAACAACTTTGCTCATTTTCAACCGCTATTGACGACAAGGAAAAGGGTTAAAGATAACTTTGTATATTAAAGAGTGCGACTAGGAATATTCATAAGGATAAAATGGAAAAAGTCTGACATGACCGGGACTCGAATCCAGATCTTCCATTTTCCGGGTGACTGCTCAAGCCAAGAGTGGCCTCTAACCGCCATTGCCTATAAAGTCCCCCGAACGGCATGTCTAATTGTTCTGCTATGATACCTCGATTAGCTAGAGCAGTAACCCAGAAAGTGGTGAATTCGGTTTCCAGTCTCGGTCTTGTCAGACATTTTCACGTCCTTTTCTCCTTAGGAATTCATTGACGAATCGATGAATCATATTTACGATATTTCCTTCCCTCCTCCATCTCATCCCAAACGTGATTAAAATGTTTTCAACTCCTTTCAATATCCGTCTAAAAGCTATTGAAATAAACCATTTTTACGTTTAATTTAATGAAGATCAAAAACACATAATTTAGCATCTTTTTCATTGTAATTTCATTCATAAACATGGATTTACTTCGAGAATGCAGCAATCACAACGAGCGTAGTGCATGCAAATTTTGATTCTTTGTTTTTCTACAAGAAAGAAAGCTCGCAAGCAGAAGCTATTAGATAAAATTAACGGCATAGCGGAATAAATTTGCCGAAAAATCGCTCCTATTTCCACTCGCCGCCCACCCCTCGTTACTCCAAATTAACTCGAAAATCCGAGTACAACGCGCGCGCCATCTTGGAGCTTACACAATGCAGGGATAACAAGCTACCTTAGCGCGTCGCTAGGCTAGGCCTCGTAGTTAACGGAGGATGGAGGGAGCTGCGTAAGCGAAGATTAGGAAGACGAGGGGAGGGGGAAGGGAGGACGGTGTAACTAGAAGGGATGGATGGAAGACGTGGAGAGGTACAGCAGAGTAAAGGGTAGAAAATGAGAATACGATGGGAGAATATCACGCAGAGGGAAAAGTGCAAATGAGGAAGAAGAATTTGCTTAGGAATTTTAAGGCATTTCAGGGTATATATCTACTGAGTTAAAAGAATTAGATTTAGTAGATTAGAGTGCATAGAGAATAAATGAGTAATGCATATAGTGAAAAATCACGCAAAATAAGGCAAAAATGATAGCTGAAGAAAGAATTTATAAGGAAATACTTCATACGTGAAGAATGGTTACAATAGCGCTGCATTACATATTTCAAATTGTATACATTATATAGACCAGTGGTCTTCAACTGGGGAGTTTTGAAAAACAGGGGGTTGCTAGCATTGAAGAGGGTATAAAGGTTCTGGTGATTTAAATATTAATGAGCAAGTTCTCAAAATGAAAAATATATGTTGTCTCAGCGAAAGTTTTTACTATTTCTTAGCATCAAAATATGTAGGGAAGGGGCGCTAGTAAAGGTTGTATTATCCAATTATAGAAAATGGGAGAAAAATAGGTTGAAGACCTCTGACATAGATGCACGTGAGATATAAGCTATTTTCTCTTTCATATTTAGAGAACATGAATTTTTGTAGCACATTAATCGGGATAGTAAGCCTTATCGAAGCTAGAAAAATAATCAACATTTGTGAGAAACTTTGAGCAATTTCGCTTCATTTATAATGCTGTAACCAATGAAGCCACAATAAAATTTGATTTGCAATTTCAGTCCCGCAGAACTGGTCTGAATCTTTAGTATAAATATTACAATTATTTCACCCAAGCTTCTTTACAAAGCTAATAACACATGATTTTGTTACGCCTAGGTTAATGCAAAATATCTGTGAATAATAAAAACTGAAAAATGCAATCTGATGAGATATTGATGAAGTATATAAAAATACACAAATACAGTATTTTGTATTAAATATTTATTTGAAACAACCAGTCTCGACCAAGAAGGTCATCTTCAGGTGATCTGAAGATGACTTGGCCCTATGAGCACCTGATGATAAATAAACCCATTTTGTGGAAAATACGAAGTATTGTGTAGTGTGTTTTTGATGGCGTTTTATAAAACAGGCAGGAACGTCTGGAGTTTATAAGCATATGTTAGGATTTTGATAGATGAGAAGGTAAACGAAACGAATACGCTAATTAAAAAAGTATTCAGAAATGAGGTCCTCTGCTATTAAATCATGCTTTGTAAAGATGTATTGAAAATATCTTAATACCAATTGTATATTTGAAGAATTTAAGTAGCTACTCAAAATTATCCGCAGATCAAACTATCTTACACTTTTATACCAAAATTAAAGTTTTATGGAAAATACTCAGGGATTCTAGACGTTGAGATTCCTCCAAAATTGCCTTAATTTGCATCAGCGGTATCAGCACGCGCGTTTCATACCCAATTAATCGTCTTTTGAAGCGATCCGCGGTTCTAATTCACGCGCTATGAGCGGTGTTATGGGGGATTTCGTTTTCACGAAATTCTGTTAGCGTCCAAATTAGAATCACCTCCTCCTTAACTGGTTGATCCGTCGTGGACATAACACGAAGCGCACTACGAGGGACCTTTGTATCGATAGTCAGCCACTCTATTCCGGCTAGGACGCCGGGATGGATTTGAAGCAATCAAGTGGGTTGATAAGGCGGGGAATTAGGAGAAAATCGAGAGGGAGAGGGAGGGATGCGAAATTAGAAAGGAGGTATTGTTGAGCGGAGATAAGATGGCTGGGTCGACATGGGGGCATATCAAATGGCCGGATTGGAAAGGGGGCCAATATGAAAGGAACAGGAGTAAAAGATTAATAGGGAGAGGGAAGACTTGACGAATCTAAGGTGAAGATAAGGGAGAAGACTGCGGAATGAGAAGGTATTGAATGGAAGAAAGGGAGGTCTTAGGAAGGGAAGAAGGGTATGCGAGGAGAATCAGAAGATGAAGAAGGAAAGGATGATGGGAAGGAGAAGAGAGGGCGATGAAAGAGGATAAACATATGTAGGAATTTGTATTCGATCACGTAGATGAAGGAAGGTCATTGGAAATAGATGCCTACAAAATAACGTGTTTCGTAGGTAAACATATAAGAAAGTGTTCGAAGGGAAATAAAGAAATGAGATAGTGGTTAATGTGCAATAACATTTACGCTGAGAAAAATTAAAAATAATTTTACTAAACTGTGTTTCCAAAAAATTAATTCCTCTTAATGTCAATCAGAGGTTTGAATGCAGGAATTAAAACAATAAATTTCGTTGTATCGATAGAAGATACTATAGTTGTACAGGTATTCATGTTAAGGTATACATATATCATGTAAATGTCATAATCTAAGAATATATACCAATAATGAAAAATATGGTAGATCACGGTTGAGTATATAGTAGCGAAACGAATCAAAGAACAATTGTTTTCCAACGAACATGGAACCAGCGTAGGGGATATCGAATCGTAAAAAATAAAGTTTAAATAGGAAGATTATACGTAGAGATTTAGCGTAGTTATGGGAATGAATGGTGAAAACGGTAATAGAAAGAGTAAAGTCGAAACCGAGAGAAATAAAACGAGAAAATGATATTACAGTAATTATTAATACAGAGAAAAAGTTAGAAATGAGGAAAGATAAAAGAGAAGAGCAAAGAAAATGAATGAATGCACTGAAAGGAAACGAAATCGCTTAGAGATAGATGGAATGGAATTGTTGTAAATTCAAAAACTTTAGGAGCTTGTAGATCGCGGCGTAAAGGGGAGTAGAGACAAAAAAAAATTGAAACACATGAATATAGGCGGGAAATAAGTGGCAGAGAAAAAAGAGATCTTAATTAAACTATTATCATAATAATTCAAAGGCGTTTGCCATATATATTGTTAGGCAAAAACATATGGGTGGAAGAAGTAAATACCTGGTAAAGTAATTACGGCGAAGTTAAAAGGAAGGTATATTAGGTGGAGAAACGAAGAATGGAGAATCGCAAGTAGAGAAAAGAGGAGAGAGGAAGAAAATAGAGGAAGTGAAAAGGTGGATGAAGAGAGGTGGGAATGGAGGAGGGAGGGAATCCCCCCATGCTATGCGGGCTCGTTACTCCCGAAGCTCCGGGGCCCGGAAATAAGCTGTCCTGGACACCCGGATTAATCAGTGACAATAGCACTCAATCAACCAAGCATACACTAATTTACCGACCGCCGGGTAACGAGGCGGGCACAATTCGGCTAATTATCCAGACTTTGCTCTGAAAGAAGGGAAGGGGTGAGGGTGAGTAAAATGGGGCTGCGGGGAAAGAGAAGACGGTGAATGGGGCGAAAGCGGAGATGAAGAAATGTGAGAGGGAATGGAGAAGCTGGAAAGAGGGGGTGCAGAAAGACAAATGTACTTCACTTTGAAAGACGAAATAACGTCACACCTATGCTTTATATATGCCTACCCTTATATTTACGGCAGGAGTGATTGTAAAAGTTATTAACTTATAAAATGAGAACACGGTGTAAGGCCCATGTTTACGTATGTAAGGCCCAGAGTTAGTTAACACATAACTTGGTATTTAAATTTCATAAAATTTTCTAAATTCCACGTCTCTATAAATACATGGAATATGTAATTAGATTTTCATGCAAATATTCCGAGTAAATTAAAGAGCTAGAGAAAAATAGCTAATATCGGTTCTTAAAATTAATACCCGAGACAAACATTTTACAAGAATGATATTTTACCCTAAGGAAAGTTTGACTTTAATTCGGCGAAGTGGGGAAAGAAAAAATTTGATACAAAATGATTGAAATTCCTAGAAAATACGAGAATGACGAAGGATGTAAGAGGTACAGAGGATGAAATTAATGATCTAGGTTAACTGAGAGGTTCTTCCTGATCTAGAAAGTATTTTAAATAATTTAATTGGTTATTAAAAAGCGAAGGGCACGATCTAGCAACAAAGACTTGTTAATATATATTATGACATAAAGTTAATTTATTTCGGTACAAAGTAGGATAATGAAAGAAGTCAGATTAGAATGAAAAGAGGCATTGTAGGATGGTAGTTGACAAAGAGGGATTTGACGAAGAAAGGGAATATGGAGCGATGAGAAGTTAAGGAATGAATAGAGGAGGAATTGGTAGTTTTTGCGAAAAAGAAGAGGAGAAGGGACGATCTGAATGGGAGTGGAATAGGAAACGGTGCGATAAATAGAAGATCAGGAATGGCACAAGAGAGGATAATCCAACGGATGTAGAGCGAAGATTGGATGGAATGGAAACGTGAATGGGGCATCGGCGACGTAAGGGAAGGAAATTGGTAACGTCACTAGACCGAAAGGGTAAGGAGAAAGAGAGCCATGAATAGAACAAGAATTGGAGAGGATAAAGGAGAAGAGAATGGGGTAATTTGAAGTGAAAATCATTTTATAGCAGATAGATCGGGAATTCTGGGAACAGTAAGCGGAGATATTCGGAAGAAATTGGAGTGTAAGGAGGAAATGCAAGTAATGTTTTAACGACTAGCTTCAACTAAGACATTATCATCCTCGTACGTTAAAGAGGAAATGAGTAAACTAAAGAATTACACTGAATTTAACATTATTATATTTTCCCGTTTTCGGATTCCACAAATTCAAGGTTATCAAATGATTTAAGAAACACTAAACCTGAAGTATAGACAGAATTAAGCATAAGCTACCTAGGGAAATCAGGAAATTGCGCAAAAATGAAAAATACCGGACAAGAATAAGGAATATAAAATCATTTCACGAAAATATTTTAACGACATCTATTTTAAAATTAATGGTTTAATCTAATATTTTACTTTACTTGACTTTTAATAATGAAAAATATCAAGTTGGAATAGCTCAAATTTGAATTAAAATTGGATTAAAAAAATTAATTCCACCTTTAAATTAAAATAGGGACTCATTTAGCGAAAGAAGATGGTATTTTTAGAGCAGCGGTTATTAAATTTGGAAAATGAACAGGTAAAAGTTGCCTGCCTAGGAATTAGGAATTATCACAACGGAGATTAATCATTATTTAAGTCGAGCTTAGTAGAGCTTTCCTATAAAATATATTTCTTTAAAAACTAAGTGACTTCTTGATTGAAAAAAGAGTTAAAAACTGAGGTAATTTTCGAGAATATCGAAAATAATAGATTATTTGTATATCACAGGGTCAAATATATATTCCGAGGATTAGTAACAAAATTTCCGTTTGCAGAGAAGTACTTCACATGTAAAAGCGAAATAAGGTTGCATCGTAACGGAAGATCCTTTTATGATGCATGTATTAGAAAATGCATAATTATTGTTTTGGAAAGTGTACACCGCGTATCGCCTCTTTCTCTGTCTATCTTATTTTCCCTAATTTGTGCCCTAAACCTTAGCCATTTGGAGCTGTATATTCTCCTCTTTTCATGAAATCCCGATTTATAGAATATTTATGTAATATAATATTTCCAAAATATCGAAAGGTACGAGGGAAAATTGAAATGAAATGCAGGAGAATAGAGTTCGGAAGTAGGAGGGAAAGGATAAGAAACCGAGTAGATCTGGGATAAACGGAATAGAAAAGGATATGTGAGAGAATGAGATCCAAATAGAAAAGTAACTTATGAAGAACGAGGTTAAAAAAGATCGCAGATTGGAGCAATAATGGAAATAAGGCAATGAGAGCTGAGAATAGATGTAAGACGGAACAGCTGAAAAGGAAGAGACGGTGGCAGGGGCAGAAAGAGTGAACTGTCAAAATGAGGAAAACTTAATGGGGTGTCGGAGACGGTTATAAGGGAATTGCGGAATCCAGGGGCGGAGGAAGGGTGCAAGTTGGAAAGGGAAACATAATCCAAGGGAGCGAAGATTGCGGAGGGAGTGGAAGAAGTAGTTTAAAATTTCTGACGGAATTATTTCCGAGAGAATTTTACTGACGCGAGTACCGGGTGTTAAATTCAGGTGCATTTCAAGGCCCGTGTCATAACACGCTTGTTAGGCTTCAATTTAAATTGATAAATGCTTTCGCCGGTGGGATGTCGGGAAAAATATCTCGCTTTTAAAAAACGTCGGCAATAACGAGTTTAATTTAGATTTACATTATTTCGTCGCTTTTAACGATGGAACTGTATCATTAGTTTCGGGGCCATGATGCTCGAATACGAAAGGGCTTCATCTTGTTATTTTCGAGTTGGGAGGTGTTCCGTTTTTTCCATTCCTCATCGATAATTATCGCGATGAATATTTAGATTAAATTTATTCGGAAAATTTGCGCGGTTATTTATTTTCTGAATAAGCAAATTTGTAGTTAGCTGCACGCTAAATTGAAAGGGAGAATTACCGTCCGCGGTAGGTTTCCAAAAACGAGCTCATTACCATTAACTCGATTAAATAAATAAAATTAAGAGTTTTCGGAGTTGTTAATTAAAATGATTTAGCGAACAAGAGTTCGTTAAGTGTAATTGTGTATGGATGGAAAAATATTAAAACATCCATTCGACGAACTGCGAACGTGATAGGGCACTTCGTATAACTTTTAGCCGTTACTCTGATGACTATTTAGGGACGATAGAAAACTGTCATGACCAATGAAAGAATTGAATGAAAAAGTTACGCCTTTATACCCACGAAATTACCTCCACTTCTTTTCGTATAAATTTAGTCAGTGATTCGCATTAATTATGGTGCCTATTGAAATTGTATGGATCGGATTTTTAATGATATAAATATCATGGATTGAATCTTCATTACAGTCTTCCTTGTCAGGTTAAATTTCCATAATAATGTAAATCTTTTGGTGAAATTTCTCTGCATTACAATACGGTATCCAGCGAAGAAAAAAAAATACTTGGTGATAAATTAAGTGGAAAATTACAGCTATGCCAAAAGTATGGTAGGTATTCAAATAAATACTGTTTAGATTTGCATCGGAAAAAAATTTGCTAACGGAAGAAGAGCACTCTTTTCTTGTATTAGTAATTCTTCACTCTAGTGCTTTAGGGTGTAAATAAAATGAAATAGAAAGTAATTATAGAGACATTTTATATTTTAAAAAATATCCTTATAACTACTGTTGCCTGTTTGAAATGGATTCCCACTTTTTTTACTGACTTCTGCAGTAGAAGTTGTTCATGCTTTACTTCTTGGAAAGACGTGTCACAGAAGAGGAAAAAACTGCACTTTTCCCACACGTTTTATTAGTTTCGATGCTATTCCGTTAGCTAAACCGGTCGCAATTTATTTGTTTGGAGTTGGAGAAAGTATAAAGTTTTCTCTTCTCACCTGTCTCTACAGTGGGAGGTGAAAATACTAGCCTACCAACACGAAAGTACTTGGTTCAATTCCAAAATAACGTGGTTTTCCTAACTATGGTGGTTTATATTACGTATCAATAAATATTGTCTTCAAACTTTTCAAAAATAAAAATGTTTTGGTGGATAGCTACTGACAGATTAACTTAATTTTATTGCTTTAGCTGATTAATGGACAATGTGCAAAACTGTGCATCCGTCTAGTTTATGTAATCAATCCCTTCCATTACGACGATTCAGTACGATAATCGCTCGTGGACTTAGGAACAGATGTGATTTCATCTCTTGCTTGGAAACAAGACCAAAGGAATTTTAAGGGGAGACGCAGTATAATAGAGATATAGGATTGATTTCTGCAGGTTATTATATCCGAATCCTTGAAATCCTTCCCCTCCCTTGATTCCCTAACGTCCCATTAACCAATAAGAAAAGACCCTCGTGATGAAATGGACGAGTGTAGGGGGTTATATAAATGGGAGATGAAAGTGTTTAGAGGAGTGGAACGCAATACGATGGACCAAGTTAATTGAGATATGAGGAATTTAGGAATGAATAGAAGGAGAGGGAGAGGTACACAAAGACCGGACTGAGGGATTTTCAAGTGGAGAGAGATTCGATTTGGCACAGTGAATGCACTAAACTAATAGAATTATAAGAATTTATGCGGGATGGAGACCCAGTTATCCTGTCTTGGTCAGAGCGTAAATGTACACTAAGAAATAAATGGACACAAAGGGATCCATAAAAGAAACAATATTATGAACTGTCTTCTGTAACAGAAGGGAAACATTCATCTCGCGGGAATTTGGAGAAAGGTTTTTAGAAGTGAAAAGTAAATCAGGCAAAGAAAAGGAACTTAAATTGGAAATTTTCCTTCATGCCGAAATGTTTATAAAGTCTAGCGGAATCTAATAGCCAGCAGATGCGCCGTAAAGTGTTTTTAGAAGGTATTGAGAGAGACAAAATCAGAATCCGTCGACAGTGCAAGTACCTTAAGTTATTGTGGTGTTCATACACGGCTGAGCAAAAATATTTGACAACGAAGCGGAGATGATTTCGTATAAATCCGACAGATTTATGCGTCGGACGTCCTTCCAATGGACTTTCATCAAACTACAAACTATATACAAGAAAGAAAATGGCATCGTCTAAATTTCTTGGAAATAATCGAAATTGGAACTTTTTTTGATGACCTAGGATTTTTAACCGACGAATGTAACTTCCAACATATCTCCCTCCTCATCTCCTTCCAAAAAAGGATTTTTCCTTAACTGTCAACCACCTCATAATTTACCCTTACCCTTTGTTACATATACTTTGTACCCCTACTTCCTGTACCTGACGATACTAATCCGTTAGCGAAACTGGTCGCATGTGATAAAACGTGAGGGAATACATTTTCATTCTCATCTGTGATTTGGCTTTCCACGAAGTAATGCCTGAACATATCGATTTCAAGAAAATACATCAATATATATAAAAAGAATTATTTACCAGTAATTATAAATCAGAAAATTAGTTAAGCAAGGGAAACACATGCGGGACATACATCTCATTGGTTATTAGCAGTATTACTGTGACCTAATGATTTCGAGTCATTAAATTTGTCAGTAAAACTACTCTCTTATCAAATTAACTGTAAAAGTAAGGCAAATATATCAAAATTCTTCCATATTCTCACATTGCAGCAATAGTATGCTTACGATTAGTAAACTGAAAGCAGTAATTAAATAAATTCATGGATTAGAAATGAAGATCCTATTAGTGCGAGTTTTGAATTTGGACTTCTCTTTTCAATCCGTTTCCTGGATCTAATTTCCTCCGTCGTCAATCACAAAAATAACCCTTTTATTTTTGCTCGGTAAACGCCAAAAGTTAGGAGAAAAACTTCGCTTTGTCTTTTTGTTGGCCCCAGGAGATTTGAACTTGCGTTCTACTTAAGGGATGTTGTATTCCTGTGCACCGTTCTAATGAGGTCGACATCTCTTCATGAATGAATTCATGAATTTCTTTATCTTCCGTCTCATCTTACGCGAATGGTCGGAGCCGATCCGTAAGGGCAGTGTTAATTGATCAACCGTGAGCAATGCTTCGACTCCATGCATTCCTTAACTTTTGTTTAAAACTTTTAACAGCCGGAGTAGGACTTGCAGATTCGAGTTAACTTCTCAAATATATACCACTTAATATAGTCAACTCATACGTGATTTGTAGATTAATGAATCTAAGGATTATTTTCCCAATTATGCCGGGTTAATACCATGTTTTCTAAGGATTGAGGAGAATTGAGTAGGTAAGAGAAATTTCCTTCTGAATATAAACAAAACAAGGGAAACGTTCGGTATTTGATTTCGGATGCGTCATTAGATAAGACAAGCGTAAAAATTATTGCACGTATAGAATTAACTCTACTTTCATACTATCAAAATAAATATTTACTTTAAGGATTGAGACGAAAATTTGAACTTACATTTTAATGGAAGAGAGTTTTACTTATGTCATATTTTTCTTGTGACGACCAACTTTTGCGTTGGTAAACGACAATCGGGTTAGGTATTTTGTAAATTAGTGGCATTATTTTAGACATGTAATATAAAGTCGGTCATTTCTTACAAATTTCCAAATGTTATTCTTTTTCTTTTCTGTTTTTAATGTTCAGCACATTCATAAAACTAAAAGTACTCTAACACGGTAAGTGATAAAGATGAAGAGATGTGGAAAATAGCGACATGACTGGGACTCGAACCCAGGAATCCAACTTTCCCAAAACAGTGTGGAAGAGACGTGGCATGGTAGTTCATTGGTTAGAATATACCTGCCCAGAAAATGGGAGACCTGGGTTCGAGTCCCAGTCATGCCGCTATTTTACACATATATTTATCCTTGGGTTTTTGGCGTACACCTCAATGTACAGAGATAATCAACTTATCAACTCTTACGGTAAGTGGTATCTTCCAAGAGTTGGCAACAAAATTACCGTTAGAAGAAAAGTACTTCCAGGAACTTAATAAACAAATGCGAAATTAGGTTGCAGCGAACTAAAATTTACGAACAATTAACTCTTTTGCGGCGCATAATTATTGTTTTGGATGATGTCCAACTCGTATCGCCTCCCTTTTCTCAAGTTTTTGCCGCAGCCTAAGCCATTTGGACTTGTATATTCTCCTCTTTTATGAAATCCCTTTTCCCCTCCATTTTTAACCCCTCCCATCCTTTTTTCTCAACACATTTCTACCCTCAACTACTGCAACTCCAGCAGCCCAAAACGTCGACCCTGTGAGCAAACAGCCCGAAGGCAACTTCCCCCTCAACCCTTCGTTTAACCTTCCGACTCCCTCCCGATTTAACCTCCTACCACCTGCAAGCCTCCCTTCCCTCCTCCCACTCCTTCCGAACCCGCTTTTGGCCCTCTGACGAGCTTGTTAGGAAGCATCAGCACGATTCGTTAGCTCTGAAAGCGACGCCGTCCTCTAACACTTTTGCATCCAATTGGGACAGCAGTTCGTCAAGTGAGGGGTGTGGGAGAGTTGCGGGCTGGAGTTTGCGGAGGGAGCAAAGAGAGGCGATGAAGAAATGAGGGAAAGAAGTCGGAAATCCGGCCGAGGAAGTGGAGAAAGTTGATGGGAGGAAAGGAAGGAGCGCTCCAGGATCTCTCACTCGAATTCTTTTCCGTGCGTGCATCTCGATAAATACCTTCACCTGGATGGTAGCAATGCGTATCTTTCGAATGGGGATGTTCGTTTTTTGCCTATAAATGAGCAAGTCAAAGAAAGGGCTTATGCCAGATTTAATAATATACATATATATTTCATTATATTGAATCTCAGACTTTACGTCTATTTTACCTGCACCTTAAGTATCACTCGGTACATAGGAAATGGAAAAGCGCGAATGCTTTATGACCGTAACTTTCTTAAATTTGAGTTCCATAAAACGAGCAATCATTTAATCATTGATATGAGCAAAAGTTTATCCAAAAATTATTAGTGATTCTGATTGTGTTAATTTTATGTTAACACAATTTAACAATTTATTTATGAATATCTATTTCAATGAAATATCCTAAGGTAAATTTATTAAAGATTTACTCTAAAAAGTTCAAGAAATTGGAAGCTAAAGCATTCTTGGAAGAATGATTCTAAATTTTATATTTATAATGTGGAAAAATTTACAATTCTGTAGCATTCTCTAAAGGAAACCATCCTTATTTTGAACACAAAATAAACATGCATCAAATAAAACCTCGGCAAGGAAGTCATAAAAGGGATTCGAATATTTGTTCTGAATTTCTAATAGTGCATGGGGAATGTTCGGTGTTTTCATAAAAGCTGTTATTCAAAACTTAATCCTCTGTATTTGCAGTCCATTACCAATAATAAAAATTGAGACTTTTGGGTGGCATTGTTCCTCGGATGAGTTAACCTGGATTAAACAGCAGTTGACACAACTTATGACTTTAATACCAGTTGTTCTCATTATTGATGAAATAAGAATATTTACCTTTTGACCTTTGCAGTCTCGCTTCGTTAAACGTCTGCCAAAACTCTGGTGGAGATTTAAATTTTTGATTAGTCAGAGCTAGGCTGTCGCCAATTTCCACGGAATTCTGTTATTCAAATTCTAAGCAACTACTATCTTTCTACTATGGTTCAAAATTCGAGTAAGAAACTTATATTGAGTGAAATAGAGAATGAGGAGAAAAATAGAGGTTACCAAGTAATTCTCCGTAATTATTTTTTATTGTTTTAAGCGTTAACATTATATCAAGTAAAAGAGCTTAATTATTATAATTTACTAATTATACAAAATAAAAACGTTTCCTAATTAAAACGACAGGCGTATTAATTTTTTTACAGATTCTGTACCCGATTCGTGTGAAGAATTACTAGTTTATGCAAGGATATTGATAATTTTAAAAACCAGTCTTCATAATTAGACTACTTCTGGGAGCAAAATATTCAAATTACGCTGTATTGAGGTTCCAATGAAAATATTTACGTTTAAATAATGTAATGTTAAGTATGTTTAAATGTCTACATAATTTATTTATAAAACAGATCAATCTACAGTACTTGCAACGATGCATGATACAGTATAGCAATTAGTCTCAAAAGTGTTAGAAATTTCCTAGTACTACAACCTGACGACAGAAATTCATTTTAATTTATTAAGTGCACGGCAATTTTATAAAATGCTATCATCATACAAAATAGATACGAAATAAGCTTCAAATTGATCGATCAGCTACATTAAGGTGGATTTTTATTAATGTGATCGTTAAACACTCAATATATTTTATAATAGATATCGTATGTTACACTAGATAATGCAGATCATACGCAGTCTTACTGGATATCGGTAGGTAAGGACATGACGCTTAATGTATAAAAATCGAAGTATGTTTTATCATTTTATTTTTCCAACATATGTTTAAACTCACATATGAAGGAAAGCAGAGTTTGGTAGATTCGTATTATTATTATTGATCTATTAAATAATTTGATATGCTATTCTCAGTCTAAGTCAATTTTCCTTTATAAATCAAGGAAAACTACAATGAAAGGTGCCTCTTAACTCCAGTTGATATAAATGATACAATCCGTTGATATAGCTATAATGAATAGTAGTGCTGATTATTAGTTGATTACTTTTGAATTCCCTAGGATGACGATTCAATCACCATATATCTAAGTTTTATCATGTATAGCATTCCCAACTTAGTATAGAAAAATTGAAACAAGACATTCTTTATAATAATTCATTGTAGAATATGATTACACTATATGGTGGAGGCGAGGATGATATTCGGTTTATGAAAGCAGGAAGCAGTTGAAGTGGAGGATTATAAAGTGAAAGAAGAGAGAGCAAATAGGTGGGACTAAAAAGCGCCATTTTTTGCTCGAATGATGTGAGAAGTTAAAGAATTATGAGAACGTCGGCGTCTCGTTATGGAATTCCGTTTTGGGCGTTTATTCCCGTCTCCCTCAGGCATTCCGACACCGATAAGCGAGGACAGGGCGTATATAATGAAGTCGCCGATGGTACACTGGCTGACACCAGCTGTTCGCTGAATTTCCCCTCGTTAAATGGGATATGCCCCAAAGTTCTCGCAAATCTATCCCAGCGTGCACCATTTTTATGCATGATAATTTGAGCAGAATAGAGGGCGAAACCCTCACTAAATTGCAGATTTGTTAAAGAAAATCACCGAAAAACTCTCTCAGGTGGAGTTACTCATTTGCTCGCATTTGAGTAAGTTGTTTTTTCTTCGGTTTCAATTTCCCAATTACTCATTATTTTGAGTAAGTTGTTTTTTCTTCGGTTTCAATTTCCCAATTACTCATTATTTTGGTCCACTTCATCGAATTCGGCGACGGTAATTTCTAACTTAAAATCCTCTACAATAGTAATCACACCATCTCCGCTAGTTCTAAAATATCTTCTGAACATAGAATACCTTTGAAAATAATTTGGTAGTTCCAAATAATTTGTAAATTCAACGTTCGGAATTCAACTGTCGGAAGATCCTTAATGCATTAAAACAAGTTATTACTTAAACATGACGTGGTGATTTGACAATAGTAAATTGAAACCTACTGAGCTTCAATATTTGTATGTTTATTGTTCCCGGAGTAAGCGATTAGCTGTAACGCTTTCACAACCACAAATTCTTTCACACACACTTTCAAAACCTGCTGTGTCATAACGCATAGTTTCATAGCTCATATTTTTAGTGTACTAGCTCAGAAATTTAGATTATTAGAAAAGGCGAACGAATAAATCTTCCCTTTGATCAATCTGTAAGATTTTCCTCTTCCAAGAAACGAAGTCCATTATTGGCTTCGAAAGAAGAAATATTAAGGGCTATTTTTTCTTCTCGAAATTGCATCACTCAGGGAGAAGGACTGCCTCCATTCAAAACGGCTTACTAATACTAATTTTCCCTTTCCGTTCTTTTGCTCCTTTAAAGAGCCCGTTCCTCCGAAAGGGAGAAATTTCTCGAATCTTCTCGTAACATCCCCAATAGACGAGATAAAAAAGAATAAATTCTTTCCACTTTTTATTTTCGGCAATCATCGACACTACATCACGCTACACCCTACTGAATCTCTCACCCGATTCGCATCTGCTTTCCTTACGCTTTTTCCTTACCCTTATACACCACTCGAACTTTGTCATCTCTTTTCTCCGAGTCCTCTTATATCCCTTACCTTTAGTTTACCTTCCTCATCTGTAGAATTACCGCCAAATTCTCTTATCCTCATGATTCTCAATTGGACATTTCTTCTTAACTCAATTTTCACTTTACAGCATGAGTAGAGTCACTGATAAAACCGTAGTCTTCATTATTAATATCCAGCAAAATAGCCTTATGATTTAGACCAACAAATGCTGTTCAGGAACAGGAAAAGGTAGATGTAAGCTAATATAAAAAGCGACATAACTGTAACTCGAACCCAGGTCTCCCACTTTCCGGGCGGCTATTCTAACCACTGAACTACAATGCCACCTCTCTTCCCCACTACTATGGGAATGCTATTCATTTTCATTGTTAAAAAATTAGTCAGAGGCGAGAATAATGCAGCTAACCACTGAACTACAATGCCACCTCTCTTCCCCACTACTATGGGAATGCTATTCATTTTCATTGTTAAAAAATTAGTCAGAGGCGAGAATAATGCAGCTTTTACAACACATACGGCATTCTATTTCTGAAAGAAATGCACGAATTTAAATAATATTCTTTCCGTTATGCTCAAGAGAGGTAAGTATTCTACCATTGGGTTGATTCATGTGCCTATATATTCCCTATTAAGTGCCATTTCTTTCGTTTCTCTGTAGATCGCCATCCTTTATGTCGTCTAACATCTTTTGTCTTTGTCGTCCCCTCTGTCTTTTCACTTGGATTCTACCTTCAATTACTTTTCTGAGAAGTCCCTCTTCTCTCAATATTTGACCAACCCATATCATCTGTCGACGCTTAATTACTTTAATTAAAACCCTCTCCTTCCTGACTATATCTAGTACATGCCTCTGTGATTTTTCTCCATCTACTCAACTTACTCTTTCCTAGAGAAAATAAATGACAAAATTTCTTGATGTTTTGAGCCATGAAATTCGTTCACTCTCCAATAACTTCAACATTGAGCTGTTTTAATACTTGTGATTCGCCTGATGGTTATTAGATGGTACTTGATGGCTCCTTGTGCTATTTGATGGTTTCTTATGTGACGTAATCCTTTATTGAGGTATAATAATTTCATAAGTGGCTTACTTGAATTTTATATAGCCGTATGGTACGTTGGGAATTCTGATATAAAGGGGTTCCCCATTCCATACGCTTTTTTCCCTAATTTCCACATTCCAGTTGTTTTGATACCCAATAAATTTATTTAAAATGGCTACCAGTTTTAGAGCAACAGTATCATAATTAAATGAAAGGAAACTAAGAGTTTAAGATGTTTCTTCAGTATTGCAATATTAATAATAATGTTATGTCATATTGATGAAACTAAGTTGTCATCTAACAAATAGTGATGTATAAAATGAAAGTTTTGAATTAAAAAATGTACTTCAATATTTACCCAAAATTTCACTCCACCGACTGCAGTCGTAATCATTCGAAAGTGACAATAAAGAGCCGTGTTCTTTGTAAATTATTTCGGTTTCTATTAAATAGTACACTTACAAGAACACCAGTGAATATACTGATTTTCTGGAACTCAAACACTACTGTATTTTCCCTATTAATCTGTTAACACTTATTCGAGCCAAATACTCCATTTTTCTCACTGGAGGCAGTTCAATTTACAGCAAGATATTCAGTTATGACCTTGGAGGAGAGTAAAATATTCCAGTGTATGGTGCTATCATTTTTCATGTGGAAAACGAAAGGAATACAAACGAAACAAATTCTTGTTTTTAACCGTACATCTAGCGAATATGAATGCACCTGGGTACAGAAACTTCAAACACAAGACCAATAAAAACTAGACCATGGAATAATCAGTTTTACAGTAGAGAACTGTTAAAAGGATGGGACCCCTGTTCCTGTCATGCGTTCCTGCTGTCATAAGCTAAGTATTACAAGATCTTGCAACATTTTGAATCCCACATTTTCCTAACACGAATCCGTATCCCCATTCATTCAGTAATTACATCTTTTTATCAATTTTCACTCCACTTCATTAATTCATAATAAACTGTCAAATACTAAAGAAACTTAGGATTTCTGGCTGGAAGTCTAACTCAACTTGCTCTCGAAATCAAATAGCTCTTCTGAAAGGTCTCGAGCATTTTCCTACCAACGACCAACTCATAGTTTTAGTTTTTCCGATATCTTTTTCCAGGATGCTTCCCGTACATTCTTTCAGCACCCTATTCTCTCCACCTGAAAATTTTCCGTCCAACTTTCTCCAATTTCCTCTCATCAAATTCTCCACCGTCTTCGGATCCCTTCAAGTAACACACTGAATCCCTTGCTCCATGTATCCCCGCAGACAGCACATTCCCTTTCCAATGCACCTCGTTATCCTCTTTATCTTCTCCCTCGCCTTCGCTTGTTATCCTCGGCCCCTGCGTCATCATAACTACACAATCCTCTCTTTTCCACAGTAATCTCCTCTCTTTCTCTATTCCGCACCGCAAACTAAGGATATCTTCCCTTTTCTGCCTGCCTTTCTCGTCTTTGCCGTCCTCGGAAATCTTTTTTCTTCCTGTTTTCTGCTGCCGAGGGTAGAAGAGGATAGTTTAAGACCGCGATATTCTTTATATTTCCTCAAAAACGCGCCCATTAAAAGCTCGGAGCGTGAAGAACAAGTCTGCGATATTTTGGTCGGAAGAGTTTGGGAAATTGGGGCGTGTGTGTTTTTCTCGGAGTCGCGCTTTCTCCGATGCATCAACGTTGGAATATTTTTTGCGGAAATCTGCGTCTTGGTATTTGAAGTGACAGAAGATCAACATATCAGGTTATGAATTAGGAAGGAAAGTTTATAAATTCAAAATTTTATAAAACTTATTCTAATAATTTCGATCAGTTGTGACTTTTAGATAGAGTAGGAGTAAATATTAATATTTATTTGACTCCGATCGTTTGGAGTTGATTCTGCTTGATGTTCTTCTTCTTAAAATAGTTAACTAACTTTAAGAATGTTGTCAATTAAATAAAAAATAAATGTCACAACACCAAAACTGACCCTAATTAAAGATAGGAGTCAATGTCTTAAATTAAAAACTGGTAAAAATGTACATGGAAATTCGAACTTCTTGCTGAAAAATTGAACGGAAGAAAGTACGTAAGATATATATAACAGAAAATGTTTCTTTTTTTCGATCGGAGATGTGGAGGTAAGTCAAATCTCCCAGAGGAAAAACCGTAACCGTTACCTGATAAGGATTTTGGCATTACTGATGTCTAGTTTACAAATCGTATGTTTTCTTAAAAGTAATATTATAATTAACGTATAGCTCAATATTAATAAGTGAGAATTACTTCGAAGTTATAATTATTAAACGTTAAAGTCTGAGAAGAAACAAGATAAACGAAAAGGTATTCGGGTTTGCACTTAGAGATGAGCTCCTTAAAACCCAAGGATAAAGGGATGTGAAAAACAGTGACATGACTGGGAGTAGAGCCCAGGTCTTCCACTTTCCGAACGGGTATTCTAATCACTGAAATACCATGCCGTTCCATACAGTTAAAAGACACACAAAAGCAGTCCCTTAACAGTGTGGCAGTTTAGTGGTTAGAACATCTGCCTGGGAAGTGGGAGACCTGGGTTCTATTCCCAGTCATGTCGCTATTTTTCACATCTATTTATCCGGGGGATTAAATATTCGATTCGATACATGTGAAAGATAGATAAGCTCCATGCATTGGCAAGGATTTCCAGGAAAATCGCTAATAAAAAATTTCCTCATAACTTTACTCTTTTTCTATTCCTGTTCTTCCTTTCTGTATAGAAATCAAACCACACGCCATTGCGAGAACAGAAGTCCGATATTCGCAAAAAAGAATCGAACGGATATCACCGCGTCACGTAGACACACGCCAACTCCCGTCATTAAGTTGGAGCGAAAGAAAGAAAAGGGAGCCAATGCCTGCCGCATGTTGGATTATATAAAACATAGCGCGATTTTGCGCCCTTAATTAATTTCATTAGTTAACGACTCTCGTTAATGAAGCTCCTGTGCGTACGTACGTTACACGGGGCGTAACGGTCTGCGGCAGAAAACGAGTGGGATTAGCGCCTGTGGGGGGAAGTGCTCCCCCTCATTGGTCCCTTTCACCGCTACCCACAATCCCCTTCCCCCTTTCTCCCAATCGCCCAATTAGGTAGCGTCAAATCATCCTCTTTTTTAACGGTTTCCGGGGAGGGTGTGGGGTGATTGTCGGGTTGTTTTCTTCGGGGCAGCGAAATTTTCGAATGTCCCAATGTAGAGCAGAATAGAATTAGCAGGTACATCGTTAGCGTCACATTTTTGCTTCCTGAAGCAAAATAATGAGAAAATACATAGTATTCGACTTGCGACCTGTGCGAGATACGACTAATGGACCTCAAGGCCGAGCACCTTGTATTGACATGAATGAAGTTCTGTAACTACGAGTACGCTATTTTAACCCTTGGACTGCCATTGAGTAAAAAAGTAGCTCGAACGGTCAAACCTTACAGTTCTTCATTTAATAATCCTAAGTTGGATAAAATTTATATCAATTTAAAATAGTAAAGTTTAATCATAGTTCTTGGAATTTTCCATCATGCTGGGCCATCTGACGGACGCAGATCTGCTATATAATTACATCAAAATCATTGAGTCTAAGAGAGCTTTCCGTCTAATTGAAAAACAATTTTTTATCGGAGATTGATCTAAGAATAGGGTAGTAGAACTGCGTAAGAATTATGTATTCGATGACTGACTGAGGTAGAAGTAAAATTTGTAGAAATCAATCCCGGATTATCCTGAATAGATGTGGCATTTGGATCTCAATAAGGGAATGAAACCAAAACAGCTACAATACTGAAGATACAGACGAAATATAGGTCAATTAATTGGATTTACACGCAAGAAAAGGAAAAAAATACTGGTGCATATAGAAATAATGAGAAGGGTATACATGATGATTTAGAAATACATGATAGTGAATAGAAAGATCATAGTTCGTGTTGATTGAAATGTTGGGATAACGGCGATGTTCAAAATACATATTGGGTAATTATACTTACATTTACATTAATACCTCGTGAACCACAATATGGTGTATAGCAGGGGGTGTGAAAACACCGAACTCCCAAATTGATAACCTGAGTTTTACACCCAATACTATGAGGAGAAATACCTAATACGATCTGGAATTCTGTGTAATAATCCATTGCATATGGCTTACCCGAAATAGTAATTAATAGAAAAGTTTTTCTCAGCTGAGCGAGCCTGCTCCTGCACAATACACCGTTTATCCTGATGTCTTCTCTTGATTTTTATTTTCTCCGCTGAAATGAAGTCTTTTCGAAGGGTTTCAATCAAATTAATAAGTTGAAATGAATGAAGCGGTTAAAGATGTGTTCTATATTTACAACTGAATTTTCTTCTCCCCCTTTGTAGCTGTATGATTCATACAGCTACAAACGTGCAATTGAGGTAAGTATGTAAATTAGACTACCTCAATTGCCTCTCTGCATAGCTTTCAAGTTCATACAACCCAAAGCTAATTCATTATGTTCATCTTACTCCCCCACCCACCGCATTAGTTGATTTATGACGAAAAAGTTAGAATAGCGCAAATATCTATATCGGAGATTGTGAAGCTACAAGCGTCCCCCAGTGGCGAGAGTATGTACTATTTTAGTAAGCGAAACTCGGTGCTATTCTTGTTCTATATTTTTCACCTAAGACATTAAGCTTCAAAATGTATAATGGCGCATTCCGTCAGTTATTATTGTATTGTCGTCAAAATTCAGCAACTTAAGCTGTCCATTGACGTAAGAGTATATTTCATGTCAGCATCTCACGCAGTGGTTTGGCACCTCTTTGGCTATCAAGTATTTTATTTCCTCACATATGGCACTCTTCCGACCAATGGTTCGCCATTTATAGTTTACATCTACGTAATTATCTTTCCCTCAGGCAATGGGTGCTTCAATCTATTTTCCTAATCTATTATCGCCTTGAAAAATTGCCGTTTTCCTTCTGCGAGGGGTACTTTTAAACGAAAAATTTTATTTTCGCCAGTTAGACAAAATATTCTCATAGCCAATTTTCAGCGCTGCGACTATTTGCGTCAATTACATTCTGGTCATGACGACCATTTGCGTCAAAGCCACTCGAGCGGTTAATGGGAGATGGAGAGGGGTGTGAGGTGATGGAAGAGTTCGGAGGGGGCAAGTGAGGGCACTGCGAAGGGTTGACTGCTTCCGCATGAATGCATTTTCCGGCGGTAACCCCTAAATACACACACACATTGAACCCCTTCTCCATCCAACACAGTTCACTTTCGTGGCAAACAGTGTCCCTGCCACCAAACACAATTCCCTCATGCCAAACGCTATTGCCACCTCACCCTTTCCTCCGCTTCCTTCCTTCGCTCCTGTCACTTAGCCCTTCCCACCTATTCTCCATTACAATTAATGGTTAGAACTAATGGTTAGGTTTTCTTCAAATGTCTTAATATGCGTGAGCCCATTCATAGGACCGACGAGCCAAAATTTTTCTTAGATTTAGAGAGGTTGCTTGATTGTAATTGGTGAAATTGAGGATTGCCTGCTGAGTTCGGATACCCAGGATGGTACCCAAGGGACCAATTAGCTCACTAAGAGATACGATTAGACACCTTCCAAGGAAGCATTTACTGGACACCAGAGTGGCATAAATGCGAAGTTCATTCTCTTTTATTCACCTGAGGTCAAACCAATGATATGTATAACATAATTAAGAAATTGAAGAACCATCGGGTACTATTGTACCAGAAGTTTTATTAAAAGTGCTTCGACAGCTGAGGTCAATTCGCCCCCCACGTAGGCCCCCACCGGGAATCGAACCCAGTACCGTTTTCAGCGAAGTCGAACGCGTTGTTCACTAGGCTGTTTGAGAGTCCTATAGAGTTCTATTACTTTGTTTGTTTCTACTATTACTTACTTTATGCTATAAATATCATTGATTTGACTTCAGGTGAATAAAAGGGAATGAAAATGTTAAGAAACTTACTAATCCTTAATTTAAATTATTCATAATTTTACGGAATCGTAATTTTAAGAAATTCCTTAGCCAAAACAATTTCCAAGCTTAACCAAATTCCAAGGAGAGATAATGAAGTTACAAACTATTTATCAAATAGGCAAATAATAAGCAATAAAAATCATTGTGAAGTAAGATTAAGCTCATCTTATGTTTCTACACTTGCTGCAAATTGTACAGGAAAAATGTTTCATTTTATGCTTTCCGATTACAAATGTTATCATCCCTTTTAAGTCGTTTTTGAAAGATACCTCACGTTTAATTTCGGATATACTTTTGAGAGTTCTGATTTAGTAATATTTGCAACTAAACATTGGTTAAAATACTAAAATTGCTCTTATCCCGAATGACACTAAAAATGAACTGACGACAATCGTAAAAGAAATGTGAAATTTGTAAAAGATATAAGGCGATTCCAAAATATTGATATTTTCAACATAGACTCCGTCATCTTTCACATCGTGCATTCTTTTTCACGTTGATCATTTTTTACATACTTTCTAATCTAATTTCCTTTTCAAGAGTAGGTATTTTCCTTTTCTGTCTTCAGTGTTCTCACTGATTTTGTACATAACCGCCATCTTCCTTCTCCCTTACCTTCACCTTTCATCTCTTTTAATTGAATCCTTTCTCCTTTTTATCTTTCTTCGCCCCTCTCTTTCTCGCCCCTCCATTCCCTCCTTCCCTTCAAACCATTTCCACCCATTCCACAATGGGCGTGGCAATTACATATTCGCGTGCACATACGCATTCTTTGTCCGCGGCGCATACTGTGCCATTATGCTAACGACTTGCTGCATCACGTACCTACTGCAAAGCATCTTCAAAGAAGTTCCATCCTCGAAAAAGATGGCGTGGCTCGTTAAAAATAATTTATTTCCTCGATAATTGCGTGGAAAGTGTTCGCATCCGGTGTAGAGAGTTTTGAGGTCGAGGGTTGCCTCCCCAAAGAGGATTTGCGACTCCAAAATTGCCGGGGATCTTGTATCGCAAAGGGAAACAGCAAACTTGGAGCATAGCTAGGGTTTTGAGTGAATTATTTCTCGGACAAGAAGCAGGTTCGGATTGCATAGAGAAAGAGTTACTGATAAACAGAATGCAAACAATTATAGAATCGATCGATGCATTTATGAAAATAACGATTCTTCGGAAGAATTCATTCATGAGAAATAAGAATATGATAATGATTATCAATATGGTTATCATCTCCTTGCTTGAACCTAGAAAGCTAAACAGAATTGAAAAACTTTGGTATAATATAAACCGGGGAAAATATTACCTATGCTTTAAATTTGAGTTAATAGACAGAGTCAGTTAATAGACAATGTTTTGGAATAAAATCCTGTATAGAATCCTGAATAGAATCCTGATCCAACCGAGTAATTACGCACGAAGAACTACTTTATTTTTACAAGTACGACTCGCTTTAAATGGAATGAACATTCCAGAATTTTTGTATCAAGACAAGAGTGTATTTCAATATTTCAATATCTCCGTATGCCGTGATGTGCCATTCCACTGCAATTACTAATTAATTCGTCCACCATAAATGGATTTAATTAATCAGTTCGTCTTACTATAAATGTTAGTTGCAAAAAATATTTTATATATAATTAAGATCATAATTATTACTCTAAATAAACCCTGCAAGTGCATCTTTCTTGAGACAAGGGTCGATTTGAAGGTGTAACCGACACTTCTGTTCTAAATGAATGTTTAAAGTACACCACATAAAAATACATCACTAATACAGGATTTACTTTTTATTCAAGAAATTTCATTACCTTTACTTGAAATACGAAACAAGTTTAAGAATCTAGAAACACTTTTAATAATACAAGTATCCAACTGAATCCAATTCAAGCGAAATCTGGACTAATAAAAGGCATAAAATATTTTTCCGTTGAAATTATTCAATCAGCCTTTGAATACACTTCAATCAACCTCCAGTAAGTCCTACCTCTTTCAGCCTCCTGTAAAATGCATAGAAGTAGTTTTCTTTGGGCCCCTCCCGATCCAAATTAAGTTTCCAACGATCAAAGGGAGTAAGAGGAAAATTACACCAAACGGAGCCGTACTGCTTGATTGCAAGCGGAGTTAACAATTTAACTTAAATCACGTCAAGACATGCAAATTTCTCCAGGAGTTAGCGTCTGGTCGCTAACGGATCACTGCGAGGGAAAACGAAGTTTGCAGAAGTAGGCGCTAAAGTATGGAAAGAACTATAGCCGTGGGTGCCACAAGGTCCTATACTGGGTTCTGTCAATGTCAAGTAATCGATCCGGAATTATTTCTCGCTCCTGTTGTTCCTCTAAAGGAGAAAAAAATATCGGTGAAAAATATATCAAAATATATGAATAACATATATGAATGTGGCTTTTCCAGACTTCCTGGAAAGCCATACAGAGTAATAATGAGACACACTTGGAAGTTTTTACAATAGCTTATACTGCCGACAGGTAAATGGACCTCTTTCGACCATTCTCATGTGCTAGAATTAAATTTCGGTCACAAGCCTTGGTACTAGAAGAGTCCGTTAAATTTTTGGTTCGGATTCAGCTACATTCCGACAAAAATACCGGAGTTTTACGGTTCGAGTCATCGGCATCGGTTCCGTTCTGGTTCAAACTAATCTGGGGACCCCGTTCGATCTTGGACCCACCTGCTTCGCGGGAACGAGTGGGTGTTGGCTTAGCAATCGAAAATATGAGTTCGATAAGCTATGGGCATTCTCCGTCTACATCATTCTGCAGCAACGCCCCTTTCATAGCGTCTTCACGCACACGGTTAAGGGTTAACCAATTTTGGCTCATGACCCGCGCACTCTTCCTATATTAAATGGGTTTTCTTTGAAGGTCATAGGAGAGCAGGAAGAGGATAAGGTGGAGGAAAAGGGAAGAGGGAACTGTCCAATCTACTACGGCGTCTGGCGGCTTCCCCTGTTTCACGAAGGCTCGTTAAGCTTTCCTCGAGAATCCTTCTCCATGATTTACGCCGGATTTAATTGGATGTCAGAGTCTCTCCTCCCCTAGCACCGTTTTCCCTTGCAGATTCCTTATGTCCTTACAAGAGAGAACGGGCGACTTGGGTTAGCGCATGCTTCAAAGGTATTACTGCCATCCTTAGTTGGAGGGAGATGGGGCACGGCTGATAGAGATTCCCCATCTTTTTAACGCGAAAACGAGGACTATCCGTGCATACATCCGTCTATCTTTAAACGACGGAAGGAGAGAGGACGCGCGTGCGCGGATGAAGGCTCTTTTCGCGTGTTTTTTGTTTTGTTCCTCCCTCTTACCCCGAGGTCTAGTCTTAAGACCCGGGTATGTTTATCCTTAAATGACGTACTGATGCGTGGCCGTAATTAGGATAATTGTGATGATGGGGAGAAGTGGTGCAAGCATGCGCTTTCCGCTCTGGAAAGGAAATAAAGTGCAGCTATGACCTTCCTGTGATTTTTCGTAACTGATCTAAGAAACGGAGAAGAAATATTCAGGATAGCCATTAACTGTCGTTCCTAATGTTTAGACATACGTTTTTCAACGAGCCTTTCAGGTTTAGTTTAACTTTCTTAGGGTTTTTAGAAAGAATAATGCTGTTAAAACGTACATACAATGAGCTCCCGATTATGCGTGGGTGGATCATTCTGTTTGTGGATTTTCCGTACATGATTTTTTACTCTTCTTCGATATTTTCCGCTGCCTTTTTGAAAATTTCAAATATATTTATGGTATTTTGAATTCTAATACAAATAGGACGTCCATAAGACATTTTCTATGGAGTAATGGGGATATAATGACATCATCGCAGATAGAAAGACCCGCAGTCGGGTGAAGAAAGCCCTGAATGAGTCTATGAAACAATCGGAAAGATTCCCGACTAAGTTAAAATAGTATACTTATGTAAATTATAAAAAAATAAACATAAATGTTAGGATTATCCGTGTATTTTGATTAATCGTTCATCTACTACCCTTCAGTAGTCTAGTTAAATCGAAGGTACACTGTATACCCTAAAAAATATAATCGGAATATAGCAATGATTATCAAGTGAGGAGAAGATTGACTATTTATAAAAGTTAAGACCGTTATGTAATGAGTTTCCATATGTTTCTCGTGTTAAGACAATTTTCCATAAAATAGAAACCATAACCTTAAAAAAAGAAGTCGCCGAAATTCACGATCTCTATTGCAAGAAGTAAAAATATCCCTCCTTTTACTATGTGGGCATATTCCTATACAGAGAGTTGTAATTTCTATAAGTTGGCAATCCTGAATTTAAAAACTAAGTTATGCTGGCACCAATAATTATGTTTTTATCTGAATTTCTGAGATGATCCAGTTGTAAAGGATGTTCTTTCACTATAAAGACTACGTGTAAATGATAAAATATTTTCGTGCATTGAAACAGAATTGAGAAGCTGACAGTAGCTGTAGAAAGGCTGTTGATTTTGCACCAGTGGGATATTGTAAATAAAAATAGGCATCGAAATTAATATGTCAATTTGGGGGCTCTGTTGCGTGTTGATTTATATTACATAGAGTATTAGGATTAGAATTAAGATTGTTTTCTTGAACAGCGCAAGTTCACTACTTTCGATGGAAAAGGTTTCGGTAGATGGCAACTATAAGAGTTTCTTACCGAAGGGTAATAAAAGAAATAATTTTACTTAAGAAACGGTAAGGAGATGTAAACTTGCGGAATTTTTCCACTGTGGGAAAATTTAAAATCTAAGATTTTTAAATTCCACTCGATGATTTTATTTCATAAAGTGGACTCCGCGAAGTAGATCTACTTTCATTAAGTGGAAGTGGTTTCATTTCTCCTTCGTACATAGTAGAAAGTAGGATGATATACTTAATTATTCCTACAAAATAAATTATGTTTTGCTATCAATTACAAAAGGGACTCGAGGCTAAACACAATTCTTCATCTAGTATAATAGTCGCGTAGAAATTTTAGCTATCGTAATTATTGCAAAAATTGAGAAGTTGTAGTGGTAATGAAAGAATAAAAGGAAATGCTATTCCACAGAAGTTACCGCCAGGTTAACCAATATATCGTCCATTCCCATAATCTATATTGACAAGCAAATCTTAAATATCCAAAACCGACTAGCTTAATTTTGAATTATGTTTCACACAGCTCAAACTTATTATCCTCGTGACGCTCCAAGTTTTTGAACAAATCTTATCTCAAGATGTTGACGAAGACTGTGAAGACTGAGACAGAAGACAAAGACTGTGAACTAAATTATTCTGAAAATATCGCAAAGTTATGACGTAGTGATGTAATCGTGACTTATAATTTGGCACTGCATCAGTTTTTATTTAAGGGGCAGCGCTTGTCAATTGGGATCATTTTATAGTAAGCATAAGGTGTTTAAGAGGATACGGTATCCTGTGCACGTGTTACTTGTTAGGGCGTGAATTATGACACGACGCAGGAGGCGAGTTGTTTGCTTAGCGACTTCCAAGATTGCCAACGATATGGAGAAGTTCCGCGTATTTCGTAATATAAGAAATTCTTGGAATAACTTACCACGAAAATAAACAGTATGTCAAGATGAAAAGTTCTCGTCCGCGTGGTCTGCGCGTGGAAATGGTTGTAATGATTCTTCCCAAACGATCTATTTAATCGATTTCATAAATCTTTACCGTGTATTTCTGTTTACTGCCGACTGTTAACTTTGGATCGTGGGTAATTAACTATGCAGGGTTATTCTAATTATAATTTTTATTAGCCAATTATATTAAGTTCCTGTAACGAAGTTAACTCAACAGTTTAATTTGAAATTCTCATAACTGATAAAATCAAAAAAATTTAGAAATTTGTTTTAGATCACCGAGATTTTCCTCGTTACTGCTTCATTTAAGAAAAGTTTTGGATTAGTTAAAGAACTGCTTAGTGGTTCGTTTCATACATTTCGACTTCGTTACGTAAAAATAAATTTTCTTCATTTTCAGAAGACAAGTCGTGAAGCATATTCACCAAGCCGATAAGGATTTAAAGAATGAATTTGAGATATAGAAAACGGTTATTGACGACCGGAGGTACTGGTTCTATGCACATTTACTTAATCCGTTGAAAGAATCACTTTATCGAACCAAATATTTAACAATATTTAGTGAGCATAGCCAAACTTTATGTAAGAGTTGGTTTGTTTTCTGTAGTGTTTTTTATATTTTGCATTTCGTTTGTATTAGCGTATGTCTAACTGATCTGATGGTGTCTGTGCACACGTACTAGTTGATACCGGTCGTGTTGGCGAAATATATTGTGGAATTTTTACAAAAAGTTTTTCATTCCTGAAATTACGAGAACATTCCTTCCTGACGTTTTCAATTGCGTTTCATCGCCGAATGCATGATACCGAAATGTTTCCTCAACGTTTGAAGTTCCCCTTCTTTTTTAGATTTTTGTGGTACTATTGATTTTAACTCTACACTCCATTATAATTACTCAAATCTTCCGTAACTTTCCTGGGGTAAAATTGTAGCCAGCACCAGTCTTCCGAGTCGTCTTAAAACAAGAGGTCTAGTGGAATAGTGGGCGCTCTTCAAATGCATGACAAAGTGATCCGGAGAACGTACTTTGCATGGGAAGGAGAGAACCTCCGTCAGAGTGGAAGTGTAAACAAGGATGAAATTTGAATATCCTCTTTACTGTCCTTATTCAGGGGGTAGTTTGAGAACTTTCCAGTGTTGACTCAACCCACGTCTCTCATCCAATTAGGCACTAATTCAAACAGAATCGCAATTTGCGCAGGTTCGACATAACGAGGGGGGAGAAGGGGTTCTTTTATTTCGGTGGCGCAGCGGCAGAAGGGGAGTTGTTATTTTCCTCTGCATTTTTGCACTCGCGTCCGCGAGCATTATCGCCATTTCGCTTACTGGGCGGCTTTGACGCGAAAAATCAACGGGGTTTTATTCGAACGCCGTATAACATGGAGCAATAGGCTCTGGTCTCGATTTTGCAAATCGTTAAGACTCGATGCATGAATAGTTTGACCGGTCATGGCTCTCCTAGGCTGGATGCCAACCTAGTACTGTTTTAAATGCCCAATTTTCCGAACCGTTGCTGATTTGACCCGTTGATTCCGTTGCTTAGGATATGTGAAACCAGATAGATGATTGTAAGGTATTTAGGGTGCCTCGCCTGCTAGGGTCAGTTACACCAGGTAAAATTAATCATGAATGTATGATACCATGAAATTTAAAAGAAAACAACTATTCAGAATCAACTACTTGGACCGTGACTTGGAGGTAGGACACCGCAAACGAAAAAGAAAAATTCGAACTTTTACAAACCGCAATATTTGTTGAAGGTCGACCATAGCTTCGACTCATGGAGTCATTCTGGTGATGATGTGGTGGTACAGGTGGTTCCTGGTGATGACTGCATGATTCGAAACCATGGACGTCTTCCAGGAAATATTGTGGTTTCTGCAAGTTCGAATTTTCCTTGTTCGTTTCCAAAACAACTCTACTTATATGATACCATCCTCACCTAGTGGATATTTAAAAAAGACAGTCTGTTAGGAAGATGTAAAATCCATCAGCTACTTTTCACAATCACCATTAAGCTGTTGCTTATTTGAATTTTATATTTTGTAAGTTAATTTCGCGTTTTAGCTAATGATATTCATAAGTTTGTAAAGTATTTCCGTCCTTGGCAAGAATGGCGAAGCTCCGATACCAATTATCTCCATAGCAATTACCCATTCACCCAAAGAAGCGAATATTTTAAGAGGAATAAGGTGACCGTAGGTCCCGAATTAATCGGAACCGTCCCACTTTCAAACTGCTCTGCTACACATATTCAACCACAAATTTTCCGCTTTCTTTAAGTCATGTAAGGAAAAGTAGTAACTCAGTCACACTCTTTACTGATGATGGTTTCGTTAATGTGCAATTGCAGCCACGGAGCAATTACCACCAATTATACTGAATCCAACGAAGACTTGGCAAGCCATTTAGTAGCCTAATGGTCTCTCCACTGTATATATTCAAATATATACGACATATTACGTATGCTTATTTTATTTTCATTGTATGTGTTCTACAGATGTTTTAATAACTCTGGAACTATGTAATTTTTGTAAATATCTGTAATTATTATAAAGATCTATACTGTCCACTGGAGGTTTTTTTTGGAGGGGTGTTCCTCCCACCTTTGGGCAAATGCCGGACAAATATCATTATTATTTTTCTTACGTTCCTCTTGACCGTTGCCACCTGGAAAAACGACCGAATTGCAACATTTTACTAATAAATAAATATACAAACCGGACTCAATTCATAAAGCAGACTCTGTAGATTGCCTATAACCGGGGGCTATAATTGTTTTATCTTTTACTGCTTTGAAATCTGGTCACCCTATAGATCAAGGTCTATTCTAGCAGTCACAGATCGCCTAAATTACAACGGAAGGCAGACTATCTTTCATGAAAATATGATGAAAGGCAGAAATGGGTATCCCAAATTTATTTCACTCAGATTCTTCACTTATGCATCGATTTATAATAGTAACACAATTTTTTCAGTTATATTTGAAACATTGAATATCAATCTCTGAAATTATAAAAATTCTATAATATATAACTACTTTTGCAAATTATTGACTAATTTCATCATCACAATTTATTCTCTACTTGATTCCTATCGACTTGGCAATGGGATGGTGGTTACTTTAGTCTAATTGTATGCAACATAATGCGTTGGACGGAATGCATAGGGTATCCTCTCCATCGGTCGTAGGCAGCAGAAGGTCCGATACCCTAAAAAGTCCTTCGACGTCATTTACGACCTTGGAGGCCGCTAACTGTTAATTGTCTCCGTGCCATTAAGTGCGGAGGGTGGGACGCTATCTATCGGCCGTAAATTCAACCGTCTCGTCAAACAATGCAAACTCGTTAATTCAACCATCCCGTCGAATCGATTCTACTCACGGCTCAAGCGCGCGATTCGATAATAGGGAAGGGTTCACTTCTAAGGGTCAAGCTCGCATCCTCCTACACCTAAGCCCAAGTGTTTGTTGCAAGAGATTCGACCCAAGGCGGAGAAACTTTAGTACTTTAGAGGAGAACCAGGCGCCGAAACTGATGGGACGAAAATCCAAGTATTCTTAATCTTATCGTAATATTTGCCATCATTAATTGTTGCTTCGTTCAGTAACTGGAGAGCTCCGATGTATCGATTGTACATATCGAAATGTTAACCTATCCGATCTTTTTTTTCACGAAGAAGGAACGATTTTAGCTACTAGATACTATATTTTTTCGCTTACATTGGCTAATAATTTACTAAAATTTATTTCTGGCAAATAATAATTATCGATAATCGGTCAATCGAAAAGGGTTAACATCAAATTAATTTTCATTTATTTAGGACGTATTTTCTATTACCAGNACTATATTTTTTCGCTTACATTGGCTAATAATTTACTAAAATTTATTTCTGGCAAATAATAATTATCGATAATCGGTCAATCGAAAAGGGTTAACATCAAATTAATTTTCATTTATTTAGGACGTATTTTCTATTACCAGTCCTTAAACTTTCTTCAGAGTAAATAGAATAATATCAAAAATCGATCTATTGAAATGTTACATCTATTATTGATACTATAGATAACATCGATACAATTTTCACTCATATAGGAGTAACCTACTTTCCACTGTGCTTTATAAGATAATTAGACAGCCAGCGAAAAAGAAACCATGCTTCTGGTGGAGTATATTATGAATAATCGATAATCGATCTATCGAACAAGCTTAACAGCGATATAATTTTCGCAAACGTAGGAGGTATTCCCAACTAGGCTCGCAATCTCGAAAGTGTATCACTCAGCTTAAGGAAGGCGTCCTTTTATGTCGCTTCATTAAAAAGCGTAGTGGGATTCGAGAAGCCGTTTCTTTTTGTGATCTCGACGCATGGGGGCGGGCGGAAGGAGGGGGCGGGGGGCAATTACCGCGAGGACGAGGCATATTCTCTAAAGAGGTGAGCGGCCTATGCTCGCTCACGCAGGCTTTAAGCGCACGCAGTCTCACGTACATACATACTCAAAGCGCTGATGTATATTGACGGTAGGGTATTAACCTACATGCGAGTTAGTGGTGGTACGATAAACAGCGGGAAGTAATTACAGAATCGGCGTTTGAACCTAATTGTGGTGGCGGTTATGCGTTCTCAAATCTTTTGAAGAATGGAGAAACTCTCGAAATGATAACTTGTAGATAACTTACGAGCTCGATTTCTTATACGTCGAATAGGAAGGAACTTTGAGCATAATTATTTTCATTGTAGAAGTATTGCTGAAATTGATGCGAAAGATGTGGTCATTTCCCACACATGGGCTTTCACTGGGAATCGAACCCAGGACTGCTCTCCCCCTACCCCAGTGGCTAATCGGGACCGCTATTATTTTATTTAGTGATGGCATTTTCTTCAGAATAATACGTCTACAGCGATAATTTTAACATTCGTCAGAAAATCTACAGCAGAGGAGATTTGTTTAGTATGATTTTTATTTCCGAATAAAAGTATTTTACTTTAAGTCCTGAAGAATTACTTCTGATACTCTAACGTTGCCCTCCTGAAAAAGGTAAAGTTGTATACTCCAGTAGTTATCATTTAACCTGCCGTTATCCATACTGTACTCTCTCTCTCTCTCTATACTGTTGCAGCCAAGAAACCCAGAGGTCCCCGGTGCGAATCTTGGTAAAGCATAGATGTTTGTGTTTGTTGTTAGATATAACTGTCGAATTTTTCATTCGCATTCAGCCTGGCCCGTCTGTTATTATTATCATAATCATGGAGGGAAGGAAAACATTATTGCAAAAGTTACTGGTGTGAATGAAAGTGTTAACTATTTAATTTAAAACTTCTCCCTTTGCAATACTCATGGTTTTGAACTATTTTAACTTTTTCTTATAACCATCTCGGTGTCTCATATGCATCTCTTTTATATATAGCTACATTTGTTTGGTTACAACTATTCATTGCATTGCATTAATTCTTCGTTTAAGCTTGTTAAGTATATTATAATGACTTCTTCTTCACGATTGCTCATCCAAAGAAAATAATTTTTGCAATCTATGAAGTTGAATGAGTTATAAACAAATTAAAACGCGAAAGTCGGAATTATTTAGAACAATAAAATCTTTTTTCGTAATATGGGACAAGCAAATACTATAGCTCCCGCATAGAACTACTCACACATTCTATTCAATTCAGGCACAGCTATTACGATGTCTGCAGCAAATAACAGGTCAACTGTCATGAAGAAATACTTCTCTTAAATAAACAAAATTCACCAAAGAAATAAAACTGAACATCCTTAGGCAGAAATCATTTTCAGCGCTTCGTGCACCAATAATTAGGTAAATAAACGAAGTCGACGAAAAACACAAGCAGGAACGAAGGGGCTTTAAACGCACTCTTTCAAAGATGCTCGGCTGATTGAGATAAAGTAAGGGCAGAAGTGGACAAGTCCAGTTGTAGACCGTTGCAAACCAACCATCTTGCCTTGGGCTTGCATTTGGCGAAGCCGCATGCAAGTAGCGGAGTCTGCGGGAGTATTTTTGGCTCACGGATGGGACGGCAAAGGGAAGTGTAGATGGAGGTGGGAGCGTGTTAGGGAGGAGGTTGAGTAGTCGGGCCTCTGGGGCAACTGTCCAATTAAGCATCGCACAGTCGAGCCATTAAGACCAGTCACGTTGGTGAACGTAATTGGGAGATGCCGAGAAGGGGTTTAGGAAGGGGGAGAAGAATTGTAAGTTACACAGGGCGGGGTTTGGAGGAGAGGAGGGTTTATAGCAAAGAAAAGCGGAGTTACGGATGGAAGTAGGATTAGAGTGATATAATACGATGTTTCTCGGACGCTTCGTAATATTTGCCTCGACTTTTTGCCCGCAGGATAAAGGCGGCGTTTGGCGAAACCGTAATACGATTTCCGCTAATGTGGACTTTTTGCGATGGAGATTTTATTATATGTGAGCGGAGAATAAAACACCGCTGTACACATAGTGAATGAGATGGGCGTGAATTTCTTCCAAACTACGTTTCATATTGGTATCGTTTAATACCTATAGTGTATTATGTGTACCTATGATGGTAGGCTTACCATACATACTGTTCTTACTGGGATTGTCCGGGTTTGAAGGTATGATAGCGTTTATAATATTCAATTCAGGAAAAATTAACGCAAAATTAAAAAAAAGAAAAAAAAATCAAAATATTAAAAAATTTTAATTAAAGGAAACATGGGGTATTCATAGGCATATAAAAGAAAAATTGATGAAAAACTTTAAAGATTGCGGGATTATGCTCTCAATACCTTAGTTCAAATCCCAGTACCTCTTTCTTTCTATCTGTAATGATAAAGGTATAGGTTTAAGAAGAGTTTAAAGCCTCTATTTCGCCCTAAATAAAGACGTATTATTATTATATAGATATGACTGAGAAACACTTAAAATTTGGTCGAATCAAAGTTTCACCTATCTTCAAACTTACTTTCAGTTTACATAAACTTTTCTCTCGGCTTCTTGCTACCAAGAAATGGTAATCTAGGGGTCACTTTACGGTTAAAACGAAATAGATTCGCAAACGTGAATCTTTGGTCTAATCGAAAGCGCTTCAGGGAAAAGAATTTAAGATGATCTTTCAATAAGATAACGGTTATTTTGAGAAGAAGGGGAAACTTTTTCCATTGGAGGGTCGCATCAGGGAATCGAACCGTGATTCTGGTTTCGGAATCCCGTTCCAGTTTTCGCTTCTTTTCTACGAGAAAACGAAATTTCGGTTTAGTTCCGGTTCTTTTTCTTCTGCCCAAGTTGAACCGGATCGAAGCTTTTTTTTCTCCGACATTTGCAGCGTTATATTCTTCTAAAAGTTTGTTAGGTTATTTCTTTCTTTTTTCGAATACACTACTACTATACTACATTGCATTACATTTTAGATCAAGCTTAGTTATGCTTCTAAGTCGTAGTCAAATATGTTTAGTAAAACCACCTTCGATTACATTAAGTAAAATGCATACTGTTGTGAACCCAAAATCAGAACGGAATAATAAAGATTTACGATTTCGGCTCGGGTTCAAAAACTTCATCTTTTTCGGTTCGGGTTCGGTTTCTTATTGTCAAAAAATAAAATTATTCCGGTTTCGGTTTTTGGTTCTTTTCCAATTCGATGCCCGGGGCCGCATATGCAATTAGGTGGCCGTAAATCATCAGGCTGGGACTTACTATGAGTTGCGTCTGTCTTATATTCAGATGGTCAGACATCAAAGTTTCATAAAGGGAAACGAATTCATCGCTAGGGAGAACATTTTAAATTTGAACTCCACTCGGTCTGAAAATAAGGCTGAGAAACAAAATAACTGAAATAGGTGAGTTTGGTCGTAAATGCGAAGAAAAGAGAATAATGATCGCTCAGAAGGTTGCAGGTTACTTAATTCTCTCGAGCTTAGACGAGTGAGTTTGACGCAACTTCAGAGTCTGTTAATTATGTTAACTTATTAATATGAAAAATTGATTTAACCGTGAAAGCAACGCGTACACTTCGAAAAAGCGGAAAAATCGAAATCGTTTGGTTTTGCGCTTACATCTCGCGAAAATCGTATATAAGTGAAATAACGTCCAGCAAGATTTTCCTTAACTCGTTTTCCCTGCGCACGAAACGCGTCCTAATAGCATCATATAATTCTTTTTACATTTAATGTGAATTTTATGTTTCTTAATCCTATCTTTTAGGGAATTTTTCGGTGCGTAAAGATCGGTTTCATTCCGTTCTTGATTGTTACCCGCACATCTGCTTCATTTTGAATTCGTGTCAACAGCCTAATTAGGTCCCGATGGAAAAAAGAGCGGCAAAGGGAGAGGAAAATATAAACGGACGAGAAAAGATGAATGCCACAGCGGAAAACTTCCGCGTAATGAGACGAATAATTTGGTGGCGTAATTTAAGTGACGGTCGAGCGTTTAATGGGGAGCGGTCGATATTGTCGCGATAATTGGATTCCGAAATAAGGAAAATATGCAAATTTTTTGCTGAAATTGATCTCCTGAATGTATTGGCAGGTTCTCATAACGAAGAAGATGCAAAAACGACGATTTCAGAGTTAAAATTCGGAGCTAAATTGTGGGGAAATTACTGTTTCCAGAAAGGAAAGGGAAATTTATCTTTTCCGTGGATAGAAACGAAAGGTTCCAAGGTTTTTGCTTGTACTCTTGATACTCTGGAATTTAAAACGTACACGAAATGTTACAGAGTAATGCAGGATAGAGAACCTCTGTAAGCTAAGGGGCTGATATTGGGAGACTAAGAAAATTAACTTATATTTATATAATGTATAATAATTACATAAATTTATATTATTACTTATATAAAACTAAATTTTCGGATTCAAAGGTCAAATCGAACATTTTAAAATACACGATGTAAATGTACGATTAATTGAGCATACGCAATGAAAAGTACGTATATTTGAGTATCAAGCATCATATGTATTTAATTTGATAGAAATTAAATCATCTTATAATATATCCTTTTAAGGAAAAGGGTGAAAGGTAACTTTGCTCATTAATGTATGCGCTTTGGAATATTCTCAAGGAGAAACGGATGTGAAAAAAGTCTGACAGGACCGGGATTTGAATCCGGATCTTCCTCTGTTCTGGTACGGTAGCTCAATTGGCTAGAGCAATCACCCGTAAAGTGGAAGATCGGGGTTCAAGCCCCGGTCCTAAATTTTTCATGTCCGTTTCCTTGGGAATATTATGTCCTTTTTGTCAGTCACGCTAATGGAGATGTTAGTTTTCTATCAGGATAAAGAAGTGTTCCCGTATTCGAATCCTAGCATATACATGCATGTTCAATCGCGTTAAATTTTCAAGCGCCGTTCAAACTCGGTCTCAAAGATATATTTGTTATCATAAGAGATGAGAATCCTGATTTACTGATAATTTCAATAATTGAAATTGAATGAAAAGTATCGGTTTCTAATATTTTTGGTGTAATGTTAATCACAAATTATATACTTCGTCTCGTTAATAATAATGTATAGAGAATAGTTAAATTGAAAGAAATCGAGTAAACCTAAACTATGTTTATTAATGATGTTGTTAAGGATAATTTTGCACTAGATAATACGTTGTGGGATTTATAAACACGAACCAAGTTCGAATTGCACAAAGAATAACGAAAAAAAGAACACTTATACCTTGGCCATAATATTTCATTCCACTTTCATGGTTTTCCACGGCCATGCTCGTACACGTGTTCTTTTCGTCATTCTTTATGATGGAGACCTGCCACAAAGTCGAGGTCTAATAATTAGATTCTTCTAATAGCATCCAATGGCAGACAATTCTTCCGGAAATCTCCATTTGTGATCTGACGGCATATTTGACGTCGCGAATCTCCACTATAACGACCGCATTTGACAGTCTCCAATCGATCCGAATTAGGGCTCGGATTGAAATGATCGAAATAGAATTCCAAGATGCTGACAGTGAAAACTAATTAACGTAAGCCGTCTTCGGGAGAAAAGAAACTCCGCGATCAAAAGAATGCTAGCCAACGGATTAGTGGCTTGGAGACGCGGAATAAATGATATCTCCAATTAACGAGCTGCGATCGGAAAGTCGCCCTCTCACGCGGCCTTGGAAGGATTGACGGTCGATTTTCCGGAATTGACGTGGAAACGGGATCATCAAAGCGGAATCGTGATTACGAGGATCGGACCGAGGAGAAAGATGCGATCGTAATGAGGCATTTTCGTTAGAAAGATGATAAACACACTCATAATCCATTCGTCAGAGCAAAAATTATCTAGATTTCTCGCGTGGAAAAATAAGCGAATTAGAAATCGCCCTTTCATTGGGATAAAACAACCCGTAAATGATATCCGATTTCCTTAATCAAATTTTAAATCTCAGTGTCCATGCCTAACATCTCTATTTTAGGAGTATATTTCTTAATCAGGGTGCGAATAGAATTTGGAAATTACAATTTCTTCGGTAATATCGCATTACTTCAATATCATGTTCTAGTTTCACTCTGGCACCGTGGTGGCGAACCTGTGGCACGCGAGAGGATTTTATTAGCACTCGCAACTCTGACTGTAACATCCTTCATATGCAATTTTAACTTATAAAAAGAAGGACAACTGTAAATATATGTGGATTCATTATCATATGTAATGATATCATTAGTAATGATAATTAACGATTTTTTACGCCAGTTACAGTATCTTAATTTCATCGTTCACATAATAAAATAGATAATATCAGAATATCTCTCTGTTTCGGCAGAATTTTGGCACTGAAGTCTTTTATCTTAGTTTGAAGCATACAAGTAGACGCGATCATAATATTACGATTGCGGAATGTGAATTAAACGAAAGCAGTCGTATTAATTTAAACTCCGATGTTTTCAATACCGCCATTTAAACTAACACATATTCCTTCTTTTTTCTAACCAGGATATGATATTGAGATAATGCTTGAAGGAATGAAGTTTGTGAAACTCGTGCTTAAATATTCTAGAATCCATTATTAATTCTCTACGGGTTAACGTGAATTTGTTGAATATATGGGAGGTGATGGAAAGAAGAACGTTAAATGTTCTAAGGAACTCAGAAATAGCCAGTACTCACGTCGTTAACACGACTGCCGAATTGGAAACCAACATTAAATTCGTCACTGCAGAATTTATATATAAAATGAACCGATCAAATACATTTAGGTAGGGAAATACTGAATTATGCATTTCCCTTATGTTTCCATGATCCCTTTCATTTGGTTTCGTATTAACGGCATATTTAATTAAAAATAATTTTCGCTTATGTTTCTAAAATAGATCTCTTTAAAAACAGAATTAATAATAGTTATCCTTCATCTACGACTCTTATATCATTTAGCATCGTAGCAGTATTTGATAATTTTTTTATTTTCCTTTGAACGTACTTACTCGAGCAGATTTTATTTTCCTCCGATCATAAATAAAGAGAAATAGACACGAAGACAGGAATGGAAGAATACTTAGTAATTTCCACAACAGATTCTTATTCGAATAAATTCGCCAACGTGTTGTCATCTTCGGGTCTTCAAATCTTTAGGACCTGAAAATGTCAACCCGTTAACGAAACTAGTTGACTAGAAATCAGCTATGGGAATTCTAAAGTTTTCTTTCTTTCAATATGTGGTTTGAGTTCCATGAAGTCACGCTTGGAAATATTAATTTTATTTTATAGTGAAGACAAACCTTTTTAGAAAACTTATTCTTTCTACGAACATCTACGATAGAAATGAAAAAAGGAAGTAGGATCATAGCTCGGTTGTTACACCCTCATTCAGACTCTCGTAGGCTGCAATGGGTGATCTCTGTAGATGAAAATGAACGGTGAGAGGCTTGATTGGATACAGAGTGGCACTCGATTATCTGCAATCTCCTACTTTTGAATCTTCCGCCTTCAAAATGCGTAGCGAATCAAAGGAAAGAAATAGCGAAAGGTTAGGAAGCTACGAACCGAAAATAAATCAATATAGAAGAGAAATTGGCACCGCTGAAGACATATACAGTAAAAGAGAAACTCATAAGACTGAAAAATGGATGAAAAGAGAAAGACAACTGATCTTCCTGTTTAGTTAAAGAAGGAAGGAGGAAGAAGCGATGGAAAGAGAAGAGGAAGAAAGGCAAAGAGGAGAAAGACGGTTGCTTATTAGCTGTGTGAACGGCCTCTCCGGCAAAGAGTATAACCGATAACGAGGGTGGTCATTAAATGGAGGGAAAAAAGAGTTGAGGAGGAGAAGAGGAGGGATTAGAGAGAAGAGAGGGTGAAGGTTAAAGATGGGTGAAAGTGTGTGGAGGAATAATTGAGGAAAGAAGTGGGTGAAACGGCTCGCATTGAGAAGGAAGTGTGGGGGTTGAGTGATTCTGGTGGGGAATGGGTGATTAAGGATTTGAGTGGTAATGAAAGGGGTGGAATGATTCAAAGGGGGGAAAGGTGAAAAAAACAGCGATGAAAGTGCGCAGACGAAAACAAACGAATAATTAAGGCCGTTACATTTTGATTTTTTCGAGGGTTTCGGAGACGGTGGCGGTGGACGGCGATTGGATGGAAATGCGGATTCGAGCGCGTGTCTCGATAATTCCGCAGCGGGAAAATAAAATTCAATTATCGCCGGAATTCTTAATTTTGTTGCCGGAATGAGAATTTCACCTGGGCCACCGATTCTATCAGATGAGAAAGAGAGGGGAATACGTGCGGGTGGGATGGGTGTTTAGCTTCCGTTTTCATTTGTGCCGAAATTAAAAACGGGTGATCTCCTCCCTTTCAATGGTTGCTTCGGTACTTCAATCGAAGTATACATACAGAGAGGCTGTAGTTAGATGCGATGGTTATGGCAGGAGAGTATCCAGGATTTGTTTCTGGGTGGGAATCAGTGGCATGGAATAAACAAAATTGTCTACATTCCCGGGGAAGGATATCACCTGTCCCAAATATAATAATGATAGAATCATATTCATAATAAATAATAGTAAAATAATAAATATACTTATGAAACGACACACAACAGCATGTGCAGGACAGGTAATTGTCATACTTAGTTACAATTATACAATTATAGGTAATTACAAATCTGCATTACATTTAACTACAATTACGACATGCTACATTTCATTACCATCCTAGCAAATTTACATTTCAATTACAGTACTTTATTACAGTTAAAAGAAATTTTATTAAATTTGTTATAGTTTTACATACTTTATATTGTAATCAAATTAAAATTTTTCTCATAAATAAATTAATCCACAATTTAATGTTTTGCCAGTAGATATTTTCTGTTACATACATGTATATAAAAGATATATTGACATATATTCTCTGGGAGTCACCTGTGACGTATGTAACTGTAATATTTAAGAAATTATAATTTACCTCCCACAAAATGATTTTTTTAAACTCATTTTAGCTCTTGGAGGGTCGCAACACCCAAACCACCCCTAGCTACGCTACTTGTTATATATATTATGAATCGATTTAAAAACATCATATTTTCTTTACCATAATTCCATCATTAGAATTTTTACGATACGTTGGTTATTTCCTCACCACAAAGTAAAAAAAAATATTCTGATTGAAAACCTGAATTTCTATTGTCTAAGTCGAACGTGTTATCCACATAGCTTTCTTGAGGCATATTTTCATATTATTTTGATCACTAAGTATTATTACGGATAAACAACTATGTGGAATACGTTTCTTTCATAAGAAATAAGTTTCAGTGTTGATTTAATGACAAACTATTCAACGGATTCCATTCAGAATTATTGAAATAAAGTAATCAGGAAAATATTTTAGTAATACTTTAGTACCTTTCGTATATTAGAAGTGTTATTAAATAAGATGACATAAATTAAGTTACATACTACTATACAGATTTTCTAGACAGTATTAGAATGTACGCTCGGAGAAACAGATGTGAAATAAGTCTGACAGGATTGAAACTCGAACCCGAGTCTTTGAATGCAAACTAAGAATCGTAATTTTATTCGTCCGATCGAAGAAATCCCAATAAAGGCAGCATTGTATGAGGGCATTTGCAGTCAATCCTTCAGAATAGGGCGATCAAAAATTTGAGTTGTTTATTCATTGGCTAGCAACAAACTCACAGAAGAGAAAGAAAACTTGATAATTTCTCCACACTTTTTATTTGACGTTCGGTTTTGCTAAAGGTTTTAGCATCATCAGTGCCTGATACTAAAACCTTTAGCGAAACCGGTCGCCAAATAAAAAACGTGCGGAAAAATTAAGAAGTTTTCTTTCTCTTCTGTGATACGGCTTTCCACGAAGTAACGCCTAAGAGTATTATTTTTATTAGTAAAAAACTATTAAAAAGACACGTACTATCAATCACTTTATTTTAGGGCTTAATTATGTGTTATTACTTAATTCAGAAATCTTTTATTAATTACGCAGCGTAGTTTTTTCGCGGAAGAAAGGGACTTCGGGGACAATGCCCATCGCTAATACCCAAGGATCCTCGTGAAAGAGTCCATTAATTTTTCTGAATTCCGCCATTCTTTTCTTTTGAATCGGAGGCAGAGAAAGAATAATAAAACCGATATTATTCACTCCGTGTAAATTTTCGCCTCCAAATCCATCCCTCCTTTTGTCACCGGGAGAAACAAAGTCTTTCGCCTCCTTTCCACGGATGTCGTTATTTTATCCCACTCCTCCATTCTACCACTGAAAAAGAAATAATTTCTTCCCCGTATTACATCGCAGATTTCTTTTTTCCCCTCTTTTCTCTGCGACGTTGTTTGCTCTTCATTAAGTTAACGACCTTTTCTCTCTCTCCCTTAAAAACTTCAATTCTCCCTCTCACACACAACCTTTCTCTCTCTCGGCTACGCTCTTGCTTAATTGTTGCTTTCTTTTATCCTCTCTGTCATCTTTTCCCGCGGGGAGAAAACTTTCCTTTTGTGCCCATAAAAATATGCGAGTCTCAAGGATGAATTATTCCTCGAGAAGTTTTTATTTTATTTCCGCCCGTCTGTTGTTATTAACGGTTGTCCGATCGCCACGGTTTATATTTTTGCGCGTTAATAATTTCTTCGGAGGATGTCCTCCGAAAGTTCTGAGAAGAAAGGAGAAAGATATTTTTTTAATTGGTCGCGATTCTAAAAATCTCGTTTCTCTCCGCCTTTGTCTTTAATGATCCGGAGTCCTTCATACTGCTAATGCGATTTTTCTCTTAAAATATACGTCCGTTATTCTCTCTCGAGGAGATATTTGAGTAATACCTGGACTAATTTGGGAGTAAATGGACTCGGATGATTAATGATACGCTGGAAAAAGGCGAAGAAGATATCAAATAAATATATGCACGATTAAGATTTATGCGGATGTTTTTACTCAAGAATAAATATTTACATACTATAAGAAAAAAGTATTTTTAATTTACACTTTAAACCACAAAAATTATTATTTTATAGTATATAAAGTATAATAAAAATTCTTTTTTCATACAATATATTATGGATTATCAATTTATGAACGCCTCCATTATCCAACGTTCATATATTTGGAAACATGAGTTGCGTTCCTTGGCTCGTTATCACCGTATTAGAAGTCATAGAGTGATTGAATTCAGCGCCGGAGGGTCCAAAAGTTAAACGATTTCTATCGACAAATCACTAAATGAGCTAGCGTAACCGGTTATGTTATGAAATAATTGAAATGAAGTCGTTCGTCATTTATATGGCTATATTCATACTCGATAAAACTAGTCAAAATGTGTTTCTGTATTTATACATCTACTGTAAACCTTTCTTTTTTCAGATATCGAAACTGGATTTTTTTTCTAATAAATGATTATCAGTAAGAAATTTGAAGAATTAAGAACTGAAGTTTTAACTATTGAACACAGAATTCTCGTCTATAGATGTATGTAGCAGTGGCACAGTATACCGTCCCCAGTACTGCAGGCATATTTTCGTTCTTTCAACTGTCTCGGACCTTCTCCCCATTGGTATATCTTGGCTGCTCTCCTGGGATATATTTACTATCCGCCCATATGCGCCTATATACTGGAGATCACCTCGGATAAATTGTATTACATCTGATGAAAGGGGATCAGAGTCTAATTCTTACTTGAACTCACCCATCTCACCTTATCACTTCTTAAACCCCGGTTACATATTCTGGTGGGAGAATAATATCTCCATTTATTTCCAATGAACATCTTCACTGACTTACTTTTGATTTAAAGTTAACCATTACCGAAATCTTGCTTCACATTTCGATCATCTTCCCACACTTTCCAATCCGAAGCCCAACTTAAATCTCACGCTTCGAATTCTCTAACCAATCATAGTTTTAGTGATTCCTTCGTCCATTTTCGATCCCCTCTTTTCTCTCATTCCAATTCCAATCCTCATCCCTTTCGATCCCTAATCCCCCTCGCCCATAATCCCCACTCCATCAGCCGCTAAAATCCCCTCTCCAATCTCCGAAAGCGAAACTCCCGCCCGAAAACACCTTTCCAACCTCATCTCCTCCAACTGTTCCCCGCCCCTCCAATCCCCATAATTTCCCACCCTTTAACCCATTCCTTTTCCACCCCATCATTCGCTTAATTACGCCAGCCTTTCATTTCCTTGCGGATGAAATGGACCGCTTTTCCGCGCGTGGGCGCCGTGCGGAGGCGAAAGAAAAAAAAAAAACTGCCGGGAAGCGAATAAGAGGCGAAAAAGTGGTAAGATCGAGGTGCTAGTTTCTCGCATTCACCTGTCTTCCTATTTTCGCCGAGTAAATTTGCATTGAAATTCCGCAGAAACGAATGAAGTGTGGTGTTTTGAAGGGGTCGAATTCGAGATAATCAAAATGGGAAAAAATTGTAGAAACCGTCGGTACGAAGATTATGGCGCTAATGGGAATGGAAGGGGCTAAGAGGGTTAGAAGTCTCACGAGGTCGCTTCCGTTGAAATATTTTTGGATTTGGATGACGGCTTACGGTGCCATTGGTAATTATAACTATCGGAAATGCAGGTCACAATTAAAACGCATAAACATAAATCACTTATAAGTGATATTACTTAATCTACATATAACCATCCACTACAACTTTACCCTAATCCTATTTTCGGTGTTACTTATAAATAAAGCTGTTGGAACAAAGGAAATCATGCCGATTGATGAATTTAGTTGGTTTTCAATATGCTGATATTATCGTGACTTTTTAGGCTAAATTATATATTCTAAAGTTGTTCCCCTTTTCTATTTTTCTGTCGTTTTCAAGACCAGAGTATATTAATAGCTTGTATATCTCAGTTTAGAACATGAGAGTGCGTGAAACTACGAATTTTGATTTAAATACCCACGAACTTCTTAAGAAATAAACTATCTCGAAGGTCTACAGAAGAACTATTTTAATGGAGGTCACAGTTGTCAAAATATACCTATGCAGATATATCACGCCATTCAACTTATTTTTACATACATTTTTATTTCTTTTATTCGTTTGAAACGACAGAAAATCCAACGGATCTACGAACATATGGCTGCGTGATTCACCAACATATACATAAGTATATGTGCATTGATATATTTACAAAGAATTTTTCATAAATAAAATTTTTTTCTTTAAAATTTGCAATAACTTATAATATATCCACCTGCAAGCTAGGCGCTTGTAAAGGAGTAGTAGAAGTTGATTGAAATTAATTTTCAACCCAGAATTTTATATCGAATTAATAATTTGACATTCTCATTAACAAAGGAAGACGCTCGCAAGATAGGAAAATTGGCTAGATAAAATAAAAATTGTATATTGCGTACCAGTTATCGCTGGAGATGATTAGAAAGGTAGAATCTGAAGAATTTCCATAAGGGTTTTGCGCTTACAAAACTCCGCCGAAGTACGTCCTGCTGTATTCCGTCACATCCCCTGAAGCCCATCAGCTTCACCTCATCGAAGCTCCACTATTGTCTAGTACCTTCCCACACCCATATTTGCATGCGTTTCAAGTTTTTTACCTCATATGTTCACGCTTTATCTCCATCCCACAGAATGCCCGATTTATTTTTCAAGACACCTTTTTATTCCCATTCTGCCGGTCGCTCTTTCATTTTCGTGGTCGTCCAGCGAGGACGCCTCTCTAAAGGCTCCTCTATTAGCTCCCTCTTAGTCCACATTTAAAAATAAAGTCCTTTCATATCGGTTGATCGGTCCGAAGCCGTTCATTTTTTCCCACGGCCGATGCTTTCATTTTCCGCCGCTGATGAAAAGTGCCGACGTTGCGCTCTCCGTCGATTTATATTTTGAGTTTGTTCCGAATTTAGGTCAAAAACGTAAAGAGACGCTATGAGTATCTTTTTTTTCGCAAACTTCCAAATATTTACGGAGTGGGAACTGGAGACTATTTTCTTCATGTATATCCATAATCTGTTCCTTTCGATAGATTATATTTACGCTGCATTTGTTATTATATTCTAAGAGTTGAGCTGCGGAGGGTATCGAAGTTCGTAAAGTGCATCAGATTTATATTGATTGGTTTTTAATCAGACCACTCCCTTCGTAGCAGAAAGAGGTTGGTAAATGACATAACAAGACATGACATAACATGATGGTTGGTAAATAAACTAGTACAGATATTGATGGATATTTTATTCAGACTATAGATAACTGAATCCTTAGCTAAGATGGAATACGGGAAGTGTTTTGAAGAATAGAAGTCAAATGAGAAATAACCGTACCCGAAGACATGCGAGGGGGAAAAAACTGAGGTGTGATATTTGTGTTTATACCACCGGAAGAGGGATGGAATTTTCTAATTCGTCACATTTATCAAGAAAAAAAAGAGGTACTTTTAAATTTGGGAAACGTTTCTTCAGTAGCTATTTTTCGATAAAATTTTGTACACTTAATGTCATATTAGGAATCTACAAATACTCAAGCATAAATGACCTGTTACCTGTAGATGCAGAGGCATTCAAAAGTATAAGAAAAATATAAGAATATTATATTTTAGTTGCATAGTATATATTTATGCGTGTTTAGCAGAGGCACTTGGCTAATAGATTCTATTTTGTGCTTGGGGCGATAATGGTTAAGAGGCTACCTGATTAACTTCTATTGCTTTACCGCTAGATGGCAATTGACGCCTAATTCGCACCACCGAAAGGCTCAGGGAAATACATCGGACACACTCAATTCCCAGCGATAATTAGCGAGGCAATCTTTCATTAAATTAACCACTCTTATCTCCACTTAAACATATTTCGAGCCGGACGAAGACCCATGCGTTATCCTCACACCTATATATAAGCCCTCACTCCCGCATGCGGAATCGCCAGCATAAAAAAGCACATTACGGAGCATTAGCGCTTTTACGATGCTCTTAGCGCCACGTCATTACTTTTTTGTTTTAATCGGTCCGGATATTCGCGCCATCTTTCTCGAAAAGTCATCGGCGCGGCAGTTTGGCGCAGATGCCACGCGATTCCGTAGGCAAAAAAAATCGAGGTCGCAAATTGCTTCGGGAAAAAATGACACGCGGGAATGCGCATCCGTTGCGAGCGATAAATAAAAACGAAACGGAACAAAAGTGGAGGTTCAATTACCGAAATGGAAAAGGCTTTGAGGTGAGATTGGGCGATGGAGGGAGAGATGTGGGGAAAAATGTAAATGCGGCTTTGATAAAAAATTCGAATTCAGGCCGGCTTTTGCGGCTTTTTTATTCCCGAAGATTGCACAAAAACGAACCCGTGTTGACGTATTAAGGGAGGCGATGGAATACTTGTACCTACTATAGTCATCCTTGCGCAATAACCGAAACCTGCTAATGCAAAACACGAAAGCGGAATTTGGCGTGAAATGAAAAGCTCTTTCAATTCTTATCAAAAATACACGTAAAGAATGTTAAAGATATGTTCTGTAGCGTAAAGTAACATTATTTATAAGTGAAAGAGATATTCCGCTGATAAAAGCCGGAAAAATAAATGATTAGAATGTAATTATATGCTCTGAAACTAACTTGCAAAAGCTTTCCTCTTGAATATTTTAATAGGATCACAATTTTACTAAATCCTCTTCCTTCAACGAATATAGACTAAAAATTCATTTAAAAATATCTTGAAATTTATTTATAAAGTATTGTTGAAAGTGCTTTCGACAGCTGAGGTAATTCCGCACGTTGGCCCACGCCGAGAATTGAACCCGAGACGTTTCACTCTTGAAATTTTTAAGTATTAATTTTATTGGTACCTCGTCAGCCAAGGTCAATGGTAATCTCAATTATCTGAGAATGATTTCAGAGCAAAATTACAAATAATATTAGTAATAATAGTAATTAAGGAAGTATTTATGATTCATAATCTCCTTAATTTAATGATGCGTTCACAGGATTTTCTGTCACGATTGTGCCTTCTTGATGATAATTTTTTCTTCATGAAAGCCTGTGATCTGATAGGTAATATATTTTCATAATTTAAAAATCACAGGTGTCTCTGCAGCTGTGACTTCTATATACTGGTTGACATAAAATACAGCGATGAGGGTGCAGTTGACTCCCCTTTATATACAGAGGAACATTTTAACAAAAAATATAGAATGAATCTGTTACTTTTGATTTATCGAAATGACTATAAAGTATTCCTTTTATTTGCATTAATTTTTATCGCACTCCAAATATGGGAGTCAAAAGGATGAAAGAAAATTGAAATGTTTCTTTCATAATTGGGAAAAACAAGAGGGCAAGTTAAGGTGCATTGAAATAAAATATTTTCTTTGCATTAAGATGTATACTCAACGTACGAAGCAGAGAATTTAAAAACGAAATTTCGAGTACTAGTATTTTAAGCCTTAATATTTGTGAATATGTTATCCCGAATTGCTTGAAGAGCTATTTTCTTTGTTACTGAAAGGAAACTCGGGCCCTAACTATATACGAATCACAAACATCAATAAAATGCAACTTAATTCGCATTGTAGTTGCCTACATGCTTGACCAAGAATTTAATTGTAAGCTCAAGAAATATACTAATATGAACGTGAGAAAATAAACTAGGATTCCGAAAGTTGGGACGATATGGGATTCGCGAGTAAGGTAGGCTTTTCTAAGATCCGAACTTGCTTTTCTCGATAACACATTGGCCTATTTGGAGGGTTAGGGAAGAATTTGGCGGAACAGGGACTCGAACCTGAGACTCCCAATTTCCAGCTGGTTGCTCTCTCCATTGAGCTATCAGACCAGAACAAGTACGAAAGTACAAGTACCTCGTAGAAATGCCGTTCGGGAGACAGTAGGCAATGTAGCGTTCGTCCAACTAAGCGGCATCGTTCACAGCCACCTCATAGGTTTTCTCAAATGCTACGTTTTCCCACATATATTTTCCTAGGAGCACGCCTTCAGGTGCAAAGTCGCCTCTAACCCTTTTCCTCATGTAAATCAATATTAGCAATAATAACTATAATATTCATTTTACGATCTATATTAGTTATAATAATAATATTAAAACTCAATCAGCATATTCGATAGTTTCCATTTACGTATATAATTTGTTGCCCTACCGTTTATTCTCATTTTTGAATGTTGTACCTCCTCTTATTATTCGAATGAAATTGTGGATGAATGTGTTCGCTCAATATATTAATAAAGTCATCAGTATCTCCCCATTTCCAATTTGGTACGACCACTTAATCTGCCCTATTCTCTTCATCCACATCTCCAAAATGTCTTAGTGGGCAAATGCGGTGTGAGGTAAAAAGAAAAGAGGGAGAAAGCGAGAAAGCACGGCATTGATGATGTGCTTGAGAGAGAGAGAGAGCGGGTGGATGCAAAGCGATGGGAGAAATGCAGAGGGAAGCATTAACCGGACCCGTCGGAATGAATACCGAATGCTTTTTGGGCGGCGTTGAAAACCGCGCTCGCGGGGGAACTTAATGTGACTCGGTTTGTGTGCGAGGAGCCATTGAATTTTTTCCGCGGGGTGGGAAGAGAAGAAAAGGCGGGGGAACCCGCTTTACTTTATGCAACTCTGCGAGTTACGTAATGCAGAGGAGCGGTGACGCTCCGCTCCTAATTAAGGTAGTCTGTTAGGAGGGGAATATGTTGAGGAGAGCAATCTGACTCGATGTTCGTGATGCCTCTAATTAATTTCGGTGCAGACCTGCTCTCGTGGCCATGTTGGGATTATGGAACCTTTTGGTATCCGCGGTTGCATGCCATGGAAATGGAGCTTTCTCCACTCTTTTTAACATCCGCATGAATTTTTCTCTCTCGCGCGCTCTCCACTTAATAAAAGAGACTTTTATCGGTGCCTTTTCAGCCAATCCTCGGATACGCTGCGCGATCGCCAACTTATCCTCTACACCCGAAATTCTGGTCGCGATACTCGTTTTTTCATTCGAATTCCTTTCGGGAAGGCTATCAGTTTTATGGGCTGAATGCGAGCTCATATGACCCACTTAATTCTTTATTTACATTTACCTCGGAGAAATTAGTGCGCACATATGTGTGCCGTCACCGCTGCGTACTCCGAGATTTTGTGGATTTTTTTTCGTCCCGGAGTGAGAAAGTGCTCGTTAAAATTCCCCCTAAAAGAGAGGATTTTTGGCTGGGATAATTTTTGCAGTTGCGTCTGCTTAGCGTTAGTTGGAAAACCTATAAATTTGGTAATTACTTGTAGAATGAGACACTTGGTAGTCGAGTGCCGACTTCGTTGATTGATACCTTATGAAATTTACTCGCAGCTATTTTCTATGGTGATTTTGATAAACGTGTTATAAATCGCGAAATTAATTACAAATGAATAAAGAAGGCGGTAGTAATTATATTCAGCAATCGAAATTAAGCCTAAAATAATAATAAATAACCTAATTTAAGATTGTTTCAAGACCTATATTTTGTTCCACATCTGAAACTCAAAGAAGCTCCTATAAGCCTGCCAAAAAATCTCAGGCATTTACGTTGTATTAGGTACCGCACAACATATCTAACGTAATTAGCTTCGATAAACAGAAAAATACATGTCACACTGCTTTCGAGGGAACGTTGAATTTGCCCTACGAGCAATAAATGTAATTCCGGAAGAAAATAAACATGTTGATACCGTAAGGTTGACCTTAAAATCTCGATTTTTAAAAAAGATGATTTCGCTTAGCTTTTCACTCTCTTCCCCAGGAGTATCAGCGATTTAGATTGTTCAGTAACGGGATATTTTAAATACATAACTTAAACGAAAATATAAGTTTAATAAATTGTTTACCAGTCGTTAAATCACTAAGCTCGTAAAGTTACGAAACGGTACCAGCGGTTAAAATTGGTTCAGTAGGAAAAAAAATATAATGAATGAGATTTGTGGTTTAAAGTTTTTGATGAAGGACTAATTTTTAAACCTTGCTGCTTAAATGTTGAAAATAGTATTGTGTCATCACAAATATATCTTCTTTATGACTTCATTTACGTAAATGATAAGCTCCCTCGAATGAATTGCTTCGTATTAGTAACTCTTTACTATTGCTATTGAATTTTATGTAGTGCTTCCACAAAAAGCTGATTTTAGCAACGGAAGACCATAAAAACAGGAAAATGTCATATTTCCACTAAAAACTGTATTACCGAATGGAAAGAGTGAATCCAAACCATTTATTCGCCCGCACGTTATTTCATAACGGCATTATAATATTGCAATTTCTTCAACTCAGAATCAAAAAAGAAGAATTCATTCGAGAGATAGCCATATATTTCCGTTAAATGAAAGTGGCCACTTCCACACACAAAACGCAATATCATATGAATGCTCATACAAACACACCGAACGGAATAACCCCGAGTTCCAGGAGAGACCGCAAGACATTTTTCGCTAAGACGTCTAAAGCACTCAGGAGTGACACAAAGGCCCCTTCGATGCTGTTCTTTCTTCTATTTTATCCCTCCTCGTTCATTCACTTGCAATGGAAATGCCCAGCCAATTCTTCTTGTGAACCAAGCGGAACACACTATCCCTCCAGCGCGCGTCTCTCTCATTCATTTATGGCTCCATTCAACTCTTCAACATCACTGGAATTTTCCAACCCTTACCAATCTGAGACACTCATAACTCGGAGTGTTAGGAAATTACGATCGCGAATAAAAAAATCAGTAAATTGCTTATTAATTAAAAGGTTTATGGCAATTAGAAAGTGGAGAGAGAATGGAAACATTTGTACTACTATCAATTGAGGTGAATGTGATTGCTGACATTGTTTTCTACAAATATCATATAAAATCGTTTCACTGTACTATTTTTAATAATATAACCAGAAGATTCAGTTAAAAACTCAACTCAAAAATGTAAACATATCCAAAATACCTTTTTACACATTCTGGAATTACGAACAAGAATCACCAAAACATGGTACCAAATGAATAAATCCTTGACCTAAACACTCAACCCGAGCCAGATGCCTCCTAATCCGTGGTCGTCAATAAAAAACAGAACATAAGTGTGTTTAATAGTAAACCATGGATAAGACTGTAAGACTAACAGTCATGAACAGAAGTCTCCAGAAGAAGAAGAAAAAGAAGGAGAAGAAGCTGAAAGTGAATTTTATTCGTTTTCGTCGTCTGATATTGTTTTTTTCCAACGTTAAGAGCTTATAAGGGTTTAATAGATTTCTTATACATTTCAAATACATAGAACATTATACTGAGAGGAATTAAATTAGCCACTTCTAATGAGAAAAACTTTTCAGTCGTTATTACAGTAGAAAAATTTATCTCTAGTGATGGCACCTAGCCACAAAGTCAAAGCCCTAGCTCTGTATTATGATGCATTAGGACTAAAATTTCTTAAATGGAAAATATTAGCACGAACAAATAACCAGGGGTTGCTCGAAAGAATGGCTTACCTAAAAAATAAACCATCAAACTTGGATGCGCCTTCTGCATGCATTTATTTGAATTAAAACTTGGTTCTGGAATTAAAAGCCAAACGATTTTGCATTAATTAATAATCATTATCATTCGTAAACATGTCTATGTATGATATGCAAATAATTACGTCTACTGGGGTATAGGAAATGACTAGCAACTAGTCGAGGTTTCGTTTGTCATTTAGTTGACTACAAGTGAAGAACGTGGAGTTGAAATTTCGATCGAACTCCAGAGACGTAAACGTGCGAGGGACAAAGTTTTCACGAAACAGGCGATGCGTTACAGTTCTTCGCTGGTACTTCCATTTTCCATTATCCGCCCCATATTTTCATCTCTTTCCCATATTCTTCCATTTTCATTCAATCTTGTAATGCTTTCATTCCTCAGCATCCCACTTTCCATTCTACTTTCCAATCCACTTCGCAAAAAGGGAGAGAAACCCACCTTTTCCTTTATTTCCCCATCCTCCATCCGAGCTCTGCTAAGTGCTTTTTCTGTCTACGAAAAAGGAGTCGGCGTGACTGAGTGAGCGAGGCCCCCTACTATACGTAATCCAAACTTCTGTCGAAATGGGAGAGAGACAGACTGATAGAGTGAGCCCAGAAGAAAGAGAGCGCGTGCGGGCCAAGTTTTCGAGAGTGAAGTTCTTCGAAAGCGAGATTTCTCTCACATTTTTCGATAGATTTTTCGAAATCGATATCTTATGGAAGGTGAATCGTATTGAATTCGTATTGAGCGCTGCCATAAGTAGCTAGAGATAGCGGGAATTATTCTAAGGGGCCCTTAAACTGAGAAAATACAGTAACAAAAATAACTGTGAGATGTATGGCTTCCGTGACGCAGTAGAGGTAATGCATGGGAGCATGTACCTCAGTTAAAAATTAAAATAGATGAGATTAGCTGAGCGCATTCTCTTGCAATTAAAAATTACTACAATATCTATCTATGCTACACTCGGATAATCCTGCAACAGGAAGTATTTATGAGATTTTCGGGCCTCCAGATAGCCAAGTTGGTTACATGTTCGACTTCGGTGAAAGCCCGCGCGAAATGTCTTCAGCAGCCAAAACGCTCTTAAAAATTACTACTACTATAAGATTTTCAGTAGCAGAAAATTAATTTAAAATGCCTCTTTCAATTAAAATGTATTAAAATCTCTATCAATGCTGCTTTCGGATAAGAAATTCAGAAACAGTAAGTATCAACAAGATTTTCCGAATTTGAGTAACAGAAGAATTAGTCTAAACAATTCCTCCTCAATCTGTTCAGGGAAACTTCTCAAAACCACACCTAACATTCTTCTCCGATTTAGGTTTCACGTTAGAGTCTAAGGTGATACCTGTACAGGATCCTGCATTCCTCGAAGTGGTTGCAGCAAAATCTTCTGTAGATACCAAATGTACTGAAAAACATTTCTATAGTATCACGGTTGATGTTGTAAATATCAGTGATGTTATTGACGAATTAGATGTATTGAAATTTCTGCAACAGAAAAAACCAAAATAATAAAATTAAAAAATCTTCTATTATGTGCATAAATCTAGATTTTCGAACGAAGTTTCGGAGTCTAGTTAAGTTAAATGACTGAAGGAAAATCACGCATTGGAATGCACTCAAATCTTGTTTGCATGAGGTCATGTATTAAGAATTGTACTTATCGAGACAACCTCCATTACCCGCTTCTGAGAGATGGCAGTTTTATCTGGGATTTTCAAATAAAATTGGATTTTGCTTTCGAATAATAAGCGAATTTTTGAAAAACATCTCAATTTAATAACACGTTATTTTTTGTAAAAGAAATGGAATAATACTGATACATTTAACCAGAAAACACGAATTACATAACTATGTACAGTGAAGAGGCAATAAGATGAACTAGGGGTACCCCTAGTAACATATTAGTATTCTTCTGTTGCTAGATGACTATTCCACTCGGTCGTTTAATGATAATAGAATGAAAGACGAGATCATCTGCTTATAAACTTGGATTCTTATGTCGATGTAGACAGCATCGGACGCCACCAAATTTGCATCGTAACGCCTACATCTACAGCTGTACCCAGTGACCCGCTTTTCGGTGTGTGGCAGGGGATGCATGCAACATATGTCTATTTCTCTTATCGGTCACAGTGGCGTATCGTTCGAGGAAAATAAAGTTTTGAAGCGACAAGCGAGCACCTATTTAAAATTAGTATGTCCAAGTATGTCCTCGTGGAACTCAATAAACATCTTAAAAGAAAGAACACAATCCGAAGATGTCAGCCCGTAGACGAAACTAGTCAAAAACATCTGCAGCGGAAATCATAAATGGTTCTTTCTTTGAAGATGAGCACCTATTTCCTTGATTTTTCTATCAGTATCACACCGGCAAATGTAACAGGGACGGGCATAATGTCAGCAACGACTTTCAAGATCGCACTATCCCTGAATTAATTGAGCTGATTAAGCCTTGGTTTAAATCTTTCTTCTAACAATTTTCATTCTACTTCTTAAGCATCCGGACAACTCATTCAGATACGTCGTAACAATTATTAAGACTATCCATTTACCATCACTAACTGCTCAAATCCATAAACTTGTTTTATAATAATCAAGGTTATTCTTAGCAGTTTATTAACATTAGCTTTCCCTTAATCTCAGTAAAATCGCCAACGCGGTATGTGATTGCAAACTGTGTCACATCATTACTTATTACGGATTCCGCAAGACTCGCCCTAACATCGGCATGAATAGGGGTAAAAGTTTCCCTTTTTATTTCTCTCCAAAGGAGATGCTGAAAGGATACGAGATTCCCCTTTTTTTAGAGATACTTAACTCTCTTTCTCATCTCGTGGAAGTGAGTCTTTCACGGGGAAATGGGGAGAGAGAAGCTGCGAGAAGAGAGTCTAGAGAATGCCAAAGAGTTTACAAAAGGATATCGGAGGTGTCAAAGGTGAGGAGACAAAAGGGAGACTGGAAAAGGGGACGGAGGCATGCTTGTTGAGTAATGTCTTAAAGGGGAAGAAAGAAAGTTTTTTTCTTTGCGAAGTAAAAGGAGCTCTTAAGGAAGGGGTAATGCTGCGCAAGGAAGGGGAAACGAGGCGGAAGGGTTCGGAGATGGCGCACTCGGAGCAGTCTGAGATGTCGAGCAAAATGAGAGTGAAGAGGGTTTACGGTATTGGGCGGCGGTGTCGCGCCGGGGAGAATGGGGATGTTACGAGCGGGAAGGGGAAAGTAAATCGGAGAAAATGCGGGGGAATGCGCGAAATGGGGAGGAAAGCGAGGGGATTAGGAAAACCCGGCGATTGGCGCGAGAAGACGTGATTTGACGCCATACTGCTGCTAAGGGTGAATTGGCGAAAATTAAAAGAGCGAGGGCACCAACTGAATACAGATTCTACATTACAGATGATTGTCACTTGAAATGTTAAGACGATTGAGAGGCGCTTTCAGTGGAGTAAACACAAGTTTAGGCACATAAAATCCTTAAATAGTGAGCTCCCAATCATCCGTGAGCGGATTATCCGCGGACAACTTATTATTCTTAGCCGATAATTCCATGGTCGTCTTAAAGAAATTTGAACATGGAGTAAACAAAAATTTAGGCTATTACATTCCATAAATAGTGAACTCCCGATTATTCGTGAGCGGGTTATCCGTACAAAATGTTCTACAAATCGTTTACATTCCGTGGTCTTTAAAATAATTAAGGAAACGGCATTTTCACTCAAATATGTAGATGCAGCTAATTGCAGCAAGTTGCTAATTGTAAGTAAATTGCAGCTGTATATGAAGCAGTGGGAAAGCGACTACAGTAAGATTGTCGCACAAAAAAGATCCGCGGTCGGGTGAAGAAAACTCTTCATTCGCGTAAAGAATGGCTGCTTAAGACAACCGGTTTAAGCAACTATTTCTATATTTTACCTCATATTCTAACTTTTTAACTTTATATTCTATATATATCGGATCGGCAGAAGTAGAGGGGTTGGATAGGGGAGTCGCATAATACCTATTATCTTCCCCAAATATCACTCTTTCTAATAAAAATTCTTAGTTAAACATGGTAGTTTTTGAAAGGCATGGCAATGTACGATATGATGTGCCTAGCATCATGACTGAACATTACACGTGTTAACTAGAATACACAGTCGAATGTAATGCACGTGGTAACAAGTACGCGCAGAAACATGAACATGATGCAGGTCTATGAAATCAAATAGCTCAAAGAAGAAATAACCATGCACTGAATGCAAAGAGAGTTATTAACTGTTACGTATCCACCGAAGAAACGATCGATGATAAGGCATAAGCCTTGGAAAGAATTCATTTGTGCTAATCATCGTCATGAGTTCTTATTTCCTTGAATGAGTTTTCGCCCAATTGAGTGTAAATTGTCATCCAGACTGGTTGAAATTCGTTTACAGAGGTTATTTTATTAGTATGGAAATCAGTTTAATAACGACAAGAAAGTTGGGTAAATTTTGTTTTAAAAATAATTTAGGCGTCAATAATCCGCAGAAAGTTTCTGGAAATACGTGAATAATTTGGGTACGGTAGGGTTAGCATGGCAGGTATTCCGTTGGAATCCGCAGAATCTCACTATGGTAGGACAAATTTGTATACTCAATCAAGTCCGATAGATGGAATTTGCTGGTCAATACCCAAACATTCTCGAATCGTACAATAGATTATAGCTCTAAATAGTGGGGGAAAATACTCGGCAAAAAAAATCGTAGCGGCAAATACTCAATGCGCTGGAAATATCTAAAGATATAACAAAACGGATCTAAAACTTAATTTTACATACGGTAGAAAAGTCACAGCTAGATTTTACATAATTGCCTTCATCGTGCATTATTTATCCGTATCTGATCAATATTTATAATTCATAATTTTAATTATATATATCATCATCATCATCATCAGCCATTTTCAATCCGACGTTTCAATCCGACGTCGGATGTATCCTCTCCAAGCACTTTCCAATTCTCTCTATTCTGAGCTTCTCGTTGCCATGTTACCCCTAAATACTGAATGATGTCTCTGTTCCATCGGTCCCTTGGTCTTCTTCTTGGTCTCTTCACATCTCTTGGTATCCAGTTCAGAACTGCTGATGTCCATCGGTTGTCGTTTCTTCTCGCAACATGGCCTGCCCACATCCATTTCAGTGATCTTACCTTATCTATGATGTCTGTCACTCCTGTTATCTTCCTAACCCAGGTGTTGCGTTTCCTGTCTCTTCTTGTGATTCCAAGCATACATCGTTCCATACTTCTTTGTGTAGTCTGAAGTCGCTGGGTTATTGCTGCGTTTAACACCCATGTTTCACTTCCATATGTCAATACTGGTAGAATGCATTGGTTGAAGACCTTTCTCTTCAAGACCATTGGCATTTTCGACTTCAGAATATGGGTGTTTCTTCCGAAGGCACTCCATCCTAGTTTCATTCTTCGATTCACTTCATTAATCCTGTTTTTCTCTCCTGTCGTCTCCTAGTTGTCCTAGGTAAGTGTACTCTGAACAAACAATAATTGAAATTATATATATAATATTTATTATTTTGACGACCGATTACTTTGGTATTTCCCCATTACTAGTATATCGCTCGTATACATTTTCTTCTATCTCCTATACATTGCAGATATCCTATTCCCTATTGTAGTGTCTATTTTTAAATATATATAAGTAACGTGTACGTAAGGGTTTCAATGGTATTGAATCGAGGAGAGGGAGTTAGGAATAACGTTGTATTATTAAATTATTCCTTAATTCCTTTCCGTGCTGTTTCCTTTCGCGGAGATACTTCTGTACACGTGCTTTACGTAATGAATGTCTCATGAGGACCGTGGCGGTAAAGAGTGCCGCCGATCCATTTGTCAACAATGCTTTTCTAAAATGGGAGTGAGACAGCTCTGCTCTTGCCGAATTTGCTCCGAGGAATCCACCAGGAAAGTGAAAGTGAGTTCTACAACTAGTTCCAGTGTATGACTTTTTCACTTCCTTTCAATCGTTGGGTACTCAATCGAGATTAGCTGCTAGCAGGGACGATACTTTCAATTTCTTCCTCTGGAAATCGGATGGAAGAATTTTCCCGGGGCAACACGAAAATCGTCGTAAAGACTGCCTTCCTTCCTCTTCGGAGGCGTATCCGAACTCGGTAGTCAGTATCACGACGCGTAGAGAACGGATAGAGATTATTCTTTGGCGTCGGAAATCCGAAATAAAACTATCGAAGCGAAGCGCGGGGAAGTGGCACTTTTTTGGCGGGAAGAGAGAGAGAGAGAGGCATGACGGGAAGGGAAAATGACGAGCAGGAATGGCGGAAGAGCGGGAAGTGGATGCGTGGTTCTTTTTTTTTATTCCCATTTCCAGATGAAGGACTTCTTGCCATTTCGCGTTCCTCTCCACTTATTTTTTCCACCCAAACCGATGCGACGTTTCTGGAGAATGTTGATCTTTTTTCATCCTGCTTTTGCCACAAACGTACAAACTCGATTATTTTAAGTGCTTTTTATGTGCTCTCGGAGATGCGTTTTGGTGAGAAGAATTTATGACGTTCATAATAATTGGATGGATTCCGCTTCTTGAGGGCTGCTTTGGAATATCGCGGGAATTTCGGACATTTTTATCGCTGCGGTAAAACAGTCGATGGGAGGAACATGCGAAAGCAATTGCGCACATCTCGAAAAACGAGCCTCAATTTCATGGTTTGCACCGTAAATCGCTGCATGTATGTATTTATACATTATGCCGTTACGTTTCTTGAGGGTCTTACAAAAGTTTTTTGGGAATAGGAAGTTCGTGCACGTGCATGAAGTGAAGTATTGGAAACAACGTTACACGGTGAGACATCTTGCCGGTTATGGCTTTCACAGAGGAATGTATAGCTCAGTTTCAGAATGAGGTCATAGTTAACATTAAAAAAATTGTAAATAGAGTTCATTTTGCCTTTTAAGGTCTAATTTTCATAATATTGAATATTAGTACAAACTAGTACCAAATAGTGGTATTGTTAAAAGTGCTTCGATAACTAAAGTAATTTCGCACATGCGGACCCCCACCTGGAATCAAACCCGGGACCACTTCCACCAAAGACGGACGCGCAGCCCACCTGGCTATTTGGGAGCCCAATTAGCAATTCTAGTTCGTTAACACGGTGCAGGACTTCATGATTTTACAAATGCTATAAAGGATAGTAATAATTTTAACTATTATGTAAACTTCTCACTAAAAATATACATGGAGGTGAAAAATGGCGACGTGACAAACATCTATTCTCAGAAGAAATTGAACCCCAAACCAAACCGAACTCATTCCCTTACTTGGGATATCAACATTTGCCTCCCTCGTATATCCTCTGTGTATCCTTGTTTATCAAGCAAACGCCTAAACCAGCAACTCTAGAACACCTTTTCCTTATCCTATAAATAAACTCCTGGGGTCGGCTGCTCGTTTTTTCCTGTCGATTGCGTGGAATAGTAATAGGACCTTCCTATTCAAATATATTGTTCTACGACGAAATTATCCTATTACAAATCAGGTAGAAAAATGATCAGATTCTAAAAGAATGAAAATATCTGAATAAGTAAGATAATTCATTCAAGGTCGACATTCTTTCTAATCTGATTGCTAGACGGCTAAAAATTGCCGACCGTTATCTACCGTATACACGCATATTTTTATAGCACCCACGAATCTAAGTGAAAATGGTGCTTGAAACCAACATGAAGTAGGAGTTTTGCCAGGTCTCATGAATATAAAATAATCTTAGCAACTATATAATTCTATTTATATTATTATAACATATAAGAGAAAATGTGAATAATTATTAAGCTTGAACGAAGGCGATTGATGGAATTTGCAATTTACCATTAAAAAAGGAGAATCTAATTTGCAATGCCCTTCAAGTTCGACTGCGTCGGGATCTCGAAACGTAGATCTTAGAATCACACGCTTTTATCGTTCAGAGTCCAGAAATTACCTGATTATTCTTGAAAGCACTCGCCCGATTTCTGTTTCAATCCATTAGGCATTCTCACCGTTTCTCGCGTTTTACGCCGGCGATATAGGCGACGGAACAGAAGGCGAATGAAGGTTTTGTGGGACATCTTTCAGTCGATGTTTAGAGGAGTTTCGCTTCTTTGGAGGGATTCGAAGGGAATTGAAGAGGAAGGAATTGCTATGGAAAGGAGAGGTTTTAGAGTTTTCCTCCCATTTCCAGATCTCTTTCTTTCATCGATTACTTTTAAAGGCCCTGTTCTTCCAAACCACTTTTCTTTTCACCTTTGAAGTGTGGCATCCTCTCAGATGACGAAGCATACGAATCTCATAGCACGCTTCAACGAACTTCTGAGAAACTCCGTAGTTTTATATTTATACTTAATATTTTTATTACAAGAAAATTGTTGAACAATCCATTCAAAAACTTAAGTACGTATGTATCCGAAAGAAACATTGTAACAAATTCCGTTAATATTAGGTGATTGAAATACGTTTTTATAAGGTTTGATTGCTATCAGTACTATCTGCTCCTGAATAACGTTCTCTATTAATTTAATTAAATACTATGTGATCAGGTAATTATTTCATAAAGCAAATATTTCTTTTATATTCAACATATAAGAACTTCATTAAAAATTTACCGCAATAAGTAATCTCCCAATCTACGAAACGAAGCACTATGGCCAAAATGTTTGTGAAACTACTCTGGGGAAGTCCATCGATGACTTAAGTGACTTCATATCCTATATGTAAGGCAAAGAAACGCTTCATAAACGTAGCCAACTTTGCCAAAGGATGCCAAATGCATAATAGTTCTTCTGGTCGGATGCTAACTACCCCACCACTTCAATTAATGAGTAAAATTTGTGGCTCAATAGACCAAAACAATTTAGAAGATACTATCCTTCCTTCCCGTAAATTAATATAATCAGTACAGGAAGAGAGTAATTTCTCCCAATTCATTTAGCTAATATCCTATTTAAATGAAGTTTTTGTGAAGAATTTCTATTGATGACGATATATCACCGAAAAGGGTGGTTACCTAATTTAATTTTAGGAAGACTAAATATTTTACCTTCCATCGGAATGGATAATTTTATCATGTAGTCAAGGTCTTAATGGCATTTTGAATCTTTTTCTTACGTTATTCCTTGTCGTTAACTTTCGAATAATAACATCTAATTCCTCGAGTATATTCTCGAGAAGAAGACGCGGTTAGAATTTCAACTGAGGCGTTTGATCAACTAAAAGAGATAAAAAAGAAGGGAGTTAGTAGAGCTGTAGCGACGAAAGAGAATGGGAAGCTAATAGAGCAGGATAGAAAGATGGAGGTAAAATCGATAGATAAAATGTGAGTAGAGAGGAGTGTGGAAAAGAGTGGTTTTCGTAAGCGGAAGTAAAATGGGCGAGAGAAGTGGCTGATGGGTAAAATAAAAGAGTGCAGAAATGGGAGGGGTGCGGTGAGAATGTGTATTTTTTCCTCCGAGTGTCGTCGGATCGGATGGGGAGGAGATGCAAATGACCGCAAGCGGATCGAAAAGATGGAAGGGGACTTGTTCGGATGAGTAAAAAAGGCTTTGTGATTGCAAGGAGTGTTGAGGTTTGTGATCCTGAATTTATAGAGAGCGGCGGATAACCGGTAGAGTGACGACGTTGTAACGGCAGCTACTGTTAAGTAGGAAAATTGGAACGTATGAGGATGAAAAAGTGAAAGAATTCTGTGGCTCGTACGAATATAAAGTTCGACTTAAAACTTCAAACTAGTTTTCATTCCTATTTTCCGATGGTAGTGCACTTTACAACCAGCAGCACCTTTGATGTAATCGTGTAGCAAGGTATGCTTTATCTTCTTTTGATCTAATGTACCCTGATATGGATTTCGTGAAACAACCAATCGTGCATTAAAGTTTATGTGGACTTTGCAGCAGAATTTCTTATTTCATTAGTATTTGGTAAAACAATTCGAAAGATGATATTCAAAGATTTTGGGTAAAGGCTATTGAAGTTTGACTTGTATCATTCATCATGAAAGGAGGATTAACTCCGATAACCCATCTTGATATTTTAGATTTGAAATCACACACAGTAATCAATTCATAATTCACGAAGTTTAAAGCAAAAAATCAGCCAAATAGCCTGGAGTTAACAAGCAACATAAGTTTATCGTTAGTCATAAAGAAAAAGAAGATACTGAAGTCAAAATAAGTAGATATAACCAAAAAAAATAAAATTTAATTTGATTGCATGCTTATTTATTTAAATAATGTCTTGTTTAAACACGTTTTTGCGATTCTTTCTGAAAAAAATATTCTATAAGATGTTTCAAATTAGCTTCCTTGACAAAATAAAGTTTGTTTTATCATGTTATTTTCCTTTTCTCGATCGAGTGCCTGCTAGGTGGCGGGCTATGATGAAAATAAAGAAGACAATTGACAGACAAAAGGGGTAGAATTTCTTAAGGAAGGAACAGTTTCAACTAACCCTTTCCTTGGTCGAACCCGTAAATTCCACTGGTCGCCATTTTCTCCTTAAACAGATACCTCCGCTGTTTTCTCTCCTTTCCCTCGAGTAACCCCTCCACACGTGAGATTCTTATTTTGACTCATCGCACCGAGGCTCGCGATTCTATCTTACTCGAATCCTTTGGGTAATCCCACAGCATATCCGTTGACGAAGCGGAAGACAAAATAAACCCGCTCTCCGTCGGAGTTATCTTTTGAGTGAAATAAGTGCCGTAAGAGTTCCCTCGCCATTATAAATCAACTCTTTTGCGCGTAGTTTGCGCTTGTGTAGTTACTTGTGATTTAGAGTGAGGTACTAGATAAAAGGAAGTTCGAAAATAATTGTGTAGGCTCTAAGGAAACTGCTCTTTCCATATTTTCTGTGCGAAATGGCTCTGCGATGAACAAGATGATTATGTTTTCCTTGAACGAGTGACGATACTGCTAGAAAGAGATTATTCAATCTATGTATCGGAGTGAGGATAAAAGAATAAATGTATACGTCGAAAATAATTTTTTTTAGATTCGATAACTTTTTAAATACGATAAACCTGATAAAATTTCTTAGTAAAGGGTAAGGGAAAGGATAAGTTATTTACTTTGCACATTGAAGTGTGCGCCTTAAAACCTTAGGATAAACGGAATTGAAAAATAGCGACATGATTGGTACTGGAACCCAGGTCTCCCACTTTGCTTCATGGTATGCGGCATGGTAGTTCAGTGGGGAGAATACCTGCCTAGAAAGTGTGAGACCTGGGTTCGAGTCCCAGTCATGTCACCATTTTTAACATCTGTTTATCGTTGGGTTGGTAAATTGTAGTTCAGTTTTGCTCATCCATTTTTTTGGTTTCACATTAACTTAAATATTGATAATATTAATATTAACTCAAAAATATCTGATTTTTTAAAAATGAGAAATATTTCTAAAACACTAAATCTGAACCATTTGCGGTACATATGACTTATTTTCTTCGACCTTATCCTATTCTTACCTCTTGCAATTACTTTGCTTCTTATAAATAGTTATATAAGGAAAAATATAAACATGCTGTAATCTAATCTAAGGCTATCCTGGGAATGGCGTCGTGGTACCTCTGACCGCGAGTTTAGAAATATTTTAACCCACTAGAAATTTTGATGAATGACAATTAAGAAATTTGTTCGTACAATTTTGACCGTAGCAGAAACACGGCAATTACTTTTTAAAGCCATAAAAGATTTCCATACAGGAGTGAAATAAAGTTGATAGAAAGGATTACTTTTAAGGAATATTTGCTTATTTACTGCTTATATTAGCTATTTAATTCACATGCCTTACGAAAAAATCTATTAACTCTTAAATACACTCTTTTTCCAACCATTTAAGAGAAATTCAGACTGAAATTTGAGCCCCGTTAAAAACCAGCAAAACTTTCGACGCCTAACAACTTTCGTTTTCGCTTAAACTAACCCAGCGGCGCGACTCGAATTTTCTACTCCTTTGAGTAGGGTTTTAGATTAACTGAAGGAAATAGATTAAAGAGTCTGTGGTAAATCGCACTGAGATTACTTATCGAGTGAAGAATGTCCGAGGCGATGAGTGAGAGCAGCTGAGATTGGAAGCACCAAAATAATAATCCTTTTTCATCTTTCGGGACGAGGGGTTTAACTTTGTAGGAAGATGAAGGAAGGTCCCTTTGAATTGATATTTCAGGAGACGTTTCTGAACTGCCGACTTAAGATGTAAAACGCGCCCGTGACGAACATGGTGAGAAGAAATAGAAGATTGGAAGCAGGAAACAAAAATTTACGAGAGTGAAAAGTGATAAACACCCTGCTTTGGTGATCCCAAGTTAAGTAAGCCGCTGAGGTATCTGTTAGCGGTGAGGACTTCCTCTGAGGAGTCCTTTCCAAAGAGGGAATCTTGCCAATGAGGAGGGATTTTATTTAGGAAACTCAAAGTGGAAATATTCCCATGAGAAATGGGAGAGAGGAAAAGATGAGGAGAAAAAATAGAAATCAGAGGTTGAAGAAGAAATGAGGAAAAGGTAAATGAAGATAAGAAAGCGGCTGGAAAAAATATGACAGCGAGAAGTAAATGAACCTCCGTTTCAGATAAAACCAAATTAAATAAAAGAAAGCATTAGTACTACATACACTGCCTTGCCCTTGCCGTTAAGAGTGAGATATAATAGACGAAGAAAATGCTTAGCCAAAGAAGAATGATCACAAAAGGTAAGATGTATTAGTAAATCCATCTTACCTTTTGTGTAACATTTTTCTTTGTGTCATGTCTGCAATCTCCAATCCAATAGAATTGATTGGAGATTGGCAACAATTTGACATAAGAATGAAAACGATAATTTTCTTGGTGAAGCAAATCTTTACGATAAAGATTTGCTTCACCAAGAACGATAAACGTTCGAAAGATGACCACTGTAAGATTATAACTTTCAATATGAACCAAAAAATAATTTTAGAATATCAAAAATAAATGCCAATGGAGATGAAATCGAAATAAATTATTTCCTTCCTTTTGACATTCCAAATTATCACATGAATATTATATAGAGCGAAAGATTGAAAATCTTTTAATAAATTTGTTACGTGAAAAAACTGATTTTCTTGTTGTATTATCAGAGGAAATCCATTTAAGAAAAATATAATTCTGGATGTTTCCTCGTTAAGATATAGAAAATGAAAGATGCTCAATAGCACCACAGCCCCCTGGTTTCTATTTTTAGTTCACTAACTATAATGCTATGAGTACTGTGTTAGAGTGGTTTAGGTAAAGAAAGAATCGTTAGGCAGACTTCATTAGCATTCAAACTTCTGAGAATTCTGTAATAAGAGAGAAGGTTGTTCAGATTCGGGTTTTGGAAAAGTAGAACGGTACAAGAGAGAGATAAAGTATGGAAAGAAAAGCAAGCGATAAGGTGGAAGAGGGAAATTGAAAGAAGGGAAGCCAGTGGGAGTGGTGCAAAGTGGAAAAGGTGAGTAGGCGGGAGTTTAAAAAAGGGATTAAAGTAAGCGTAGAGAGGTAGGATCAAGGATAGAGTGGTGTAGGGGGAGGCAGGTCGAGAAAGTGTTTTAAGTGAAATGGTTCGAATCCGTCTTTTAAAACTCCTCCTCCTCCGCCATTGCTACAGCTCACTACCCGCGGAAAGGCTCTTTTATATACTACAAATTCCACTTTACCTCATCCATGATACACTCCAAATTCAACTCACTCGATGTACTTCGGCTGATTAAAGCAACGAGATTTATTGAGTTTCAGCGACTACTCATGAATCCAGCCTTGTGTATTAACGAAAATAGCTTTAACCTCTGAGCTGCAAACATAGTAACTTTGTGTTTGAAAATGCCTTCAATTTTTTCCTCGAATGTACTGATGGAATTATGTACATGAACTACGCAGCAATTTTTTCATCCCACATGCAAATTGAGTGATAATAATTCCTTCGCTGGCCTCGGTTGCGGAGTGGTTAGCGTTCCTACCCCGGGGTTCCGGGTTCAATTACCGGAAAATCAGATTTCGCTGGTTAGGGGACGGTTATGATATTTCGTCAAATAATAGTATCTATTAAAATGGATGTAATATGTGTTATCTTCCTTTTCCATTAAAGAAGTTATTATCATTATCATTTACTGAATGGAAAATAATTTTGTTCAGGCTCTAACCCCTAAATCCCTTATCATTTCTAAATGTTTCCTCCCTGACTTATATTAAGAAAGACAGCTTTATTAACAGGTATTAATAAAAAGATATCTTGTTTTCTGTTGCGTTACCTGAATACTTAATGTAAAGAATATGAGCACTTCCAATCAGAATTAATTTACTCATCACTTACCCAATAAGATAATATAATGTAAATTGTAAAATATAAAATTTGCTGGATTTCAATCTCATAAGGTATATTTTTAAAAGCTAAAGTGAAGGAAATTTAAAACTTATTCCTACCCTTTCTAAGCATTCATTCGACTCTTCGTTCAATTACGATAAGAAGAGTAATAAAGGAAATCAAAGAGGCCATACTTGCCCTATTTTGATCTATTTAAAACTAAATCCTAGCATAACCTTCACTCTCTTAGGTATACTGACACCGATTAAAATCATGTACGATATAGATACATGAACATTTTATCGAGGAGTGTAAATTTTGCTTTTTAAATTAAATAAACGACGTAGCCAATATTCTAGCACAAGGCGGCTGTACTGAAATGCTACCGATATCCGAATTTACTTCTCAATAGTACTCATCCCTTTTCCTGATAATCTCATGTCTCGTTCCGCCAGTTTGACTCCTCTTCCCTTCCTTTCCAAATAACCCTCTCAGCTAGAGTATTATTTCACCAATGCAAGAAAGCCAAAGTACGCGATCAAAGGATACATTAAGACTTAGAAATCTTCCTCGTTTTTATTACCTTCTGCCAAATGGAAGCGATAAATCTTTCGTTGAGAGCAGCCAAATATTCGCGACTTGCCCCTCGCGATTTATTTTTACAGACCTCACTCCAAAGGAGAAGGCGGAGATTAGAAGAAATGTGAGACGAGCTCAAGTGAGCTACGATTCTTCACGTAAGGAATAAATTATGTTCTACAGATTTAATTTAAGCTCAGTCGTCTGTTTATTAATTTTTCTTAAGGATTAGGGAAAGGTGTTAAACATAGCACGAAGGAGCCCTAGGGTTGAAACCAAAGTTTCTTAACACCTGTTATTTCTTGGGTTTAACTTTTCGTAATTAGACTCAGAAAAATTTCCTCTCATTTGTAAAATATAGATGCTCGTGGTTACTGTCTTGATTAAGTTAGTAATACGAAAGCTAGTCAGTTGAAAGCTACCAAACTTTCCTTCCTGTTGGAGGGACTACGTTTATTTGACGAAATGCAATGCAGAACGATACATAAATAATTTGAAACTTGACCTATGGAATAATTTTGTCATCAAAGCATCTAATAATAATATGAATTCTATATATATACAATTACTTTATTTACAGTTCATTATTCTTCAATATCTGTAATATCTTATATACGATAATTACAAACTTATTTTTATGTTACTGAATTTTTGTGAACTATGAGCAGTTTTGACCACGTATAATTTCACTGGGTCTCCAACTTGCCTACATTTCAGATTAACTTTTTTCGATGTTAGTGGCAACGAATGCTTGATACTGGAAAAATACTCTCTTGTAATACTTGCTTCTAAGAAAGACAATAACTTAAAATGTGGTTAATTATCGTACATGCTTGTGTCTACGCCTACTCATGGAATGTGCCCCCATTCTCAGTTAACACCTGGTACTTTGGAATATGTAAACATCAATATCGTTCTACCGAATGCCAACACCTCGCTCAGTGAAAGGTGCGATGTGATATTAAGATTAGGTGACGCGTACAAAATAATATTTTCATAAGGAGAATTCCAGAATAATTGTTTAAATGACTGAAATGATTATTGTTTGTTTTGATGGCGAAATTCTCGTTGCTTCGAATAGGATACACTTTAGTTGAGGAACCTTTTTCGCTCTCGGCAATATCACCCAGCGAATTTCAACCTCAAGCACAAGGAATTTTTCCGTGTATTCTCCTAAAAACAAATACTTCTCCATTGTTCCACAAAAACCTTATCTGAAAAAAGAGCTATAGGTATGGCAAGGTAAAGAAACCTTACAGTTTTCATATTAATCTGGGGCTTTTCATCGTTTGAATCACTGGGGCAAACCTTAATAATGGCCAATAAAATCGACCGAAAGAAACAAGCACTCTCTGCTGGCATAAGTAATTTCCTGCGCGGTATTTCAGAGTTCTTTGAAAGCCTTCTCGGATAACAAGGAAAATCAATCCGCGAACAATGTTAACACTTAACCGACGCCGGAGCCTTTCATGGCAGCGAGAAAATAAACCTTTTGTTGGCAACGGATAAGAATGCTTTTGATTTGCACGGCCAGTTGGAAGCAACCGTTCGATTAGAATACTTCTCGAGCACGGATGTTACAAAGAGGAACGTAAATGCGAAAGAAAACACAAAAGGGGGAATGAGGAAGAGGGAAGCGAAATGATTAAAAGAAAGAGTTTCGGAAGAAAAGGATTTCTCCATTTTCTTTTCTCGAGGTAGCGGCGGGTGGATTGACGAACGAGCACCACTCTCCGAGAGCTTTTGGAAATAAGAGTTTTAAAACACTGCGGAGTGGTTTTCTAACCTCTGAGAAAAGTGAAGATCGGGAGAAAAGATGGCGGAAGCGTGTGTTCTTTGGGGGTGAGATGTGGTGCGGCGAGCCGGTGTGCGTGTTTGTGTGGAGGTAAAGAAGTTTGTGTGCAGGGATGTAAATGGAGTGTATGGGGTTGAGTGGGATAAAGAGGAGAAGTGGAGAATGGACGAGGAAATTGGATGAGGGGAGACAAAGGGGAGGTAAAGGATACGAATAAGAGGGAGAAAAGAAACGTGGGGGAACGGGGGAAGTAAAACCGTAGAAAAAAGGGATAATAATTCGTACAAATGCCGAGCAACTTCATTATATCAAAGGGAACAAGACTTCTTGACAACGAGCTAATTGTGCTTTACTTTTGTCTACTCATAGGCGTATTATTATTATTTAACAAGAGTTTCGATGCAACAATTCTACTCCTAAATTTGCAAACTGTATATTGACGTATGGCAGGGAGTGTAAACGATTCGATATCTTTAATTACTTGACCTACAGCTCAAAGAAATAACTTTCAAAATTGTTATTGTTTTATGATGGAAAGGAGGAACATTTAGTATATAAATAAAAATATTGACAAAATTTAACCATAAATGTAACAAATAGGCTGCGAGAAGTTGGTGCTGATTAATTACCTGAGAGACGGGCTGACATTTTTGCGATAAATTAGGGTTACTCTCATTTTAATTGGTTTAAAGAAATTGCTGAAGGTGAAAATTTGGTAACTAAGGGAGAAGATTTAAGCAACACAGCAGTTCGCTATGTTTTCTTCCTTTTTACTCTCCACAAAACATTGTTGGTAGTAGTAATATTGCTAAAAGTGCATCGACAGCTTTCACCGCAATCGAACGCGTTGCCCACTTGGCTATCCGGGATCCTCATCGTTGTTAACTGCTCAAATATTAAGCTACAAATAGGCCACCAAGTAGCCACGTATATGAGTTTAGCATATAAATAATAACTAAACAATCAAATACTCTAATTAGTATAATTTAAATAAAATATTTGGTTCACGAGACTGACTTTAGATACATCAAAATAGCTAATGAGGAATATTGAAGCTTTACTTATTAAATTTANCTTATTAATGTATTTCTGCTATTAATGTTCAGTAATGGCCAAGCAAATGTTATTTAACTACAGGAAGAACTCATAACTCTTTTAAGATTTTAACTGTATATGAGTTTAGCATATAAATAATAACTAAACAATCAAATACTCTAATTAGTATAATTTAAATAAAATATTTGGTTCACGAGACTGACTTTAGATACACCAAAATATCCCCTTGAAGTAATTAAGAGCAAATGAGGAATATTGAAGCTTTACTTATTAAATTTAAAACATAAACATCTGATGAAGCATTGTTATGATATAGGCAAAGATAAACAAGGTAATTGAAATATCGAGAACCAAGGAAAGGAAACGGGCGCCACATGTATTTTTCTGAAGATTTAATCTTGGCAAGTTAAGTAGATTTCGGGCAATGGAAGAAAGGAAGATTGGATGTTTCATCAAATGAAATTGTACGATTTATCATTCTCGCAAAAAGTGGAAAATAATTAAGGAACAGAGCTCTCAGACGAGGAATATTAGGAATGTTAAATTTGAAATACGATCTTGTTATTTCGCGGACTTGAGTCAGGTGTAATTTTTGGTTCTTGTTTAATTAGAAAATTTTTCTTAATGGATATTTCTCACGCCTTTGTTATCAAGGCATTGATTTAATTATTTTATAAGGTTAAGAATTACGTCCTTACGTCCAAAGGTACTTTCGGACTGAAATTTATTATCCGTCTAATTTTTCCTCATTAAAATTTCATAACTGACTTTTATTACATTCACGATGCCAATGTCACATGTAAAATTAGAAATCTATTATAATTAAGTCGACAGAATTATTTTATTAGCATTGCTATGACTTAAAAATTCTTGGAATGAAGTAGAGTAATTGCTTTCACCTGTCGCCTTTGATAACTGACACTTCCATTTCGTAAATAATGATTCATTATAAATGAGTAGTTGAGAATTGATTAGACGATTTGCCTCATTAAAATAAATTCATCATTACCTTCTATTTTATACTTGTAAATTGTTTGTATTTCCACCAACATTTTTTAATCTCTTATATTTAATTAATGAAATGAACATTTGCACTCACCCTCCACTATCTATTCGTTGGGTGATATTCTGTTTATTGCTACAGTTTGTGGTACAAGGTCGGCAACACTCACCTGAAATGAAAAAAGAAAAATAATTGTATATCTGTAGAGATGAAAAACATTAAATGCAGAAAACTTTGATTGACTTCTTAAATTATTATATTTGTAACCTATTAATTAATTAGTAGCAAACATCACAAGACAAAGCTAGCTGAAGATACGATACTATTACCATTTTTTTAGTAAAAGCATATCCTGATTATTGTGCTAGAAGGTAACAGGTGAATAGTTTTTACCGTATCCACATCTACATATGTACCCTGCAGGCCACCTTTTGGCGTGTGGCAGGGGTTACATGCACCATGACTTTACTTCCCTAATAAGTTACTTTCGCGTATTGTTCGCGGAAATAAAAATTGTGTCTACGCCTACTCATGGAATGTGCCCCCATTCTCAGTTAACACCTGGTACTTTGGAATATGTAAACATCAAGATCGTTCTACCGAATGCCAACACCTCGCTCAGTGAAAGGTGCGATGTGATATTAAGATTAGGTGACGCGTACAAAATAATATTTTCATAAGGAGAATTCCAGAATAATTGTTTAAATGACTGAAATGATTATTGTTTGTTTTGATGGCGAAATTCTCGTTGCTTCGAATAGGATACACNCCTATATTTAAAAATTATTAAATTTCAGTATATATCTAAACTCAGACATAAATAGCTTTTGAGATCTTCCCAAAGTCAAATACTTAACAGTCTTAATGTATCCTTACGAATTCACATAAAAAGAGCGAAGGAGAAGTACAGAAAAAAGAGATAAATGTAAAAGCCTAATTTAGATACAAGAAAAGTGCCAGCAAAAGTGTTATCCATAAGGTATTTAAAGAATTAAGATATGAAAGAGACGATGAAACACGATTGAATTGGAGAAAGGAAAAAGTGGAGGAAGATAGTGGAAGGAAGAGAGGGGGCAGAAGTGTGGAATGAGGAGGAAAATGCTGAACAAGAAAAGCGAGTCCACGGTCAAGCAACATTAAGATATGGGCGGAGTAGGCGATGGAATGTGTCGTATGAGGAGATTAAAGGCGAATTAAAACGGGCATTTCTGAGGAGGAGAGGCAGTGGGCGTATTCTAGGCGGGCGAGATGGATGACGGGACAAGCGAAATCAAAAGAATGATGTAAGCTGCAGAGATTAATGGGAGACATAAATAAAATTAAATGGTTTCTCTGTTTACTCAAATCCTCGCCGTGATATATCTGCCCGAGGTGCGGGTGGGGAAGAAGTGGGACTCGCGCTTAAATGGAAGAAACATAAGTTGTAATAAATTCGTCCGAACAACAGGTCTTTTGAAGGGGTAATAATGGGCGATCGTACGGAGTTTAGGGAGAAGCGGGTTAATTTACGAGGTCCTAGAGCTCCTAAAAATGATATCAAGCGGTTCGCGTCCGGAGATATCTTAAAAAGAAGGATGAATTCTATTTCGGCCGTAGTAAATCCCAACTCTCTCGCTTTTGCGAGTTTTACTCCTGCGTGTCGAATGAGACTTTGCTGCCCCCTGGCGGGAGAAGTATGAATCCGTGAAGGGGCGCTTGATTTAAAACAGCGCGAGAGGTATTCGATATGCTAGACTTGCTCCTTAATGGCACATCAGACGTCGGAATTTCTAGGAAGTTTATCGGGCAGTGAGATATACCCCCGGTTACGTGTCCTTCCAATTTTGAAAAGCCCGTTGTTTGGGGCCTTTTAATTTTTATCGCATAACAACTTCGTAATTGAAAGTCTGTGAAGATGACATCTTACATCTATTCTTATGCCAACATTGGTATCAGTAATCACTATTAATAATCCAGTTTTAATAATAGACTTTATATCGTGAAAAATCAAACGTTAGGGAAACGTAACGGTGTCTCAAGACTTATTAATGTATTTCTGCTATTAATGTTCAGTAATGGCCAAGCAAATGTTATTTAACTACAGGAAGAACTCATAACTCTTTTAAGATTTTAACTCAATTCTCTTCTTAAACCGATCTAAAAATTTAACCATAAATGTAACAAATAGGCTGCGAGAAGTTGGTGCTGATTAATTACCTGAGAGACGGGCGGACATTTTTGCGATAAATTAGGGTTACTCTCATTTTAATTGGTATAAAAAAATTATAAAATTTGCTGGATTTCAATCTCATAAGGTATATTTTTAAAAGCTAAAGTGAAGGAAATTTAAAACTTATTCCTACCCTTTCTAAGCATTCATTCGACTCTTCGTTCAATTACGATAAGAAGAGTAATAAAGGAAATCAAAGAGGCNTATTCCTACACAAAGAAGACTTACTTTAAGAAGGACTACTTTTTCAAAGGGTTAAAATGTCAAGTTGATAATTTTCATTTCATACTTCTAAATGTCGATAATAATATGCATATGTACACTTCCCATTCTATAATACATTTTTGTAATTCTTTCTCTTCACAAAAATTACTCAAATTTACGTAGGTAGTATTTATCTAACTGAGACGATTTTAAGAATTGACAGGCAAGAATATCCATTAAATACTTTTTGCACGATCTTAAGCGCATTATATTGTATAAATCTTAGGGTTTAAAAATGAAAGAAAAAACCTTTTTCGGAGAGTTGGTCTTCCTGATCTTTGAGCCGGAGGAATAACTTCTTAGGGAAACGTTATTCCCGGAATTTAGTTAGAGTTTATGATAAAACGATTCCCGTGTTCTTTTCGAAGCCACGTCCTTCCTCCTGCATTCCGAATCTTCCTCAAATCAAAATCGCAAAAGTCAGCTCCTTCCGAGAGAGATCATTTACCTTTGTTCGAAGGATTATCTAAGAATATCTTTAGCATCAACTTGGATGTGAAAAGATATAGGAAAATTCCTCTGAAGACGCTACACTGTAATTGAGTGTTTTTTACCAGATGCAAAGCGATATTTAAATTTTTACTCATTGTGTCGCGTAATTATAAGTTATATCGAGAATTAAAAAGAAATCAATGTAACTAACTTGTGTTGAACAACAAATAGAGTGCGATAATAATTTATTCTAAATATTCTAATAATTTGTGCTACTCTATTTCAAGAGAAGAGAATTAAGTTCTCTTGAGGCCTTTAAACAATTTCGACCATTGAAAACAACGGAGAATGTGATAAGGGCTTATGAGTACGTTGCATTATTTCCGCGAACTAGAAGGGGTAGCTTATCTTGCCCTCTTGACAATTTAAAAAACATCTATCAAACGAATAACTTCGGAAATCCATACGAATGCTTTTATGTCAGATTACTCTTAAGATTAGGCATCACCTATTTCGGGTATTCCAGCTATGATCTTTTTAAGACTTCATTATATATTTTCTCTGAAAGTTGTAATTTAGCATCCATTAGATTTGAAATGATAATCGTCAATTAATTAGAGATATTTTTCAGTGCCTGCTTACCTAGATAATCAATAGTTTTTGGTATCTCTGAATTTGAGGTCAGTGGTTTTCAAAATACCACAAAATTTGCCGAAACAACATTAAGAATTAATTAATATTAAGAATTTTTTATGAATAGAAAAATGAATCAACTCTTTCTGACTAAACTGTACGTTAAGCTACTACGGTTAGTACTGTAAGTTAACTGTTTTTACATTCAGTTTCATTGTTCTTCTCCACTAATATGTAACTTCCAGCAAGCAATTTGAAATTTTAAATTACGTCTATCTTTACTAGAAAACGTCTTAATCCAAAATCAAATAAATTACATGCAGATTAAGATTAAATGTGTCGTAATATCCCTTTTGGTTCATTAACTTTCGAACAATTATAACGAATAACCGAATTGCTCCTTCATTTTAAATTATGATAACGATTTACTCTGGTATACTCGGAATACATTCTTATTATGAGCAGATATTGCCTTAAAAAAGTTTTGACCACCAAGTGAAGAAATCTTCGCTTTAATCTTATTAAAAAGTTTTGCTCCTTTTCAAACAAACGCATATTAATACGTACCCATTCAAAGGGGTTTGTCGGATACGATAAACAATGAATTATAATAAAATAAGCATATACTTCCAAAAGATGCATAAAATTTATCCTTGTCGCAATGATAGCAACGTACAGAGTAACGCGAGATAAAATATAAAGGGAAAATGGGAGAGGAAAATGTTGGAAATGAAAAGCGAAGTGGTAGTTGGAGGAAGTGGTGGCAGAAGCCTGAAAGGATAGTGGTGTGAGATGGGAATGGAGTGAGGAAGCATAAGTGTGTTTTAAAAGCCTTTCTGACATCTTGACCAAATCGGACAGTTTCAGACACGAAATAGCTTTCATTCCCCACTCTCACTTCTCATTCACCTCCTCTCCTTAATGTTTCCCTCCATCCGTTTTCCCGAAACCCCATCAAGCGGTACGGCCCAAAAGTTCTTCGCCCCTCTCCATCACCTTACTCTAACAACATCCTTTACTTTCCACTCTTCTCTTTGTCTTTCCTTATTCCATCTTACCTATATATAACTCACTCCTTTCTCTTCATACATCTAACACACTATTCCACTAACTTTTCTTCTTATTACATTAATGCTTTTAGGACGCGATTAATATTTTTTCGTCGCTCATACAGTGTTTTCTTAACGTCGGGATTTAATTTCTTATCTTAATTTGAATGATCTTAAAAGCCTCAGCCCTGAAATAGGTATCATTTACTAAACCATTTTGAAAGAAGACTATGAAAATGCGGGAAGCTCATAGAAGAATCGGGGCATAATTGACCATACAAAAAATCTGTCATTATATAGATGAGCTTCTAGAGTTAAAAAAATCTGGATAGGAAGGCTTTACTTCGTAAAATTTTTTTTTAAATGAAAAACGATATTGGCCGATCTGCGCTGGAATTGGTCTCATATGTAACCTTTTTCTTGAGAAAATGTGTCGACTACTCTTATAAGTATATTTAGAGATGGATTCTCTAGACAATATTTTGCAATAGAGTATTACTGAGAAAACTCGTCGAAAGACTCAAGGAATAACAAGTGTTAAAAATTCAGCCGCACGACTTCATCGTGCAAAGTAATTACATCTTTCTTTAATCCTCGTCGAAAGACTATTCGTCACTGCGTTACCCTTAGTACCCTAATTTTATTAATAAGTAATAACGTTAACTAAGTAATATTATTTCCTTAACTCAATCATAAAATTTACCGATACAATTGTGATGAGTAATAATGATGAAGATTTAATTTATTACATCAAAATTATTAACAACTCATCCATAAATTTACTATAAATAATCATATTTCCATCCATGACGAGTTACCTATGCGACGAAAAGTCTAACGACGGGTATTCCCTTTGACAGGTTGTCCTTCGACCAAGTGCTCCTGAATCATTTGAAATAATATGTAATTTAGCTGAGGTTAGCTCTTTGAAATTATTTAGTGAATGGTAAAAGAAAAGAATGCCTCTTAACGCGAGTTCCACCACTCGAAATACGACTTACGGAGTGTTCTTAAACCTCTAATTAATTATGGAGTTATTGTCGTCCAAAGGACAGAGAATTAATTTAAATTGATAAAAAGGCGGAATCTTGGAATAGTTTGACGCTTGTCGCAATTTGACAAGATTTTTGAGAGTTATGTATTCATTTCCCCTCGCCAAAGATAATATTTTTAAAATTATTTTAGCACGATTCACATTTTTATTCGACTCCAAACAGGGCTCCCGTATAGACTGGAGGGCAACGCGTTCGACTTCGGTGAAAGCGGTCCCGGGTTCGATTCCCGGTGGTGGCCCACGTGCGAAATGACCTAAGCTGTCGAAGCACTTCTAAAGTTACCTCTAGTACTACTCGACTCGAAAGAGTTAATCCATTTTCCAGTACTACCCTTGCTCTCTACCCACACCCATCCTTCCTGCCTACTCGTTCATCTGACTCGGCCTCGTTTCCATTGTTCTCTTTCATAATCCATTCCACTCGTGATTTTCATTTGTCGCCTTGAAGCTGACAAGCGATTAACACGACATTGTCACGTTTTCGCTTTAACCATGCTCTTATACCACATACTTAACCTTAGTGACGTTCTTTATACTCGTGAATTGGGAATTAAGATCTGACTATCGACACCATTGAATCTTGTTGTGATATTGTCTTTTGGAAATGAAATTGTTTTATATCTAATGTATGATCTCGAGGGTAGTATTTGTACTTTATGCTTTTCATCTATGAGTATTAATAACAATGCGATGCGATAAATAATGCTGACTGCAATTAAATGAAATTATTGAAAATTTCTATTTGCTAAAAACATTTTTATTAAATAGTTAAGCCCAGAATTCAATTTCAATGAACCCTGCGCCACTAATACTCAGAAATATGGCATAATTCCAATAGAAACACGAGCTAGCGAAAGGAAAACTATTAATTATGAAAACATGAAATTATTATCATTTTTATGATTAGAAAAGAGTATTTTCTTCTAAAATGAAATGGAAAATACTTGGAAATTACTTTAAAGAGCTACTCATTTTTTTCTGAATAAATTCCTAAATATTTACTGAAAATTCACTGGAGGCGTATGAAGTATTAGACACATATATTGTAGTTTGCCCGACGGCAAGGTATAATAAGCATTATGTCTTGGTTGATTAATTTCCTTGGCTTGAAAACTATGAATCCTCATCGAAAATCTATAACTAAAATTTATTTTCACTTTTAAAGAAGGCAGTCACTTCACTAATTGTTTAGAGATTAGAACTTTCTCCACTCTATAAATACCTGAATCAGCTCGTAACATTCTAAACTTCAAAGTAATAACTAAGTAATGCAAACTGCATTGAATGCAGAAGTCCTACATACATTAGGAAACTTAAATCCAATAAGCTGCATTACCGAGGATCGCATTATGCCATTCATCAGACGTCAGATTCCATTAGGTTGATTAGGTCTCGGCTACTTACGGAAATAATGTTAGCTATAATTGCTTAAAGAATGCGATTCCGCGGATATAAATATTAACGAGATTTTCTAAAAGTAAGAGGAGAAGAGAGAACTTAGCCGTTGTCAAGTTAATTAGCCTTTACCTGGGAATTGGCTTCTGATCTCCTTAGCCCTTTTGTCGATGTCATGACCATTTGACTTTTTCCTCGAAAAGCCTTTTAATTTCACTCCCGGCATCCCCTCATCCCTTCATCCTATTTCGGTTTCCATCAAACACTCTCTTCTTCTTCTCCCCACTTAATTACATCATCTTATTCATCAAATTTGTCTTTTTACACAACAACTCAGTTTCTACGAAATCATTCCTACTTTCCCAATATAATAATAGTAAGAATTACTAGGTGTAAAGCTGCGAAAAAAAATACACTCATTATAGAAAGAAGCGATTGAGTTGTACGGGCGATTTAATTTTGACGAGACCAGGAATGTAGATACAGTTTTCCGAAATAACATTTCAGAAAAATTCGATATAATTCTATTTATCTAAACTGTATTTATTAAAACATAACATTATTGGAATTGACTACGAGTAGAAGCAATTGGAGGTAGCTTCAAAACAGGTGTTTCTTATGGCGTACCTATGAACCCCCTTCACATTTTCTTTTTTTAGTATAGAATGTATGTAAAGGGGTGAAATAAAATATCGTTATTATTACTGTATTATTATTGATTTATACATTTTGAATGCCCTTTAATTTATGGAATCCTTAATAGGATTATTTATGAATTCTTCTAATAGATTATTCCGAGAATTCCACTTTTCCATCCAAGATTACTGAAATGAGCTTCCAGATTTGCTTCTAAAGGCCGCTTTTCACAATTTTTGTTCCGATCAGAAGCTTTTAAAAAACGTTCTAGTGAACGTACGTGCAAACTTCTTCTCCTTGATCAATGGCAATTTTCTTAAAACAGCTCTCTCATTTCAAAGAGTTTCAGCCTCTATTACGGATCCCTAATGGATTTAACATGCTTTTGTTCTTTAATAAGCTCTAATAAGTTTTTTCATTTCATATTTGTCTTTAACGAAATAAATGTTGCATAAATACATAAAATGATGGGAAGGATGAAACTGAGGAGATGTTGTCTTCTTCGATCGATTTTGGTAAATGGATATCCAAATATATCTCTTTGCGTTTCTGCTTAAGTTCCTGATAATAAATTAATCCTTATTGTCAAAAATATTTCTTAAAATTTTTTGAAATGAAAACATTGAATTAAAGTAACGACCAAGGAGAAAACCCAAGCTCCTAAGCATTTCCTGAAAATTCATTCATTCGTGAAAATTTAACACTATAACAATCCGTTATTCGATAACCTCAATAAACAGAGATAATTCAAATCAGGTTTGATTGAATCAGAATATTTACATAAAAAATCAAAAATTGCGATTTAAAGAACCTTTAAAGTCACTCTGAAAGCTCTTCGGAGGTTTCCTGTGGATTTTAATGTTTCTAATTTTCTCCAGAAAGATTTCTAGGAAAGTATGGTCGGCCTTAAGATAACATTAATGTTAAATTCTATCCATTTTCTGTCCCCTTTACTCCAAGATCGACAGAGATTCCGCCGCGGAAGATAGAAGCCTCTATGGGATTTTTTCGTCTACATTGTAGAATTACAGACTTAAATCAGAAACATTTTCATCCATGGAAGGCAAATGGAAACTACTTCATTTATTCATTAGGAACACTGAAACATTTTACGGAAAATTTTGAAGGGAAGATAAATATTGAACTAGTGTCTCCTAAATAATGTAACAAAATATTTTATCGTGATATGCGTACAGACAGGGGATTTATAATGAAAAGTGTCGAAAATAAGCACAGATCACCATCATATTTTACTTAATATTTATTCGTTTATTAACAAATTATTTCCGCCGCGGTTAACCTAGTCTGTTGGTCGCCTGATCACATCATATACACTAATTTAATAATAAAAGCAATACGCAATAGATAATCGCTGTTACAAGTTACACTCATCAGGATTGCACCCATCGGCCGAATGGGTGCGAACATTATTTGCCGTATCTTAAAATTAAATACCAAAACCATACATTTCTTGATTTGCAGCTAAAAATTATTTCGTAAGACTTGGAAAAACGACTTTTTATGACTTCGTTCCCCAGCTTACATCGGTCACGAATCACCGATAATAATTAATTATGCATACTCCGTATCATGACGTAGTGAATGGTTTATGAGTTAATAGTTCCAATTACTTTGAAGTATCATTACAATCGTAATACGAATAACATAAAATTATATGGTTAGTATGAAAAATAAATTTTTCGCTACTAAATATGAATGCTTATAATAAAAAGTCTATGGCAGCATAAGTAATCACGCATCAAGGAAATGGAAGCAAATAAGAAATGAAGAATAACATTTACTTGAAGATTGTACATTTTGAAATCTGAACTGCGAATTCTTGCACTATATCATCAAAAGCAAGTCCGTCACAATTTCCATTTTCTCCACCGATGAGAGTCCAAAATTGTTTAGTCCATTTTGACTCATCGGTGAACATAAACCTTTCTTGATCAAACTGACTTTTGAGATTGATCACTTCTCAGCAGCAACAGTCACCGGAAATGTCAATAAAGCGCCTAAAGTTATTTGCAGATTAGGGAAGACTCCGATTAAATCTCCAGAAAAGATATATTTCAAAACCTAAGGAGGATTTATTCATGGTTCCAGAAAATCTTTTATCGATTTCAATTCTTTGATTAATCCGCTGCACAAATATTCATCCCTGTTCTTGAGTTATCCATTAATCTTTCCTCTTAATGTTTGTCAATCTTTAATTTCACATCATAAACTTTCCTAGTTTAGTCGTGTACATCACACATAAATCAACCAATAAAGTTGTTGTAATAATAATAATGGTTTGCTACGCTTTTGTTGCCGCCCTTTAGATGCCGCCACCCGGGTGCGTTGCACCCCTTGCACCCATAGGACGGCGCGGCTCTGACACCCCTTATATCACATTGAATCTAAATTTAAATACCATATTCACACAATTTACATTTCTATATCACAATAAACTCTGCATTGTTTTCTAAGCTGCTTTTTATTCTTAGGTAAGGATATGAAGACTTATTCAGACAAACTTTTCCATTCTTTAATTCCTCTTTAGTAGTGTTGTTAAAAGTTTTTCGACAGCTTAGGTCATTACGCACGAAGGCCCCCACTGGGAATCGAACCTGGGACCGATTTTACCGAAGTTGAACGCGTTGCCCACTTGGATATCTGGGAACCCCGTTTAATCCCTCTATTTATGAATGAATAATTAGCTAAATCTGTTGTTTGCTTTCTCAGCTCTAAATTCTGCTATGATCCCCTCGAGCAATGTAAATCGTAATGGATAACATCAGCCTTCAATGCGTGGAACCTTCTAATATTATTCATGACGAAATTATTCGAAAATGACACTCAAGTGTTGAAACTAGTCGTCATTTTGAATAAACGTTCTGTGGAAACCGGAATATTTTGTTCCAATTTTTATTTCGCCGTGGACAATATAAATCGGTTATTTTGTTCTGCTTCTCAACTCATTCCAAGCCTCGCCTCTGTTTCTTACCTTAAGGATTCCCACCAGTCGATTCCCCCTCCGCCTTTTTTCTAATGATTCCCAGCCAAGAAGAATATTGTAGAAAGTATGGGCAGTAATCGTACCAGAGTCATGCAGTGAGTGGAGATCATGATTAAGATCATGCACAGCTGAGCTTTGATGTGCTTAAAGTCATTCACGTTCCGTCGGAAAGAGCACGTAAAGAAATGAGAAATAAAAACGCTAAACACCGAGCGATTCTATGGGAGGATACATGTTTCCCTATGTTGTGCCGACAGCTATAAAAACCCTCGTTCGAATCCTCTCAGAGCATGAAAATCTCCTTCCTCAGGTGCGTTACGAATTCTCAAAACAAAAAACTATCGATCCCCTTCGCGGAGAAATCGGAATCCGTTCCCACTCGCACTTTCATTGGCGACTTTTAATGGGAACCATTACCTCCCTCCGACCGATCTCAAAAACGACACCCCTTGTCTTATTTATTCTCGGCTCCTTTTCCATTATTCCTCACTTTTCCTCCACCTCCTATCTCCTCTTCGCACCCCTTTCTCCCGTTCCACGGCACCAACAACTTATTTCTCGCCTCATTTGTAGCGAAAATCCCGCCGGGGTCTATGGGACTTTCTTCTTCTCCCCCCATTCCACTTTCCTATCAACTTCTTCCTCTTCCGAAAACTCCCCTCCTTCCCCATCCCACTTCCCCGTCCAATTTCGCCTCATCCCCCACCCCCTCGCCTCGCCCCCTCCCCATCGGTATCCATTGTCACACTCATTCGACCGGCAAATGAGGTCGTCCGTCTTTGAAAATTCATTTCGGGAGCTTCACGCTTCACTTGACGTTCTCCTGGCACCGCTCCCGCCGCCTAGGACACCTCCCCCCACGCGCTGCACCTCTCCCTCTTACTCCACTTATCTCTCCATTCTATTCCGAAGCTGTTTTTCTTCCTTGCGGGATTGTCTCCTCGTTTCGTCACGCTCCATCTTTCTCCCTTCTTCCACCTGAATTTCGATCTGTTTTATGCTACAGGGGGTGTTTTCGTAATATACGGTGTTCCTTGGCTAATTCCCTTTTCTTTTATTTCGGTCCCTCAAAGTTCCTCCTCATACGAGGTTTCTTCTACTTCGATAAATTGCTCTTTCTAATCCATCGGACTAATAGTTCTCATTTCGTCTTTCTTCCTTCACGTTTCTCAGAGCGATTTTCTGGAGCTCTTCAGAGAAGGCGAAACCTTGCTATCCGCAATACCAATAGGTAGAAAAACTCTTCGCCTGACGCTTCAGCAAGAGTTCTATCAACACTCTGTTTACTTGTTTCCTTCCCCATGTTCATTTCGCTTGTCTGGCATGTTTCCGTAAAACCGTGAAGGCTCTTTAAATGTTGGTACTATTGCTTCACGCCTTCACGTTCTGTCTCTACAATTTTGCCAACACCCTTAACCTCTTTAAGATTAGCAGGTATTTTCAAGTTCGTACTCAGCTTTGTTTCAAATTCCTATTATTAACCGTTCGTTAACGTTCTTCACTTTCCCCTTTTTTGCATGCTTATCCCTAAGCGTGCCTTTATGTCACGTCGAACAATCCACCCACCTACATAAATTCAGCAATATAAAATGAGAGGTAAAATCCTTCCCATGGATCACAATGTTGTGGTTTCTGGATTTTTGTGATATCAGTTAACCTACCCATAAGTATACTTTCATTCTTTGAGAGGTAAAATGCCTCTTATTTCATTAATATAAGTGGTTTGTACTTGGAGTTTTCGATGTCACGGATGGATAGATAGTAATTTTCCCTCTTATTTGTGAAATATTCCGAAGAAATCAAGACTAACTTATCATTGCAGACAGAATCAATCACAGAATGGTATTGTAAAATGTGGTTAAACTTGTAAATTTTTCTTTTTGACATGTCCTATATATACTTATGTATGTCTTTGGATAAATAAATTTATTATTAAATTTCGATCTGTTTTATGCTACAGGGGGTGTTTTCGTAATATACGGTGTTCCTTGGCTAATTCCCTTTTCTTTTATTTCGGTCCCTCAAAGTTCCTCCTCATACGAGGTTTCTTCTACTTCGATAAATTGCTCTTTCTAATCCATCGGACTAATAGTTCTCATTTCGTCTTTCTTCCTTCACGTTTCTCAGAGCGATTTTCTGGAGCTCTTCAGAGAAGGCGAAACCTTGCTATCCGCAATACCAATAGGTAGAAAAACTCTTCGCNGATAAAAGCTGACTTGATTTTTTAAAAGATATAATATGTAAAATTTACAGCAGCATTAGACTGATTTATAAAAAAAACATAAAAATGAAATCTCGTTTGTGAAAACTAATTTATTATGTTGTCTTTCTGAATTGTTATAACTATGCTTAATTTCTTTCTCTCTTTCCATGCTTTTATATTCTAAACTATTATTTATTCGTAATTGAGTATTCTTCTTACAAATTTATTTTAGAGTAGTTTATGATTCCTTTATTCTCCTAACATCTAATAACCTTATGTTGTTATCGCGACCTCCAAGAATGGTCACTTTAGACATGTTTTACTGCATTTATTTCATATGATCATGTTTTTATTTCCTTTTGTGTTTCTATTTCTTCCGGCGTATCTCTATAACCGTCTTCGGCATACTTCGTTTTACAGCAAAAATCCTCACATTCGTCCTCTCTCCAGTTATCCTCCATTTATTCTCCGTTCCTCCCCTTAACAGATTCGTTTTTCCGTCGCTCCCGTTTCTCTACAATGTTACGACTGATTCAATTTCTCACCTAATGGCAACTCCTCCGCGGAGCAGTGAAATCAGAACCGTGCCAACATCTTCATCAGTTAAAACGGCCAACTTTTCCGCAAGCGCAGTTTCAACATTTCCCCGCAAAAATCAAACGCCTGTCTCAGCGGAAGTGATTTATTCGCTAGCAGCAATAGGCGTGATCAGAGAACGAAAACTGCACTGCGTAATTGATTCCGAGAAACTTTGCGACTCGTTGAAATCACTCGAAGCGAGCCTCGTGCAGCGCAAATATCGCAATTATTTCTTCTCTTTCGAAAAGGGTAAAAAAACGCAACGTCGCCGGGTATTAAAATCCGGGATACACCTCAATTAACCTTTTACCTGACATTCGATGGAGAAGGGCTCCTTTTGCGCATATTTTCTCGCTAATAATCTTAATCGCGCCCTTCTCGAAGCATTGGATCGCTTTCTTGCGTCGATGCTAATGAAGGTAAACGCATGGAACTTGTCATGTCGTAAATTTCACCCTCGCCTTTCTCTTTTCCACTTTGGAAACAATATAGACGTCTTAAGAAGCGTTAATTGTGTCCCCTGGGCGAGAATAACGCTGCTTCGTTTGCCGAAGGAGATATAAACAAGCTTTGCCTTTAATTGCTTCAGGTATATTTCTCAGAAGAATACATTTCCTCGCATTTCTTTGCCTTGGTGAATTTTTCACTACTTTTTGAAAAGGGTCGCTTTTATCTTAATGCTGCAGACAGCACTGAAAAGAGAAAGTTTCGAAAGTACGACTAAAATATGAGGTAGCTATTCACTAATCTGTATCTATGGCCAGGATTGTTTGCATGATCCTTTTAACGAATCGAAAAAAAAACACTTTTCTGCATTTGAAAACGGAAGATGGCCCAATAATGATATTAGTTTACATAACTTCTCATACAAAATGAAAAATTGTCAAATGATTGAGGAATAATTCTCAAATGATTTCATCAGAGAGAAAGTTATAAAAGCTTCTCCATCTAACAATTTGATCAATGAAATAAGAGCAACGACCAGTAAATTTTAAGCGATGAATAGGGTTAAGTATTACTGAAAGCATGGGAATAATTACTTATTCTTAGGTTTGATTACTCGAGGCTACAATGTAATTTCCAGAAGGAGCGCTATTTTAAACTGGGCATCTTAGCAGGCATTTATCATTCTATTTCGAACAGCAAAAATATTGCCAGTGCTATAAGAGCTTCTATCACTTTCGTAAAGATTCTCTGTGATCTTATTCTTGTGAAGGCCAATTGTGAAAAATCTCATTCCATTTTGATTTCAAAATGGAATGAGATTCAAGAAAAAAATTCAATTCAAGAAAAAAATCCATGTATTAATTCAAAGGCCACAAAAGTTAACAGCGGTAGTATAGAACAATTCTTAATAATATTCTACTCTTTTAAGAGTGTTGATAAAATGTTTACATACAAGGAGTGCGAAGCTATTTCTTCTGAATTCATGTATGACGTAGTTTAGACTTAACGTAAGAGTTTCACGGAAAAAAGTTTTCTGTAGCAAGTCAAGAGTTAAAAATTCTTTTTCCACTGTACACGGAGGTTAACTGTCTACTCCCATGCGTGTGTCGGCTATATCAATCTCCGAAATGAGATTTGCCTCCCACTAGGTAACAAACCGTTGAAATCATTTTTCCACTCTTTATCTCACATTTGATGAAAATTAACCGTTTCTATTACTAATCATAACATGTCTCGTTTCCGAACATGATAGAATATAAATGGAGATGGGTACACAATGCATGACTCATTCAAAAAGAACAGTGCTTTCAAGAGAGAAACTGGTTTCAAAAGAAGAGGACATACTAAGTTAATTTGAATAGTCAACAATTTGATATTTTCTTGAACCTTTGTTTAAAATTTAATACCAGTAAATGCAGTAATTAAGCCAGTTACTATCATTTTCCGAGAGCGCCGGAGATCTTTCAACTGCGAAGGATTTGGCCGGCTCTTACTTAGACGTTATGCTTGAATAAATTACTCTCTAAGAATAATTTTGTTCAAAACTTACTAACAGGACAAGTACACTAACATTGTATTATGAAAACGAATTGAAAAGGGATATGACCGAGTAAATTTCGATAATCTTTTCTAGAAGAGATTTATGTGCTACATCACGTTATTATGGAGTTTGAAAACGTAAAATAGCTCCCAAAGCGTGCTTTTGGGAAACGAAAGGTGTTTACTAATATACTTTGTAATTTGACTTATCTCGCTTGTTTAGCAAACTGCATTTTGCAATTTAAAAATGTCGTTGTTCGAAAAATAGGATATGTTCAAATCGAAATAAATGTCAACAAAATTGTGAAGAAACACCAAGTTAATCATTAGTTTGCCTGACTCGGAGCGGAGCTATTTTAATAATATTTTAATTAACAATACGTAAACTTGTGGTTTCGGGCTTAAAAATGAAAATCAAATAGATAGTTTCAATTTCAGTTGAGATAATAATTTCTTCGCGATTGACTCAACTTCATGCAGGTATTTATACCCCTCACAATTACACGTCGGTTTCTCTCAGAGGACAGCCTTTGGACGCACGTGATTAGACTCACCATTATGGAAGCATCTGCTAATACCAAGCTACTTACAGAAAATTGTCTTTTAATAGAGCACTTTAATCTCCTTACTCCGTTTACTTCGTTATTTCGCAATTGACTTCTACTCTTTTAAATTGGAGAAATAAACAAACACTCTTTTAAATGCTGGAAAGGTTCAAATCGGATTTCCTTTGAATCACTGCGAGCGACCATCGACGGCGTTATTTGTGTACAACTTTCCTTATTGGGGCATCTTATACTGAGTTGAAATGGCATTTGAATCGCGTAATGAGAAAAGTAGTGGACGATTGTGAATGTCGGACGCCTTTATAAACTTTTCAAGGAACGTGTTTACCTCATATTGTTTTTCGAGCTTATGTGACTTAATCAAGGCCAATTTCCAATTTTGAAGCATGTTTTTGACAAAACAGGAAAATAATATCATAAAGAGGCTACAGATAACTTATCAATTTGTAATTCTATTGTTTATGTATCCCATTTTCTCAAAATAATTGATTAATAATCGGAAAGAAGAATTTACGTCATTCAAGATGGAGCCACAAATTAAAATTTTCATTTAAAGGACTAGCAGTAAAATTTACATATATTGAAAATATAGATATAAAATCTACATATATAAATCTCCATATAGAATGAAATTGGCATAATTTTATGGAGTAATGGAATCTTACTGAACTCTAAGAAACAACTGTTGTCCTCAAAACATTTTATTAGTTTTCACAATAGATTTTCAATGCTCTAACCATCGGTTTCATATAAGAATCTCTAGAATAATTCCCTCACATCTAACAAGTATATTTAATTTTACGAAATGGCAGTTTTTGCTGTCTGATTTGAATGTCTCCACCTATCGGAACTCTATTTTATTTGCAGAACAAATCTGAAAAGTTAATTTAGTAGCATTTTCAGGATTATTTATGGGAAGTGTTAAATGCGTCCTTGAAGGAAGTATTGTATTATATTCCTTGAATTATCGAGGAAATCGACTAATTGCCCCGATGTTTTGCTAAAACTTTTCTCTTCAAGGAGAATGGGAAAATATCAATCACTGAAAGCTACCAATCAGGCAGTTTATAATTCCGCCAAGTCGTGGCGGCAAAACTCAACGAAAGACTTTCGCATGTTCACGAATGTTCCGCATTCACGGTTTCGCACGTCATGCGTTTCGCATGTTCACGAATAGTAATGGCAAAGATTACTACAACAATACGTTTTACATAAAAGATTAATAAAAACAGCTCGGGAAACATTTCCTGAAAATGTTTCATCAAACTGGATACTGAAAAGAAGGTGACAAAGACTGGAAAGGCTGATTGACAAAAAAGGAAAGAAAATCACTTAGGTAATTCTATGATTTTCATAATACGCTATGAACCGAATCGCGCAACGGAAAGTTTTCAGTTTCTTTATCGGTTTATTAGAGTTTTGGGTGCAAATTTTGAGTTTCATTCATAGCACTTTAATTTTTACGATCTTTAACTTCAAATAGCAATCCAGAATGATTCATTATTATTACTCTATTTTTGAAACTAAGCATTAATTATATAGTAATTATTCAACATAACTCACATTTAACGTTCGAATTTCAATGCTATTATTTAGAAAAACTAATTAACTAACTTTTTATTGCACTAATAACAGCTAAATAATATTCAGGGAGACCCAATGATTTAACACGGGAAAACTGCATACATTTATAAGATATATAGTCCTATATACGTTGCTACAACATGATTGATTTTGGTAAAGTGTTTCTTCCTTATAATTCTGAATGGTAACACCACATACTATAGTTATTTCTCCATTCAACATTGAGCATTCGAAATACTTCTTATAGACCTTTTTGTCCCGTATTGGTCGCGTAAAGAACGAATCCCTCAAACGACTTGTCCTCGCATCTAGTTCTCTTATTTTACGCTCATTCTCGGATCAGCCGAGGTAGCAGGAAGGTCGCATAATACCGATTACGTCTTCTACGGAAATACTTTCCCTGATTATATCAAGCAATCGCAGCCTAATCTTTTTTCTTTCAAGGATTTCCAACCTGCGTCTGAGATCACATTCATGATCGCTTTTATTAGTCCACGTTTATTAGTGCTCTATTAGTGCACGTTTCATCCACCGAATCCCATATATTCGTCGTACAAGTAGATGCCACGTAAGTATATATGCCAGGACCATCTGATTTACGATAAAAATCTACGAAATGTGTTTCTTCTGATGTATTTTCTATAAAATTGGAAAACATCTCAAAGATTTCCACGACAGATGTTGTACATACTAATTCTTTACAATTCCTATTATCTGTTTGATCTTATTACCGTAAATGATCCTGGGCAAAACTCGGGGAGAAGAAAATGAGCTTTGAATTACAAACAGATGAAAAGTAATAACCAAACCTTTATTCGCGTACCTCTCCTTGAACGCGTTCTGGCGGAGGTTTCTTAGGCAAGCTTCAAATCAGTTCGCTACATAATACATCCAATCTCGCGGCAAAGAAAATTCTGCGGGCTTAGTTAATATTGGAATCGATTCCTGGAGCCACTCCAATATTTCTTCGATACAATCCTCTCATCTCATTCCAGCGCCAAGCCGAAATCTCTCAAAACTTAATTTCCTGCTCCCTCCACTTCTCATTTCCAATTCATTAATGAATTCTCCCAAGAGGAATTTCCAATAATAAGGCTCTGAAAAGGTCAGCGGCAGCGACACCTGCCGAAGCGAATCTCATAACATAAGCCTATTCTGTCGAAAACTAAGTTTTTTTTCGTGAGAGTAGCGCTCATTCTCAGGAGGAAAACTCATTTTGATCTATTCCGCGAAACCCTCCATTTATTACACCCAAGCCATTTTCAGCCCAACTTCGCAAATCGTCCGATCGATACCTTTGTCTGACTCAACTCCTTGCTTGTCTATCTGAATGTCTATTTCCAATCTTTGGCATAGTTTTCCACTTATATTTATATTCCTCGAGTTTAGTTTTGACCTTCATTCTTTTAAGCTGATTTTCGTTGACGCTCACAATATATTGACGCTAAAATAACAGTAGGTGTTTACTGAATGTAGTATTGCGGTTATTAGCGAGTAATGCTGATCTAGTATATGAAGGAATATTTGGAGATACCAATCCTTGAGGGACTCCTGGATAGCCAAGTGGGCAACGCGTTCAACTTCAGCGGGTTCGATTCCCGGTGGGAGCCTACGTGCGAAATGACCTCAGCTGTCGAAGCACTTTCAACAATACTAATACTACTACCAATCCTCGAGACAATGTAAGTTTCATTATGATTACGATTCCCAAATGCATGTTCCACAGTTAGATGAGAAAGAGGTACAAAACAAATAATAAAAATGTTTTATGCACATTTCAGAAGATATCGTAGTTGTGTTGTATCTATCTAATTCGGTTTGAAAAGAGGTACAGAAGAGGTACTGAAGATTGACAGCTCTTTATGCTTTCTATCCAAAGCTTTGATAATGGCAATAATAACTTCTTTAATGTAAACAGGAAAATCCCAATAACATCTAGTTAAATAATCATTACTATTTACGAATACAAACAACCATTCTCTATGCGGAAAAATCTAATTAGCCGGGACTCGAACCCGGGACCTTGAGGTTGGAACGCACTTTAACCACTCCCCCTCCGTTGTTTTATATCTCATTTCTTACTTTCGGAAAAACTTAAGTTAATAAAATGATTGCTTGAAATTTGGCCTACCATAAGGGACAGAATATATTTGCTAGTTCAATTACTATGTCATGAATGCTCGAAAAATCTACTACCCATTATAGGAAAACATTTTGTGTTGAGGTACTAGAAGCTGTGGTCACCGCACGTGAAATAGTACGCTGGAGGGGCTCCCGATAGCCAAGTGGGCAACGCGTTCAACTTCAGTGAAAGCGATCCCGGGTTCGATTCCCGGTGGGGGCTTACGTGCGAAATGACCTAAGCTGTCGAAGCACTTTTATCAATACTACTACTACTAGTACGCTGGAGACTAACAAGAGACCCACGAAGAGGAAAGGATGAGAGGAAAAGCAAAGGTGAATCAGAAGTGATGCACAAAGATCAAAAGAAATGCATCGGAAAGGTGCCTATAGATACAAGCCACGTATTGTACATATCTTCGAAGTGTACGAGGTTTATAGCAATGCGCCGAGAGGCATTATGGGCGTTAGGTGGAGGTCGCACTTGCGTGGGAAAGTCAGGTGAACGGAGTCTTAAAGAAGTTTCGGGAAAGGGTTTTCTACAAAGAAGAGAGGAGGATTTACAAAAAATTCTACCGAGAGAGGATCAGATAGGAAAAAAGGTAATCGATTTTTCATCATTTTTTACTAGCTTCTGCCACTTTCAAGCCTTTGCTCGCGCCGTAGAAAAACGCGCGCTTTTTAAATAGAAGTCTCTCGTCCGAGAGATTTACGGTGACGAGGCGAATCGAAGTCTATGGAAACCTTTTGTGTGAGAAATACACGGGCGATTCGTGAAATGACTGATGGTCTTTCTTCTCTTAGTTCCATACTTCCCTAAAGTACATCGTTTTTCAATATTTTTTGTTGAAGTAGAAGTAGCATAGAATTTGTAGAAAGGAGATTATTAAAAGTAGTTTGAAACACCGCATTCTGAAGAGTTTTGACATAGTTTTCTTATATACGTAAACAAGCAGTAATAGAGTTTCGTAATTACTTACTTTTTATTTGAAGCAAAGAAGCATTTCAGATACAGACGCCGAGCTATCAAACATATTTTTGTTAAATCATAGTCCTACCCATATTAAAAATACATCACATTATATTCTGATAATTAGGTAAAATAAAATACATGTTAAATGATCCGATAGTAAAGTTGATAGTGCGCACTCCAAAGAATTTAATTTGCAGGAGTTTAATTTAATGAAAAAC